>JAQHUG010000260.1:655559-677611 GCA_028555095.1 Dicrostonyx torquatus | reverse complement strand
AGGAGCTGATGCAGAGACCATGGAGGGGAGCTCCTTACTAGCTTGCTTCCCATGGCTTGCTCAGCCTGCTTTCTTATAGAACTCAGGACCACCAGTCCAGGGATAGCACCACCCACAATGGGCTGGGCCCTCCTCCCCCATTGATCACTAATTAAGAAAACACCTTGTAGCTGGATCTTATGGAGGCATTTTCTCAACTGAGGATCCTTCCACTCTGTTGACTCTAACTTGTTGTCAAGTTGACATAAAACCAGCCAGTACACCAGCCTAAAAAACATATTTTTTAAAATACACATGAGTTATTTATGATTTTACTTAACCTGATTTTTTTCAACTAAGTAGAAAAACCCATGATCGGACTTTCATGTACCTTCCAAACACTGTGTTAGGAAATATTAATAGTAATATGTCAATGAGTATATTGTATTTGAAAACAACTAAACATGGATATAATAAGGAATAGAATTAGCATGCCCAACAGTCCTGGAATAGTCTGACTAGTGGTAGTTTATATATAGGTAGTTGCCCTACTGTCATTTTGGCAACACATATATTTTTTTCCTTTTTAATTTTAAACTTTTCAAAAAATATGTTCATGTTATATCCATTACCTTGCCACAATTCCTCCAAGATGCCCCCTTCTCACACACCTTCATATTCTTTCTCTTCCCCACCCCTCAAAAAAACCAAAGATAAGCACTCACAAAAAATGGGGAAAAATCTATTTTGTGCTGGCCACTATTATATCATGGGGAAAATAATGTCCCAAGTAAACATCAAATGCTACCAAATAAAACCCCCAAACCAGGAATGGGTTACATCTATTTTTGTGTGAGTTAGCCAAAACAGGTCTCATAGTCCCATCTCTAAACATGGCAGTGTATTGTCACCACTATTGGTTGCTCTCTACAACCTAGCAGTAAGACCCTATTGCAGAATCCACCACAAACTAATACAATCCATCATAGAGATCCTGAGCAGGTGCTCAGCTAGACAGTTCACCACCTGCCAACTAGCACTCATAGTACTGGAAAGTTCTATACACTCTACTGAAGGAAAGCAATCATCAGTCTCGCTCATCTACAAACCCTGTGAAGCACAATAGTGACCTGCCTGCAAGATACACAGTGCTAACGTGGCACAAACATCATAGAAGTAACCACCAATCTTTGGATTGCATTTAAGGTCCCACTCCACGTGATAAAATCCATACCTGGGCCTGTTAATGATACCCAGAATCTGAGACTGATAGGTCATAGGCACTATGAGAACACCCTAGCCATTCTCACAAGTGTGCCTGCTTGAATAATAAATGGCATAGCCAACCTTCAACAACTAAAGTTAAAACGTGTTTTTGCAAAGTCCCAGCACTGAGAAGGGGAAGTTGACACAAGTTCCTACTCCTAACTAAGAAGCTGTTTGCAGTTGAGGCCTGCAGGGAAAGTGAAAGTCAATTTTCTCCTGTGGCTTCCTACTGGGTATATCAACCTCACTGCAGGGCAGGCCCCATGACCAGTAATAGTTAGTTGGTCAGCACAAAATAAAATCCTTGAGTTTTTGTGACCTATTTGTTTCATTTTGGTTTGGTTTGGTTTGGTAATTTTGTCTTATTGGCTTTTTGTTTGCTTCTTTTGATTTGTTTAATAGAGAGATAAAGAACATGAAGTGGGTGTGTGCAAAGGATCTAGGAGGAACTGGGGAAAGGGAAGGAAGGTGATCAAAATATAATGAATGAAGACTTTTTAAATTGAACATACAGATGTTTAGCAGGTTCTAGGAAGTGGGAAGTCAAAGCCATTTTATGCCCCAGGTTAATCTGAAAAGACTGGGTGAAGTAGTGTCTAATGAATGAAAACTTATTTAAATTTAACAAACAGGTGTTTAGCAGGTTCCAGGAAGAATGAAGTCATAGCCATTTCATGCTCCAGGTTAATCTGAAAAGAACATGTGGAGTAGTGTCTGAGAAAAGCCCTGGAAGAGAACTATGGCTTCCCAGGTGGAATTGTCAGGAGCAGCAGCAAGTCAAGGGAAGCAGTTGGGGAAAGACCTCCAGAGATCAGTGCTGAATGGGGACGGCTAAGCAAAAGCTTAAAGACTGAATGCAACTGTTCTGAGTATGAATGCAGCTCATCCAGGGTAGAGCTGAACAACATAGGCTCAAATTTCCAGACTAGACAGTGGTCATAGTATGAAAAGTCACCAAGAGCCGGGCGGTGGTGGCACACGCCTTTAATCCCAGCACTCGGGAGGCAGAGGCAGGTGGATCTTTGTGAGTTCGAGACCAGCCTGGTCTACAAGAGCTAGTTCCAGCGCAGGCTCCAAAGCCACAGAGAAACCCTGTCTCAAGAAACCAAAAAAAAAAAAAAATCGAAAAGTCACCAAGACACACAATCAGTACTTGATTCTTCAGGCAATAGGTAAGCAGGAAAAGTTTTCAAGTGAAATTATAATGTCATTTTGTTTAAAAGAATATAGATGCCACATCTTGCACTCCTATCAGGTGACAACCAGTGATGGTACTAACATTGCACAGGTTATATCTGTCCACAAAAGCATATTTTATCATCCACTGTTTTATCTACTCCTTCATTACCATAACCCCTACATGAGTGGCCCTCTTTCCTTAAGTTGTGCACTTACTTCTGTTTGTTTGGCACTTCTGAGATGGTTGAGATAGAAATCGGATATTTAGTTCCTAACATAACTGCCAGAACTCGATTCTTTATCTCTACCACCTCCTATGTGATCTTGGCCTAGATACTTAGCCTACACATATAACTCTGAACTAGCATGTTACAGTAAAGGGGATGTGCTGTGCAGTCAAAAAAATCTACCAGTCTCAGGACTAGTGACATGGATTAGTGAGTAAAGGTGCATGCCAACCAGTGATTAAAGTTTGACAACCTGAGTTCCATCCCCACAACCCCCACAAAGATAGCAGAGAACTAATGCTACAAAACTGTCCTCTGACCTCCTAATATGATCTATGACATGAATGTACAATCACACATCATACACACATACTATAACAATAATAATAAACATGATGGTTTCTTCATCTTCAGCCTGTAGCTGGGAACAAAGGGTGTTTAAAAGCAATTTTTAGGTAATAATAGATAATTCTAGAGCACAGTAGAAGCAGCCACCATACCTCAGTAAGAAATAACCTCTCTGAGCCGACTTATTTATCTGTAAAGTGATATCAACAAAAGTACCCAATACACATGGTGTTTTAGGTACCACATGACTATGTACTTAGGACACGGTGTTTAATAAAAAGTTGCATTGATATGTATGTACTCATAGATACTGATGCCTTTTTTCCAGATTAACAAAAGTAACCCTATTCTCACACTGGTTCTATGAGTAAACATTTTCAGAATCTGTAGAACAGAGAACATCTTTAAAACCAATTTCTGAGCCGGGCGGTGGTGGCGCATGCCTTTAATCCCAGCACTCGGGAGGCAGAGGCAGGCAGATCTCTGTGAGTTCGAGACCAGACTGGTCTACAAGAGCTAGTTCCAGGACAGCCTCCAAAGCCACAGAGAAACCCTGTCTCGAAAAACCAAAAAAAAAAAAAAAAAAAACCAATTTCTGAGACACCTGTCATTCATTTATTCACTCAAAGTTGAAGCTTGAACAACAATTTCCTTCGATCCTGACATTCTTCAGGCACCACAAAGAATATATTTTGCTTGTGTATTTTTGGCAAGCTCACTGTGTCTGTGATTCATTAGTGTCATAGGAGTGACTGAAATATTTTGGTTCCTATCTCAGTTGAAAGAAATATTGTCATCTTTCCAGCACAAAACATGAAATGTATTCTGATAGTTCTTTTCAAAAACCCTGTTCTGACTAGAATTAGCATTTCCATTAGTAACCATCAGAGGTATTCTACTTGGCTGAAACAAATATATTTATAAACTATGCATATGTAAGTCTATGCCGGAGCCTTAATGCAACTTCATCCTCAAAGCCTACTCCAGGACTATACAGTACAGATGTCTAAGCTGCTGAGGACACAGCAAGACTATTTGCTCATTCCTACAGATCTTTTTGTTTCCCACCCACTATTCTATAATATGGCCAGAGGCATATAAAGATAGAAGTGGACTAAGACTCTCTGCACCTCTACATAAATACTACATCCAAATGTGTCCTAATGAGAGCAGAGGAATGAGCATAGTTCCTAGTTTTAGTAGAATAATGAGAAAAGATGTGTTGAAGAAGAAAAGAAGAACAAGTTACCCATGTCCCTCCTACCTCAGCATAGCTTATGGAGATGCCACTCACCTAACAGGAGTGATAATTCAAGGTAGAACTCAGCAGCAGGCCCACCATGATGAAATGCAACAATGGGAAGAGACCCTGAGGCTCTCGTCTCAGGTTGATGCCCAAAGATGGAGCTTCTGGGCCCACCCAAGAACCAGAAGGGACAGGAAACCTCGGGCAGACAGGCTTGTGTTTTGGCTACAACAGACTCTGTGGTCATATCTTCTACAGCCTACAATCTAAACTACAAGTTTAGAGTCAGTCTTTACTCCAAGGAACTAGTTCCACCATCTCTCCCTACAACTTGAGCAGCACAGTACAGAGGAAACCTCCATTCGTGACTGTAGTGGCATTTTATTTGTATTTTAATAAATAAAGCTTGCCTGAAGATCAGAGAGTAAAACAACCCCACTGGTCAGTCTTACAAACCAGGCAGTGGTGAAACACACCTCTAATCCCAGTAGCCACACTAGTTTGCCATAGAAACTGAGATGTGCATGCTTTTAATCCCAGTGATGCACACCTTTAATCCAAGCCCTAGAGAGTAATATAAAATGGCATGAGACAACTCACAGACACAGTCTCATTCTGAGATTCTGAAGGCAGGATTCCAATTTCAGACTGAGATCAAGGTAAGAGCCAGTGGCTGGCTGCTTTGCTTTTCGGATCTTCAGGATGAACCCCAATTTCTCTCTGTGTGTTTTTATTAATCGTGCTTCACATGACATCCATAATGGCAAAAAATAGGGCTAGATGGGGAAATAACCATAAGAGTGGTGTAGGAGGTTCTTCTGCTCATGTGTTGTTTTCACTGGTTAATGAATAAAGAAACTGCTTTGGGCCTGATAGGGCAGAACTTAGGTAGATGGAGAAGACAGAATTGAATGCTGGGAAGAGGGACAGAGTGAGAGATGCCATGGATCTTCTGCCTGAGATGGACACTGGTTATAATCTTGCTGCTAAGCCACTGTCATGTGGCAATACACAGATTAATAGAAGTGGGTTAAGATGTAAGAATTAGCCAATAAGAAGTTAGAGCTAATGGTCAAGCGGTGTTTTAATTAATACAGTTTCTGTGTGATTATTTTGGGTGTAAGCTAGCTGGGAGGCCGGGACAAACAACCCCACTCCTTGCAACAATAAGAGATTACATTAAAACTCAGGGACAGGTTCATAATACTGAGATTATACACAAAGAATGAACCAATGGCCCCTGCCATCCAGTCTCTGCCTGCAGATAGAGCCTCTACAGCAGACCTGGTACCAGGCAGAGACCTACAACTAAACTGTTTCATCAGGCTCCATAACCCCCAGAGAGCTACATCTGCATCAGGCCACAAATAGGCCAAGTAGTTCATTGCAGCAGAAAACCATAGCAATATAGGTCTTGGCCCTCTCCTTGGGCCTCAGTTGTTTGAGTGGGCTGTAGACTATGTGCCTGTGATTGAGTGTTAAAACACTGCACTACTATGGACCTACCAACTTCACTGGTGATTCTCATAAGCCTATAGAATATAACATGGGGAAAGTTGTCTGTTTGAGGAAGAAAGGGAAAGGCAGCATAATCCATTGCTTTGTACATATGTGTATACTCTTCACACTAAGGACAAGTTTTAGGCAGAGTTCTGTGCTGTCCAAAAAGTCGATTATTCAGTATGGATGAGGCATCTAGGCCACACTAACTTCAAGTAAGGGCTCTTGAACCTACTGGAAACAGATGATCCTTTTTAGGCATCTTCACAATCCATCCTGAACAGCACATTGACAGATTTTTAACAAATATGATCATGAGGCATCCTCTAGTGATAAAACAGAAGTAACATATGAACAAAGGAGTATGGTACTACAGACATAGGTCATCATCTAGTGGCAAAATAACAGCATTGACAACACTCTTAGGAAAGAAACAACCAGGTTAGAATACCTGGAATGACAGGCCCAAAAATAGTTTACAAAGACTGGAATAAATGGCTAGTTTGTCCTTCAGTTTACAAGTGTCATCAGATACCAACAAACATCAGAAACTTGCGG
Organism: Dicrostonyx torquatus; assembly: GCA_028555095.1. Taxonomy (NCBI): domain Eukaryota; kingdom Metazoa; phylum Chordata; class Mammalia; order Rodentia; family Cricetidae; genus Dicrostonyx; species Dicrostonyx torquatus. The sequence goes on along the minus strand of JAQHUG010000260.1, from coordinate 671,308 downwards.
GAAATCATGGCCTCCTCTAAAGAACAAAATAAGGCACCCAGAGACTGGAGAACTTTCATTGATCATTACGTTGGACTGAACCATAATGAAATACGTCAATTAGAAATTTTTCTTGGTTATTTGGGACAGGGTTTCTCTGTGCCGCATTTCAGTTTGTTCTCTCAAATTTCATTGGAGAAGCTTCCTTTTGCAAAAGATAGATTAACTAGATTAAAATAGAGACCTATAACTGTTCTAGGTACAGAGAATAAGAGACTGCAGAATGTTCACCCCTAAACTGAACATATTTACTGAACCTCCTCCTCCCAAGGTTCAGAGATCATTTCAGAATCAGAAAAGAGGGCTGGAAATACTGCAGGACACAGAAGCAGTAAGTGACTATAAGGAAACAATGTCCTCCAGACACAGCATGGCAGCTACACATGTGGAGTCACAGAGAAAGCTCAAGTCAAACCATATTGCAGCATGGAGAAGAAAAATTGACATGAAGTCTCAACCCTAGCTGAGAAGCTATCAGAAATTGATAGCTGTCAGGAGAGGAGGTATGAGTTTTCTTTATGAGAATGGTTTTTAGTAGGTATAACATGTTCCAGTGGATATGTACACACCTAAGAATATACAGACATAACTAATAAAATTCAACAGGATTTTTAAAATCTAAGACCCACAGTTGGGTGAATATGTAATAGGGGATGTATCTAGGAGAAGATGGGGGTGGGGTGAAATGTTCAAAATACCATATATGAAATTCTCAAAAATTAATAAAAATATTTTATTAATAATAAAATGTATTATTCTTGCAACAGACCCAGAACCCATGCAGGGTGACTCACAAATGACTGTAAGTCCAGTTCCATGGCATCTGATGCCCTCTTCTGAACTTCATGGCTAATTGCAATCACATATAAACATTCCAACACACAGACACACTAGGCAAATAATTAAGAATAAATTTTAGCTATCATTAATAAAGCTGCTATGAACAGAGTTGAGCCCATGTTCTTGTGGTATGATTGAGCATACTTTGAGAATATATGCAGCAGCAGTATTGCTGGGTCTTGAGGTAAATTGTTTCCTAATTTTCTGAGAAATCGCCATACTGATTTCCAAAGGGACTGCACAAGTTTGCACTCCCATCAGCAATGAAGGAGCATTCTCCTTACTCCACAGCCTCTCCAGCATAAGCTGTCATTAGTGATTTTGATCTTGGCCATTCTTACATGTGTAAGACAGAATCATAGAATTGTTTTGATTTATGTTTCTCTGATGGCTAAGGAATGAGCATTTCCTTAAGTGTCTTTCAGCCATTTGAGATTCATCTGTTGAGAGTTGCCCCTCAACCAAAGAATAGATAAAGAAAATGTGGTACATTTACACAATGGAGTACTACAAAGTGGTGAAAAAAATAATGACATCTTGACATTTGCAGACAAGTAAATGTATATAGAAAAAAACATCCTGAGTGAGGTAACCCAGACCCAGAAAAACAAATATAATATGTATTCACTCAGAAGTGGCTTTTAGACATGTAGCAAAAAAAAAGTCTATAATCCACAACCCCATAAAACCTAGATAACAGTGAGGACCCTATGAGTGACATACATGGATCTATATAGGAATGTGAAAAAGACAATATCTCCTGAGAAAACTGGAAGGATGGGTGTCATGGGAGAAAGTAGAAAGGGAAGGGTAGAAATGAGGTGAGTGGAGAAAAACAATAAAAAATAAATTCTTACAGCCTAGAAAACTCCTCGACTAAAAGCAATGAATTCTCTTTCAGAGGGCCCTGAGTTGAATCCCTGCATCCACAAAGAAGCTCATAACTGTCTGTAACCTCAGTTCCTGAGGATACAACACTATCTCCTATCCTCATTAAGCACCAGCCATGCATGTGGTATGCAGATATTCATGCAGGTAAAACAGTCATACACCTAAAATAAAATAAAAACTATTTGGGGCTTTTTTTCTCATGTGTGTGTGTGTAAACATACAGACAGAACTTGCTTAGTCCATATAATGTTACCTACGTGTATATAATAAAATTAACTTTAAAGTAAAAGTAATATGGCACCATAAAGCCCAGATATCATGCTAGTGAGATAGTCCTCCATGCCTCTCAGACCACAAGGTAGTATTATCTATCAATTGTTTAAACATTCCTGACAGTTTTGTGGGTACAGAATTTTGATCAGATAATACCATACCCATATCTTGGCTTTCGTAATTCCAGAAAGACAGGTTCATTTCTCTCTACCAGGAATATGGGTATAAATACACAAGAAAAAGGAAAATGTTGTTCAGTAAAAAAAGAATATTTTTGAGTGGAAAATGCATATCCTTATGGTTTCAGATACTTGTATCTGAATGACAACTCCATCATTTACTTGCCATACAGTGTACAAAAGCACCACCTCTGGAGGGCTTAAATTTTTTCACCTAAGAAATAGAATAATGGCAGTAGCTATCTCAGCAGCTTGTTGTGAAGATTAAACTTTAAAAATGAATGCAATGAGTGTGTAACACATAATACAAAGATGGTACTGCATAAATATTAGTGTTTAATTTAATTAATGATAAAGTCATTACTCAAGACTTAAAGTTTCTTCTGTGAAACAAAAGATATAGCAAGCACTCCTTCTGTATAGCTCCTGTAGTACTAGGTACTGTACAGAGAATTGTTTTTCTGCTTGCATAAGAAGTATCTATGTATTTTTACAGCTTTTAGTTCTTAAAAACAAAATACATACATAAAAAAGATGAGCATGGGGCTGGAAAGGCAGCCCAGCAGCTAAGAGCACATACTGTTTTGGTAGAGGAATAAAGTTCAGTTCCCAGCATCCATATAGTACAGCTCACAACCACCTGTAACTCCAATGGCAGAAGGTTCAATGACCTTGAATTCTCCAGTATTAGTGTACACGTGCACTTACACAACCACACACAAATACACACAGACACACAATGAAAAAAAAGGAAAGTATTTTTAAGATGGGGATGAATCATTATTAGCTTGCCCCTAAAAATTTTCTCTCATCTCTTCTCCACTCCTATATAACCTGCCACTCTCTTAGACCATTTTGAAATCAGAACAACAGGAATCCCATACTGATTGTCCATTTTGAATTATAGGGTTCTCTCCTACCTGAGTAAGATCCTTTTCTTCTCAGAAAAGAAGAACAAAATGGATATGGCATGTACAGAACTGATTTGTGACTGGACTTTGTCCTTTTTTATTGGTTTTCAATATTCCATCTCCTCCCAATCTCTACTCACTCATCTCAGTTTCACACAGAAAATCATCCTTTAAAGAAAAACAGTGAGTGGAGTGTAGCCAAGCAATTCATTCTGGGTCTGCTGCCTACAGCAATGGTCATGAATCACCATTAAACAAATCTTTAGGCAGAAGTTGACCGTTTAATATAGATTCAAAATTGCTCAAATGTTTGTTGCTTATTTTTGTACATTAGAATAATGTTGAACTAGACAACTCGAGAATACTGTTTCAAGGAAATCATTAGAAATGACAAAATAAGCCCAAAGAGTCCAGTGAAGGAATGAAAAGGCCTATGCACAAGTCATCTCTTCCATGCTACTTTTTAATCAAAGTACAGATAATTCATTTAATTATACAAGTTGTGGAGTTTTTGATGACAGGGCTATTTATAGAAACCATTTAAATATCAGGCTGGAGAAAAGGTTCTGTAGTTAAGAGCATATACTGTTCTTACAGAAGATCTGAAATAAGTTCCCAGAACCCACATCAGACAGCTTAATAACTGCCCGAAACAACAGCTGCAGGTGATCTGACACTCTCTTTTTGCTTCTGTGGGTACCAGAATGTGGGGTTCCCCTCTCTATGCTGTGAATATCATTGGTTAATAAAGTAACTGCTTTGGGCCTATAGCAGAGCTATAGGGAAACAGAACTAGGTGGGGAAAACTAAATGAAATGCTGGGAGAAAGAAGGCAGAGTTAGAGAGAAGCCATGGAGCCGCCCAAGACAGACAGACACTGGGAACTTTAGCGGGTAAGCCACTGCCACGTGGCAATACACAGATTAATAGAAATGAATTAAATTAATATGTAAGAGTTAGCCAATAAGAAGCTAGAGCTAATGGGCCAAGCAGTGTTAGCACTGTTTTAAATAATACAGTTTCTGTGTGATTATTTTGGGTCTAAGCTAGCTGGGCGGTGGGAACCAACAAGCAGCCCCTTCTCCAACACCAGAATCCACATGCCTATACCTATACACAGACATGCATGCATACATATAATTAAAAGAGGAAATCTTTAAAAAAATATTTTCTCTAATTTTTGCTATATGAGGAATTGAGGGAATCATTTCATAGGGTAAACCTAATATTTTCTTTCTAAAAAAATAATCAAATGATGTTTTGAACTTAATTCATGTTTTTCTGTATCTTAATATAAAACTGTAAATCAGATTTGAGGGAAATAAGTAATTTCAATAACTTGCTACCATCAAGTGTGATAGTGCAAGCTTTAATCCCAGCACTCAGGATGCAGAGCAGGCAGATTTCTGTGAATTGGAGATCAGCCTGATCTGCATAGTGAGTACTAAGAACTGTTTGTATGAAAATTATCAATGTATAATCAGTTGCCACCAACCAGATTTGATACAGGTTCTGGGCAAACTTCAACTCAAAGTGCTTATTATATAGTCCATACTCCTACACTTCCTAAGCAAAAGCTAGTAAATATGACTTAGTCTTTTCTGTATTCTATAATGCCTTTACAATTAGTGGAACAGTTTCTATTATGCTGTATCATACATTTTACAAAATTATGATACAGCACATTGATGCAATTATTCTAATTTGAAGTTTCCCAATGCTTTAGTATTTTTGGAAGCATTATGTTTTATTTTGTTGCCTTCTTCCTCGCTTACAAAAGAATAAAGTTCCCTTCTTTTCTGCTATCAGTTTGCCTTTTGGCAAGTACATCTATTACACTCTGAGCCTTCATTCATTCACAAACATTCACTGAAAGTCAATAACATTTAAGACACCAAGTTAGGGAGAGAGATATGACAATATGAGCTGCAATGTCTGACGTCTTGGAGTTTAAAAGACAGAGCAAAGAAACAATTTTACCATGGTATGGTGTGTGTTGTAATGAAAGTGAACAAAGGGAACTGGAATTGCATTAAAAAAAGAATATTACAATTCTCAAAAGATGAAGTATAAGAGGCTATAAATGAATGAAAATATTTAATAACAGTCATTATGGAAATATATGCATGTCAATTTAAAATCTAGAATTAATTCTGAACTGTACATGTACAAATAATTGAAATATCTCTTTAACTCTTGGAATATGTATTGTTTTCATAGCATATTACAGGTATAAAGCTTTTCAATAAATAACTTAGTAAACAATTTATAGATCTTTTCTCAGCATGATAGATTTATAGATTCAAAGTTGGAGTTGAATAGCAAATGGATCAAGAGGTCTCTAAAATGTTGTTAGCATCTTTAAGTTGCTTACTTCTTGTTTACTTAGGTAATATTATATCCTTCTGGAGTCTTTGATGGAGTTGAAGAATGGGTAGTTATAGTTATAGTTTTCATTAGTTATGATAAAATATAAAATAGATCTAAATATTGTAACTGTAATTCTTACTTGATAACTGTTTTGTTATATGTAATTTTACTGTGTTAAAATGAAAGCCTTTCTTTTTTGTTTAAACAGAAAAAGGGGTAATGTTGTAGGAGGTTTCTTCTGTATTTTTGTTGTTTTCATTGGTTGAATAAAGAAACTGCCTTGACCCAAAAAAAAAAAAAAGAGGTAATAGGCAAGTTGAAAACATCAGGGAAATCTTCCTGGAGGACATTTATTAACGAGCTAAATTTTGAAGGATATAAAGGAATTTCCCAAAATGTAGAGAGTTAAGGAAGATTTGATAAGCTCTATAGCAGCATATACATTTAGAGTAAACTATAAAAACATGAGATAATGAGGTCTTGAATGGTAATGGAAGCTTACATGGAGAAGAGGAGAGTGGTTAGAGAGGATTTGGGGGAATTATTTAACACAACTTAGTGATTCTTTGAATGGTGGACCAGAAGGTATAAATACTAGAAATCAACTTGTGACAGAGTGAACAAAAAAGTCACTCAACAGGAAACAATGTAAAGAAGGAACAAGTATGAAGGACAAGATGACAGTTTTATCTCTGAAAATGCTAGGTTTAGAGTGAATGTTTTCAGCAGGCAATTGATAAAAACGAATCTGGTACACAAATGAGGGAAAAGGCACACTTACAATCTGTTTTCGTCTTTAAATCAAAGAAATACATGTATTTACTCTGTGCATAAAATAATGATTAGTTCTGACATAGGCTAGAGTGAGATTCAATCTACATATGAGCTTGGGTATCTAATCAGCATCTCCAATTTACCACTTACAAAATGTGTCTGTTTCCACTCACACACCAATACAACTGCCTGTTGGTCTCCTACCTTGGTAGGTGTCACCTACACAACTGTTCAACCAAAAACCTAGATATTACTTCAAATCCCTCTTCTCCCACCCTTTGTTATCTAAGATACTTTCAAATCATATCAGTGCTTCCACCAAAATATCTCCTATCAATTTACTCCTCTCCATACTCCCTCCATAGTCTGGTAACACTACTACAAACCTACAGCACTACAGGAACAGTTGCCTGGTCTCCATACTTCTCTACTCTTAACCAAACAAGCCGAACTTCATCCTCTCTAAGAATTCTCACACTTGGTAGTCTCTCTAATTGAAAACTGATTTCTCCTGAACAATGCATACACTGCCTCACACTGTCATTCAGGACTCCACTCATATGTCACATTCTGGGAAAGGCCTTCTCTGATGAACGAAGTCATTTTGGCCTGGCTCATCACACACACTCACAAATCAGTCTACCGCAAAGTCCCACCTTCCTTTATGTATTTCACTTGTAACATCATGAAAATCATCCAACCTTTTATTCTTATGAAATTACCCTGCAGGCTGCATCATTTATTATGAACTACATGTGGCACACACATCCTTACCACATAGACTAGAACCAAGCTACATATTTTACCTATTTTTGCTTATTTTAGCATCTAATATCTACTCAATAAATATTATTCAATAGGAATTAATAGAATTGTTTACTCATATACCTAAATCTTGATTCTCGGTTATCAACATTATTATTGTATTAAATTATTTTCTATGTGTATATTGTTGTAAATGGCGGGAGCAGCGGGCTCTGTCCCGCCCGGCTCCCAGCCACATGGCCACACGTCCACATGGCTATACCCGGAATACACAAATCACACACAAACTGGATTCATTTAAATTCTCCCTGGCCCATTATCACTAGCCTTTTCTTGGCTAGCTCTCACCTCATAAACTAACCCATTATAAAAGTCTGTAAGTCGCCACGTGGTGACTTGCCGGAAAGGTCTAACCTGCATCCATCTGCAGCAGGAGCCTCATGGCGACTGCCCACTTCCTTCTCTCTTCCCAGAACTTCCGTTCTGTGTACTCCGCCCACCTAAGGGCTGACTTATCTTAAAAGCCAGGCAGAGTCTTTATTCAACTAATGAGAGTAATACAGAATACAGGAGAACACTCTCACATCAGTATATCATAAAATTGCAAAGCCATAAAATTGACTTTTTATCTGGGTCATACATACTCAAGCTGACATACATGTGGTGAATATACATATGCACATGAAAGTCACTGAAAAAATGATTTTTCAGGAATTAATAATATGTTCTTTGATATACTAAGAATGTTAATCTATGTGAATAATGGAAGAAAAAGAAACTGTACTTTCTGATATTTTTCACAACACACTAAAGCACAATAAACACCACAAAGACCCAAACATATAACTTAGATCTTTAACAATTTTGCTCTGAAAATTTTACTCCTGTCTAAAGGGATCATCAAAATGGAATTCTCCCTGCCTTTTGGGAAACCTGGAATATTTTAGTGATAGACACTCTCTTACCTGCAAATTCTAACCTTTGGCTACTACCCTACATAGGCACATTGACAGAATTCACAAGGACTCTGCTGTCTCTTGCATCAAATAAAGGATCAACAGATCAAATGTGATCCCTGAAAAAAAAAGGAGAGAAATTCTAACCAAACTTCCCTCTATTACCTGCATGAGTTTGCTGTGCCTGGAGATCCCTCTAGATACACAGGACTCCAAGAAATTGCTCTCAGTTGCTGCCAGAGACCCAGGGCACTGATGGATTGTTTCTCCATCACCATTGTATTCAATCAGGAGACAACACATTTGAGGAAGTCAAGTCTTCTAGCTGCTGTTTGTATTCGTAGTCTGCTCAGTGTGGACAGGAGCCTGGGCTCTTGTCTGAGAGGCACTAATGAGTTGAGAAGTTTAATTCTCACTTGAGTGACATACTGATACTTTGTTCAGAGGCTTTCCTACTGATAAGTCTATTCTCAGAGCAGTTGTTACCGAATCCTACAAATCCTACAAAATCAATCCTACAGAAGTCATTAGAGGTTTAACAGTGAAAATTTTACCCAGGAAAGAGAATTTGAGTTGTTACACTAAATAAGATGGTCTTCACACAACAAGCTAAAAAATTGCATTTAAAATAAATGAGGCTGAGTGAGTGCATAGGTGAAAAGAGTGTGGTTCTTGAGTCCTTATCTGAGTGAATTGATTTCATAGCATATTTACCTCACTGGGTAAAAGTTTCCCCTGCCAGAATTATATTCAATAGAACTCTATTCCCTACATAAGGAAAAACAGCTCTGTGGTTAGAAATGCTCTTAAGTGAGATAAAATTATCCACAATGTTTGCTACAGATTCGATTGACAGGAAAGAGGGGATGTAAACACTGCTCTGCTGACAGTCCTTATGGAAACAGATGGAAAACACAGCCTTGAATGCTTCCTGGAGACATAACTGAGCCCATCATTACCCCACATCAAGAAATTTTAGTCCTACAAGGAAATAAGATCTTAAACCTCTAACATCAACAACTATTTTATAATTCGTAAGCATTGCAAATTGTTTAGTTTAGTTTAGCTAGACATAAGTGAAAGAGATCTAGTGTTAGCCATCATGAAGTCTTGACAGCTCTGCCTTTAGCATAAGTGCTAAAACAGACAATTCCTCACTACCTGCACTGCATTTAGTCTCATCTTTGCCTTATATTGCTACAGAAATAGCCTCTTTACTAATGTCTCTGGTGCCATCCTTGCTCTCCCATTTCATTCTCCTCCAAACACTAAAACAACAGTGATCCTAAGGAAATAAAAATTACATCAAGTCATTCTTTGACTTAAATGTCCTCCCATAAGTTGATCTCTACCTCCCTTATAGTAAAATTCAAATTCCAATGGGAACTTAGCCAGCCTGAGATTTTAACTTATTCTGTTTCCAGGACCTGCTCCTTTAGTCACAACTACCAGAAGCTTTAAACTTTGAGACTAGTACTCAAATAAATCCTATCTTTACTTGTAACATGAGGGTGTGCTTGTTGGGGTTTCTGTCCTGCCCAGGTGTCACAGCTGGTAAGCCCCAAAGAAAATCACTCAGAGGTCTCCATAACTTATAAACTGATTGGCCCATTAGCTCAGGGTTCTTATTAGCTCTTATAACTTATATAGCCCATTATTAGCTCATTATTCTTATGTGTTAGTCACATGGATCAGTATCTTTTTCAATGGGGCAGGTCACATCCTGCTTCTTTGGTGTCTGGACAGGACTGCAGAGAAAACTTCCTTCTTCCCAGAATACTCCTGTTCTCATTTCCCTGCCTCTACTTCCAGTCTGGTTGTCCCACTTATACTTCCTGCCTGGCTACTGGCCAATCAGCTTTTATTTAAAACATAATTGACAGAATACAATTGTCCCACACCATTTAGTTATGCAATATTCACATAGAAATCTTTAGTTTTGCTGTTCTCCAGAAATTCCTAATACTGTTGTATTCTTCTGCCCAGGCTTGGCCTTTCCTGCCATTGCCGGCTGTAAGTAATCATTTTCTACTTTGCATTCCCCATCCTATGCCCTCAAGCATCATGTCCTACCATAAATCTATTTATCCATTCAAGAAGTATCCAGAGATGACCTACCACATCCCAGGCTTCGATAATATGGTTAAACTATGTGCTCATTCTAACACCTCACAGGTCAGTGAAACAGGAATGAGTGTTTGTAGAGTCACAGGAGGTGCCAGGAGAGAGGGATCTCAGAGATCACAGCCATGAGCTCTGTGAGGTGACAGCTAGCTAATGTGCTAAAAGTCATCCCTTGCAGGTTAAAATGGTGTATTTTAACAGAAAGCTTCCAGAAAAAGAAGACTGAGTCTTAGCTGAGAAGAATGATGGTGGTGGCAGCAATTCTGGGTTCTGTATCAAGCTGAGAGATTTAATATATTAAGATATAGATTACATAAGAACACTTTCAGTTTACATCGGAAATGTCACTGTTAAGTCTAACTATACAAATGATGTCTGCTTAAAGAATGAACTTTATAAAGGGAAGTATTTTAGGGGTTAGGAAACAGGGACAGTACCTGGCCTCAAGGTTACTTATGCTGTCCAAATCATGTACTCTTGTTTCAGGACAAACAAGTGTGATCCAGAGCTTATCTACTGTACATAATGAGAAACTAGAATATAAGTTACTAGATCACTACTGGGATTCCAAGAAATTCTGAGAGAAAAGAAATATATTCAACATGCCCAGAATTGGAGGCTTTGAGTAAATAGCAATGGCTATTCAAAGGTGGGAGTTATTAACTATACCAAGTTTGGAACAATGCTTTAAATATACTTAGCTGTTGGTTCTTCGCCAGGGCCAGAAGTTGGGGAGGACATTTGAAATTAACATGCTTGGCTCCAAGACAAGAGGACTCATGTTTTGTGTGTGGCATTTGCTCTCAACAAGCACAAGCAGCAGGTGACATGCTTTTATTGCAAGTGCAAATGAAGGATTTGTACACCTACTTGATTTGTATACCAAGATTGAAATTTGAGTTAATCTATCTATGAGTAACAAGAACCAGAATCTTCAGTATGCAAGAAGAAAACTCTAATTAAGCAGGGCGGGGGGGGGGAATACTAAAAGAAACATTATGATGGTGGATGTGTTAGTCTTTTTTATAGCAGTTTCCTTTCATCTTGGAGCAAAGCTCGTTAACAAGCAAGATGTTCTGACATACCTTCCTGGAGGGAAGATCCTTATACTCAGGAAGTAAACAACTCAAAGGCTTCAGGAAGTCACTTAAAATGATCAAGTGCACCAGAGCCCGCCCTTCCAAAGCATGTATAAGTGGTAAGGACTGTTGTTAAGATACTGTCAGACCAGCTGCACTGCCAAGAAGAGACAGAAGCCAATCAAGCTGCCTGGAAGAAGAAAAGACCATCTGGCTGCCTGCAAGAGGCTCAGACCAACTGAGCTACCTAAAAGAGATATTCTCTAACCTGTTGAGTTTCTTGAAAGTTATGTAGTGAACCGAACCCCAGGATTCCCGCTCTTATGAGCAATGACCCACGCTGGGCTGGGTTTTTGGTGATGTAGCTGACTTTGAGTCATTTCTGCTCCTGTAAGTAGCCCTCAACCAACGCTCCTGTAAGTAATGCCAATAACACACATTGGTTCACCAAGCTGAGTTTTAAGCTGAATTTTAGTGGCTTCCGTAACTTGGTTGGTGATCAGTTCTCTGTCTGGGGTGAGGACAAGTCTGTTTACACCTCCCTGGGAATAGAGCAGAGTCATAGTACTTAATATAGACTTGTGGGATTTTATACTTCATGTAAAGTTGGTAGATTTACAGTTCTAAATGCATCTCAGGCTACATGTATATTTTATAGAAATATCCACCAAAATGAGCAAAAGTTCTGTATAGTAATAAGCGTATTCAATAGATGGTTCATGGTTTTCAAATATAATTCACCAGTAATTGTAGGACTGCTTGATTCTGGGGACATAACAAATAAAACAGGCAATGGCCTAGGACATGTTAAAGAAAACATCTTTTTAAAAAGATAATTTTGAACACTAGAGAGATGGCTCAGAGGTTAAGGGCACTGGCTGTTCTTCTAAAGGACTAGTGTTTGGTTCCCAGAACTCAATGGCAACTCAGAACTGTAACTCCTGTTTGCAGGAATCTAGCGCCATCTTCTGGTTACTATCAGTAATCCATGAACATAGTGCACAGACGTAGATGGCAAGCAAAACACTAATATACATGAAATATAAAATAAATGCATCTTTAAAAAAAGAAATGAAGAAACTATTGGAACACATGTTGAAAGGGCACAGGAGATAGCCTAAAAGAAGTTCCAGTGGCAAAAACTGGGAGTGAAAAGAAAGAGGCATAAAAATCACTGAAGTGGTAGCCAAAATATTAATTATAGTGTGAAAATAGATTTACAGTATCAACAGCACACTAACAAAGTTATCAAATTAACATCACCTATAGCAATAAGCAATATCATGAATTCCTTGATCAAATATTCCAGGGCATATCTTCACTGTATTATACTTTTCAAATAATTCCTAACTTTAACCTACTTGTGAGAAATTATTAAAAATTCACAGTGGAGAAATATTGTACAGGACTAGAAAAAAAGTGTAAAGGTAACAAATTCAGTGCAAGCCTGAAGAATTGCCACATACTGGGGAAAATCTAAGAAGATGGCAGTGCAGGTCGAGGCCCTGGAGTAGATTTAGATGTGGACTAAAATACATACCTTTTGTATGCATTTCAATCCCCTCTCTTATGAGTAAACAAAGAAGGTGACTAGATTTTTGAAACGCTGCTCAAAATAACCCTTTTTTTCCTTGCAACAGCTTATATGATGTGCTAGTGTTAGCTTCATCATTAACAGTTGGTGAAATTAATCTCTACTAAGGTTAAACGAAATCACACAATCAGTGAATATTATAGATAAGTGTTAGAGCTGGACACTCAGGTTCCAATAGCTGTTCTCTAAACGTCTATGCTATGGTGCCTCCCTTAAGGCTAATGCCAGAGTTTTCACATTCTGAAATATTTAAAAATTGAGAATTATGTTGAGTATAGGGTTCTGCCGTAATGGTTTGCTATTTTGAACTTTGCATACTGCCAAGATTATGCCTTCTGCTGAGTCATATTATATATCCAGTTTGTAAATTCACAAAAATATCACTTATCTAACAGTTGACATGCTCCTAGTGTGGTCCCATTTTCTAAGTGCCAGCAGAGCCAGGGGCATCCATATAGCTTCCTTGCCACACCACCATTCTTGGGTTAAAATTCTTTTCCTCTGTAATTGTGAGATCAACCAACCAAGTGAACCTACAGGATTTTCAGAAAGCCAACCCCACCTCGAGATTTAACTGTCTGGAACAATGTGGGTGTTTCCAAAGAAGAAACCATTTGGTGACTGATTATATTCAAAAGTCACTGTGGAATGATTTAGAATGTGTCAGGAAACTGTACTCAGATACCATCAAGAGGGATGGATTTCAGTCATTTATCAGAAACCTTCAAATCATTTCTCCTACAAAAAGTTCAGCCTTAATGCTTGAGCTGATCTTATTGCAGTCTCTACAATTCTGAAGTGGCACAAGCTTCAATTTCAGAAAGTAGCTGCTGCATACTTGCATGAATATATAAAAGGTTTACTTATCAACTTTGGTGATGAACCAACGCAAAAAAGGATTAACTAATTCACTGGAGGGCAGAATACCAATTCAAAATATTTTCAATAGGCTAAAACCAACAAAAATTCAATTACACAAATACAAAATGAGGGAAGGCTGACTTGACAGTGGCGGGTCATGTGCAACGAACTCAAGGACTTGAGCTGACCACAAATGTACTTGAGTCAATAATATGCTGGGTCTCTAAAATGAATAATTTTAGCGATTGTAAATCTGTATTAACGAAAATAAGCTCTAAACGTTCCTACTGTACATTTGGTCAGTCAATCCGCCTCTGGAATACTCTGATTTAGCTCTTAACATCACATTTTGAAAGACAATGTCATTTTCAGAATTTCTAAGTAGAAGACCTAGCTTACTGAGAGCTATTTGGGATAAGGCTTCTGTAATGCCTATAATTTCCTTGAAGATATTTCAGAAAGAGAAAATGAGTGAAGAAAGTATGCGAAATGTTAATAACTATTAAATCTAAGTAAAGTATGAGAGTTCATTTTTTGAAGTTTATTTTCTGAGTGGCCTTGAATAGTTCCATAATAAATACATAACAAATAAAAGGGGAGTCCTCATGGAACAATCAGGTAGAAAGGTGACTGCAGTGCCTCTAGGGCTTGTCCAAAACACTGTGTTTCAATAGACACACAGCTTTCACCTACCTCATTCATCTATTAGAACTGACTGTATTGGGGATTGACAGGCATCTGGAGAGCCTAAGTTATATTTTTCACAATGTCTTGTCATTATTGAAATGATTTAATTTCCCTTCCTCATATTTCAAAGACCTACCAAAAACATAAAAAGAGGCCAGTAAAATCAGCTCCTGCAGCTTAGGATGGCAACGTTTGTGTCCATTTGGCACCAGCTAGAATCATTTTGGAAGAGGGAAACCCAACTAAAAAACATTCCACCCACCAGACTGCCCTGTGAGCAAGCCTGTGGTGTCTTTTCTTTATGAGAATTGATAGGGTGGGCATTTGCTAGTGGTCCTATGTTGATAAGAAAGCAGGCTAAGCAAGCCATGATGAGCAGGCCAGTGAACAACACCCCTGCATGGCCTGTTTCAGCTCCTGCCTCTAGGTTCCTGCCCTGAGTCCCTGCTCTGGCTTCCCTCAGTGATGAATTTATATAAAACATAAAGCGAAATAAACTCTTTCCTCCCTAAGTTGCTTATGGTTATAGTGTTTTGTCATAGCAATGGAAACCCTAATTAAGACACTTAACCTCTGATCAGTTTTGCCAGTACAAGCAGGACAAGAAAACAGCTCAGAAAGAGTTTCTCACTGTGATCATCTACCTCATCCTAAGAGCCAGCAGAACTAGTTTCTGAGATAATTTGCTTCACTGTTTTTCAGCTTGTATCAGTACCTTGCATTCCTTACTGCTCCATGCAGTCTATAATCTAAGTCAATAGTCCAATGAACCCCTCATTCTCTTCTGCTGGGTCTTCTGAAATTCAACAGTTCATCATCATATTCCTCTGTAACCTTAATATTTTGTTTTGAATCTCTCTTTTCTTTATTTTGCTATATTATCAGAGGTAGAGCCCAGGACCTTGTACACTTAGCTCTAATTCTGAAAAATTCCACATAAATAGTATAATGGCCATACCGTAAATATTTAGAAATCCCAAAATAGCTGGACTACTTTTTTGCCAACTTAACACAAGCTAGAGTTATCTGAGAAAAATGGAACCACAATTGAGAAAATGTCTCTAAAAATTGGCCTGTAGGCAAGCTTCTGAGGCATTTTCTTAATTTGTGATTAGTATGAAAGGGCACAGCCCATTGTGGGCAGTGTCACCCCTGGGCAGGTAGTCCTGGATGGTATAAGAAAACAGTTAACAAGTTATGGGGAGTAAACAGTTTCTTCAAAACTTCTTTTCTCCTTTTCATAACAAAACTCCCCCAAACATCCTCTACAATGGCCTCTCCATTGCAGCCTCACCTCAGTATTTCTTCAAACTACCCAAAACAAGTTATCATGTTCCTCATTCTCTCTCTCTCTCTCTCTCTCTCTCTCTCTCTCTCTCTCTCTCTCTCTCTCTCTCTCTCTCTCT
>JAQHUG010000260.1:609748-624320 GCA_028555095.1 Dicrostonyx torquatus | reverse complement strand
TTGACTGCATAAGAATTAAGTTAGTTGACTGAGATGGAGGGGGGAGGGCCTTGGGCTTCCCATAGGACAGGGTGTCCTGCACCATCGTGAGGAAGTAGGGGGAGGGTGGTGGGGGAGCGGGAGGGCCGGGAACAAGGGGAGTAAATGTAAATTTTTCTTTTATCAATAAAAAAAAAACCAAAAAACCAGTGGCCCCGAAAATATTGCGCATTCCTCATGGTAACAGCTAATAAAAAGTGAATGGTGGATATCTATTCTTCCTCAGTGTTTTTCCAAAATGAAATAGTTCACAATTGGATACCCTTTGGCTTGCTGCTCCTACCCCCAGACATCTGGACATGAACTTACTAGAAGGGTAAGAAGTGTAGACTCTGGGAGAAGACTGCTGTCTTCTCTGTGTCTGATGGTTACTTTTGCCTGTCAGTATTTAACATTGTGACCAAGGGCTGTTATTTAATATCAATGTATAACAGTCTCTTTTCTGAAATTTAGGGGTAATAATAAAAGCTAGGTTATAGAATCATTAAGAGGACTAAGTGAGTAAGTTAATACATATTAAGGAATTAGCATAGTACTTGGGGAAAGGTAGACACTCAGTAAATATTAGTCATTGATATCTGAGTTGAGAGCAGTAAAACATGGTAGTTGAGAGTCAGGTACAGCTAGAAAAACCAAAACCACTTGTTCTCACTCATATGTGGAATCTAAAACGATCAAACGCATAGAAGCAGACTAGACCAATGGCTATTGGTCAAGTGTTACAAAGGTTCAACTGTATAGGACAAATAAATTATTTTTTATTTATAAAAAAGTCCAAAAAAAAGGTTTTTAAGGGCTGGGGAGATGAATCAGTAATGTCTCATGCCCCTCAAGCATGAGGACTTGAGGTCATCTGCACAGCACCCACATAAAAGGCTGTGCATGGTGGCATGCCTCAGCAGACAGCACTGAGGAAATGAGATTGAGCTCACTGGCCAGGTGACAAGACCAAATCAGTATTTCCCCTAAGTTAAGTTTTGGTATAAAGGTTGTTTGGAAAATAAAACTGGGAAATTTTTCAGGATGTGAACTCAGGATATCACAAGGAATCACTAAGTATCTCCCTCCCAATGAAACCATTTTTTTTAAAAAAAAAAAAAAAAAGATGAAATCAATGAGCTCCTGGTTTTGTGAGAGACTTTGTCTCAAAAAATAAGGTGATAAGGTGAGGAGCAATGAAAGAAGATAACCAGCATTGACACTTGGCCTCCACATGTGCAGGCACACACCCATAGTGTGTGTGCTTACTTGGGTACGCACGTGATGCACACACACACCTACCTCAAATCAACATGGCTTCCTAAACATGACCTGAAACTGAGAAATGGTAACACCATTCAACATGCTAACATAAACAAAAGGCCTCCATCTTAGATAAAAAACAAGCAACTAAAGAATAAAGAATGCCGAGAGCAGGAGAAATAGTCTTCCTCTGGAAAGAGAATACCAACTGGTTACCCAATATCAAACAGATTTAACAGATTTTATATAGAAATACACATTTATAAATATGAAAATAATAACAATCAATGAAAAATAGGCCAGAAATTTTAAATACAGCAAGGATATGTCAACTTGACATAGTCATCTGAGAGGGAAAAAAACCTCAATTGAGAAAATGCCTCCATAAGATCATGATGAAGACAGAATTGTAGGGCAATTTCTTAGTGATTAGTGGGGGAGGGCTTAACCCAATACCACTCTTGGCTGGTAGTCCTAGGCTCTAAAAGAAATCAAGCTGAGCAGCCACGGGGAACAAGCCAGTAAGCAACATTCTTCCATGGCCTCTGCTTCAGTTTCTGACTCTGACTTCCTACCATGCTTGAGTTCCTGACTTTACTTCCCTCAGTGATAGACTGTTACCTGGAAGTGTAAGAAAAAATAAACACTTTCCTCCCCAAGTTGTTTTGGGGCATGGTGTTACATAACATTGAAAGTAATCGTAAAACGTGGGAGTTTAGGGGTGTGGATTGAACAGGAAGGGGAAGATGATGTAATTTAATTATACTCTCAAAAATAAAAGAAACAATTTTTAAAAATAAAGCACTTAAGCTAATGCATATGTTAATTAGATATACATAATCATCCTGTACTATGTGCACATAGCATAGTATCACTGAGTAAGTTTGGAATTACATCAAAAGACAAAATATAAAAAGAAACCCACCCCAAACAAAGACCAAGTACAAAGGACATACACTGAAGTTAGCATCAAAAATCCAAGAACTCAGACAAACTGCTTATTGGCCTTAAGCAAGTTACAGTTCTTCTGTTTCCTTCTCTGTAAAATGAGGGTGAAAATGACAATATAGAATCTTTATGGGAGGGCTAAATTTTTATTTTTACATACTAACCACAGTTCCCACTCATCCCCTCCTCCCTTCATGCAACCCCCTACTCCACCCCCCCATTCACTCCTAAGAAAGGTTAAGACCTCCCATGGGGAGTCAACAGAGCCTAGCATATCAAATTCCCTCCACCCCACCCCACCCCACTTCCACATCAAGGCATCCCACCATAGGGAATGGGCTCCATAAATCCAGCTCATGTACCAGGGATAATCCTGGTCCCACTGCTAGGGTCCCCACAAAAAGAACAAGCCACACAACCGCCACCAACATTCAGAGGACCTAGTTTGGTCCCATGTAGTCTCCCCAGATGTCAGTCCAGACTCCATGAGCTCCTATTAGCTCAGGTCAGCTGTCTCTGCGGGTATCCCCATCATGATGTTTACCCCTTTGCTTATGTCATTCTGTTGACCAAGGTGTCTGTCCTGCCTGGTCCCACAATCATTAAGTCCCAAAGAAACACACAGAGGTCTACATTAATCATAAACTCTTTGGTCTATTAGCTCAGACTTCTTATTAATTCTTATAACTTATATTAGACCATAATTCTTGTCAGTGTTAGCCATGTGGCTTGGTACCTTCTTCAGCGAGGCATTCTCATCTTGCTTCCTCTGTGTCTGGGTAACTGCTGAAGACTGAATCTTTCCTCTTCCCAGAATTCTTCTGTTCTCATTGCCCCACCTCTACTTCCTGCCTGGCTACTGGTGAATTAGCATATTATTAAACAAATACAAGAAACAAATCATTACAGGGTAAAACCATTGTCCCACAGCATCATCCCTCCTCCCACTCTTCAGCTGGACTCCAAGAGCTCAGCCTGGGGCTTGGCTGTGGATCTCTGCATCCACTTCCATCAGTTATTGGTTGAAGGTTCTATGATGACAATTAGTGTAGTCACCAATATGATTTCAGGAGGATAGTTAAGGTACCCTCTCCTCTATTGCTAGGAGTCTTATTAGCTGGGGTCATTCTTGTGGATTCCTGGGAAGTTCCCTAGCACCAGGTTTCTCCCTAACTCCATAATGGCTCCCTCTATCAAGATATCTCTTTCATTGTTCTCCCCCTCCATCCCTCCCTCAACTAGACCATCCTGTTCCCTTAAGCTCTCATCCCCCATTCCCTTCCCTCTTGACTCCCTCCACCCCCAGTTTGCCCAAGAGAGCTTATCTGTTTTCCCTTCCTACAGCAATCCATGTATGTCCCTCTTAGGGTCCTCCTTGTTACCTAGCTTCCCTGGGGTTGTGGACTATAGTCTGGTTATCCTTTGCTTTACAACTAATATATACTTATGAGCTAGAACATACTGTGTTTGTCTTTCTGGGTTACTTCACTCAGGATGATGTTTTCTAGTTCCATCCATTTTTCTGCAAATTTCATGATGTCATTGTTTTTTTACAGCTGAGTACTACTCCATTGTATAAATGTACTACATAAAACCAAAGGATGCTCAATCATACTATAAGGACACTTGTTCAACTATGTTCATAGAAACTTTATTCATAATAGCCAGAACCTGGGAACAACCTAGATGCCCCTCAACAGAAGAATGGATAAAGAAAATGTGGTACATTTACACAATGGAGTATTACTCAGTGGTAAAAAATAATAACATCAAGAGCATTTATAATATATCTGGCACAGGGTAAACACTCAGTAAAGGTTAGGTAACATTGCTATTCCTTTGTGCTAGAAGTTGAGATTCGCACAGCAGCCCCTAGCAAGGACAACAAAATAGAGTCAAGGTTTGTGGTAAAGTGTCTAAAACGATGATGAACAATGAGAGATCATGAAAAAGTTTCAAAGTGCTTTTGTTTGTTTGTTTGAGACAAGATCTAAGTGTGGAGCCCTGGCTGGCATAGACCTTGTTATGTGGACCAGGCTGGCCTCAAACTTGCAGTAATCCTCTGCCTACTTAAGTACCAAGATCTCAGGCATGCACCAAAATACCTGGTTTGAATGCAATTTGTTTGTTTGCTTATTTTGGTTTTTGCAACAGGGTTTCTATGTGTATCCCAAGTTGGTATGAAATCCACTATGTAAGCCAGGCTGGCTCCAAACTCGTAGCAATGCCAGACCTCAGTCCCTTTTTGGGGCTGGGATTACAGACATGTACCATAACATCTGATTCTCTAAAGTGCTTTTGAAAGCTAAAATAAGCATTGGAAATTTGCTCTGGAGAGTAGTTTAAGAGCCCACAGAATTTAGCCATTCAATCTACCGTACGCAAGTGTTCTGGGAACCCACCCTATAAACCCAAATCTCTTGTAGCCCATCACAGTGTGACCAAGATGATATGCTAATTGTGTCCTTAGACATTCGAAAAAATTAAAGTACTAAAAATAATGGTTCCATGGATATGATTGCCCCTGAAAATGACAGATATGACAAGTAATGGAAAGCAGAAATAACAGTGCCGGAGTAGCACTGTCGTTCCACCCCCTCTTGCTCGGCCTCTGACAAGGTAATCAAAACACATGTGGAAGAGTTGCATTTTCAGCGGGGTGGTGACATTCATGCATTAATGGAAATCAAACTTTAACGACCATAAGACTTGGAAAGAAAAGAAAAGCAGGAGTCTGTCTTCAGCTTCCCCAGTACTGGGATCCTGCAAGTCCAGGCAAGAATCACTGATAATTAGTGATAAAGAAAGTTGGTCTTGAATTTACCCAGGAAACCTGGGAGACAGCAAGATGGCAAAGAGCCCAAGGAAGTCAAATTCATGTTTTAATTATCTATGTACTCTCACCTCAGGAGGCTGTACCACAGCATCTCACAGATTATCTAAAAAGACAATTTTCATCTCAAGAAAACTTTCCCATACCTCTGCCCATGCCTGTGAATTCCCTCTGTTTGCAAATGAGTGTTCATGGACTATAAGTCCATTTTACTTTTAGCCACAATATTTTGGGTTTTTTCTCTTTCTCTCTTTTTTTTATTGATCTCTACATTTTTCTCTGAATATTTTGGGTTTTTTTGAGGCAGGCTTTTTCTGTGTAACAGCCCTAGCTGTCCTAGAGATTTGTAGATCAGGCCAGCCTCAAAACTCACAGAGATCCTCCAGTCTCTGCCTCCTGGGTGCTGGGATTAAAGGTATGCACCACCACTGCCTGGCTACAGCTTTATTTTATGTGTATGATTGTTTTGCCTGCATGTATTTTTGTACGCTGCATGTGTGCCCTGGTGCCCACAAAGGGCAGAAGAGGGCATTGAATCCTCTGAAACTGCAGTTACAGATGTTTGTGAGCCACCATGTGGGTGCTAGCAATCAAATCCAGGTCTTCTGGAAGAACAGACAGGGCTCTTGACTACTGAGCTATCACTCTAGGCTCCAAAGCAAAATGTTAAATGCAAGCTGTTTTGATCTTGTTTCCAAGAACGACCCCAAAGCCATCTCTTTTCTAACTCAGTCATTAGGAACTCTCTCATTAAAAGAAGTAGACATTTAAAAAAAATGTCAGATGATTCATTCTGAGGTCACGAACTAAAGAATTGTGCATCAGCGTGACTACTGCAAAGCTAGCAAGGATTCACATTTATAAGGCCTACCCAAATCAGAAGAGGGCGAGAGACAAAAGTCAGGTCAGACAGCCCAGTGTTAACATGACAGTGGGTGTTATTGCAGAGAGAAAGCTGACAAATAATGTTAGTGTATTATTTCCCCTTCCCAGAGTCCACAAAAGAGAAGGTAGCACTAGATTTCTAAGCCGCTACGTGTCCAACTTGAACATGCACACAGATTACTAAGGGTCTTTCTTATTAACATTCAAATTCCTATTAGAGAAGTTTGCAGCTAGACCAACGGTTCTGCATTTCTAAGAAGCTTCCAGATGCTGCCAGAACTGCTTATACATACACCTACAGTTTACGCAACAATAGTATAAACCACAGGTTCAACAACCTAAGGCCCAATGTTCAGATCTGCCCCAATCCCTGTTATGTAGCCCATGCACTAAAAGGGCTGTGTCAGTGCTAAAGATGGAACACAAGAACTTGTACCTGATGACCACTGCTATGAGCCCCAAGGGCAACAGGAAAGATGAAATCATGAAGAGTAACGGACTCAACCCTCCTCCAATTTCCTGTCCACAGAAAAGCCCTGAATTCCTGCGAGACCTTGTAGAAATAGAGATGTGGAAGAGAAAAAACCTCTCTACAGCCTCTTATAAATACACTAATCATATCGGTTCAGGACCACACTAATAACCTCATTTAACCTTAATTACTTTCTTAAAAGCCTTATCTCCAAATATAGTCACAATTTTAGTTCATAGTGTTGCCCTTACTGATGTGGATGAAAACTCATACTTGCTGTCTTCATTATGTCCCCAATCTTACGAATAGCCAAAGAAAGTGACTAAGCTTTAATCTGATTAGAAAAGAGTGCACAAGGAGATATCTCATCCACTGACATGCCACTGGCCCCCAAACCAAATGTCAGAATTATTCCTTTAACTTAAGGTTATCTCATTCCAAGGTCCAAATGATAAATCCATTAAGTTGGAAAGCTACATTTTGATAGAAGAAGTTCCTTAGGTTTTGAGGACTCAACCCAATGTGTCCTGGACCAGAAACAGAGTATGGTAGCCAAGAGCATAAACTATTAGATACTCAGGTCTTGGAGGGCACATAAGTCCATTTCACATTCATAAACTGTGGAGGGAAACAGCAGCCATCCCCTTCGGAAAGTGCAGGCTAAACCAGTTACTGAGAAGGAAGAACAGATAATACATGGTGAATGCTTAGTGGGTACGAGCTATAATTTTAACTTGAAAATTTGAAGGATATTTTGCAGTCTACTCTGAATTCAAGTTAGTTGCAACCAAGAAAAAGGATAGTCCAGCAAATATCGCATGCTTTCTTTTATTTTTAGCTCCTATGTTTTACGTAGTTACAGAGAATCATGTATGTATGTGTGACGTAAAAAGAGAAGTGAAGCTGTCTAGGGAGACAATGGTGGTTAGGGGGGCATCGGCAGCAAAAGAAAGAAAATGTGATCAACACAGACAGTGAGGGTCGGGGGTGTCTGTGTGTGTACAAAAACTTTCAAAATAATTTTAATAAATGCAATGAATGTTAGAGGAAGTTGAAAGAATGGTACCCTAATCTCACAGGGTCAATTTCCCTATAAGAAGAAAAAGTAGTCCTAGCGAGCAGTCTCTCCAAATGTGCAAACTGTCTAAGACGTGGCCACTTCTTGCCACGTGAAGCACAAGAACACAGGCCTTCATAAGCCAGGAGAAAAACATACCGGAAACCAGTGCTAACATTCACTGGAGTCTCGAGATGTTCTCTTGTGAAAAAGAAAAAAGTGATAGTCCAGAAAGATAGCCACACCATGGCCAGTGGGGAAGTGCCACACTCACTCTAAAAATGTTAAAGACAAACTGTGGAAAGTGGGGACAAGGAACAGCCAACAAGCAAAGAAAGAAGATCTGAGGGGAAAAAAGGAATTGTTTTCCAGGAAAGTCTAACCTAGTGAAGGGAAAGATTGAAATGAGGTTGATGTGAGGGCAGGCGGTCTCTGGGATGATGGTAGTGATATGAGGGCACCGAAGACCCTATTTGTGTGAATCCCAATTTCTAGGTACTCTGGGACAGAACTACATTTCAGCAGTGTCAACCCAGACCTGCTTGCTCTGCCCCAAACAGAAGCAGGAAGTTTGCCTCAAGTTATCTACATCCTGGGGAGTAGACAAAAAGAGACCTTTTGTTGCTGATAATGCCCCCCACCTCAACCATCATCTTCCTAGACAGTTTTACTTCATGTTATCCATCCATCCATGAGTCTATGTATCTATATAAAGCAGAAGACCTAAAAATGAAAGAAAGCATGTGGTATTTGCTCAACTTTTTCTTGGTGGTAACTAACTTGTATTCAGAGTACACTGAATAGGAGTTTCCAAATTTTAAAGACAGAATTATAACTCCTACCCATTAAGTGCTTACTATGTACAAAGCAATGCAGTGCACAAAGAGCAGCTGAGACACTCTCGTCCTTCATTCAGAAACAACAAAGAAAATTATCTTTGGAGACACAAACCCGTGTACAATAATTTAATGAGCAAAATATTCATCAGCCTGCAGACCCTTTACTAAGTATGCAAATGACCTGAATGAGAGCAAGAAAGGAATCAGAAACAGTGGTTCTGTTTACGTATTCCTTGTGTTGACCAAGAGGAAAAGATTTTTCAATTGGCTAACAAATAAATTACTCGATAGCTATATTTCTCCTGCTACAAATTCAGCCTCCACACTTAGATTTCTTATGGTTCTGTCAGCCTGAATATATGTAATTCTTCTAGGTCTGGTATTAACTGTTCTGCACAGAACAGTGAAACATATTACTGGGATCATTGGATGACAAGGACCTACCCAAAGTAAAATTCATAGGTTAGCAAGGAGTGAAAGGGCATCTCCACGTCTGAGGAAAATTTGAGGAGAAGCAGACTCTGCCCCTGCTGTAAACACGGGAATATACACATGTGCGCGCACGCGCATACACACACACACACACACACACACACACTTCAAGAGCTGCACATGTCCCTTGAGACTTTAGAAAGGAGAGTGATCACCTCGAATCCCTCCCATTCTGACATGCTTCCAGGGATGGAGTCATCACCCTCACACAGTCTGGGAAACAACTGGCTATCCTCAGAACTGCCTCGTGCACCATATGTGCATCAGTTCCGATGCCAACTATGATTTCCTCCTGGGCACATGGTTCAATATATGCTTTTGCACAGGCAGACATGGGCATGAAAGTCATTCAAGAACTACATCTTCAGACATACATATTTCTACACATAGCCAGGCTAGGGAACTTTCTATTGAGAGGGGGACATCTTGTGGATTATCTCAGAATTGGGCATTTTGTGAAAGAATGCCAGTAATAGAAACAGCACCAGGAAAGGTAACAGCAGCCACCCTTTATGGAGGGTTTCTTATATGCCAGGTACAAGGCTATGAACTTTGTATTAATATTTCAACATTATGGGATTAGATAGTAGGGAATGGAAGGGTTCTTTTCCTCATGCAGATTCTCAGAGAGATTAAGTCACTTGACCAAAATTTCACATCTGTTAAGTAGACAGCCAGGATTCAACTTCGGGTTCCACTGAATCAAAGCATGGTGGTATATATCTAGAATACTAGATACTAAGGAGGTGGGGCACCAAGCTTGAGGCTTGAACAACTTAGGAATCTCTTTGTCTCAAAAATAAATATTTAAAAAGTACTTAGGATGTAGTTCAGTGGTAGGGTGTTTACCTAGAAAATTATGAGGCCCTGAGATCCATACAGCAAAGAAAAATAATAAAAAGTTAATTCGCTTCCCTTATGTTATATAGTAAGAGCACCAAATGATCTTAGCAGTGGTATGAGAATTTGCGCTTCCTAGGTCTCTGGTTAAGAGGCTGTGCTCTGGGGTCACACTGCTTGAGTTTCATCTTAGTTGGGGTTACTAGCGCTATGATGACATACAGCAAAAGCAAGTTGGGGAGGAAGAGGTTAATCTGGCTTCCACTTCCAAATTGCTGTTCATCACTGAAGGAAGTCAGGACAGGAACTTACACAGAGCAGGAACCTGGAGGAAGAAGCTGATGCAAAAGCCACAATGTGGTGCTGCTTACTGACTTGCTCAGCCTGCTTTCTTATGGAACCCAGGACCACCAGCCCAGGGATGGCACCACCAACCATGGGCTGAGCTCTCCCCCACTGATTAGTAATTAAGAAAATGCCCTATAGGCTTGCCTACAGCATGATCTTATGGAGGCTTTTTCTCAAGTGAGGTTCCCTCCTCTATGATGACTCTAGCTTTTGTCAAGTTGAAATAAAACTAGGCAGCACAGTTTGATTCCAGTTCTGTCAGGAATCCTTGACAGAAAGCAAATTATTCTGTTGATTCATTTCCCTCTTGTTGTAGGGAGTTTAGTAGGAGGGGACCAGACTGCACTGAGCCTTTCTTCCAAAAGTAAAGTCCTTTGGCTCCTGTCACTTTTCCCAGCAAGCAAGGCTGTTCCTGTTACCTTTGCTATGCGTTGCCTGTCATTTTGTGTGCTGGGATGGGAGAGTCCTTGATAGGAATGTCTCTCAGCCCCTAGAGCTATCTACACAAGTGTGATGCGTGTTTGTGTCAGAGTTCACTCTACTTACAGTTCCTTGTCCCAAATCAAATGTGTTAACTTGGGCAGAGCCTACCCATGCTGGTAATTAGACAACACTCGGTGCTTACAAAACATCTCAGCCTGGCCTGAGAAGAGACCTAATGAGATGTCTGGAGACCACATGCGTTCTGCCGTGACTTTGCTTATGAATACCACCGCCACACAACCTCCGTGCTGTACTTCCTTCATGTGATCCTTTAAGTATGTGTCTATTATTTATTGGCCTTGAACACATTGCAGTGTCCTTATCTGTTAAAGTATCTCCCATGTCATTAGGACTATGGTACCGTTTGGTCATTGCGTTGGTCACATTGTCTGACACACAGTAAACATTCAATAGATATTAGCTTCTATGCTGGCCATATTGAGAGCAGAAAAGGGTCTTCTGGTTCTTGAGCTCTGATTTTTCATTGAAAGATAATGAAGCAGATTCCTAGAGAATAGAAGGAAATTAAAACAAGGAGGCACACAAAGTTGGAGAGATGCGCAGCAGTTAAGAGTGCTTGTTGCTCTTTGCAGAGGACCTGAATTCAGTTTCCCAGCACTCATGTGGAGGCTCACAGCCATCTGTATCTCTAACTCCAGCGTATCCTTCAGCCTCTTATTACTTGCACAGGCACACACACATACACAGTATATGTATATATATATATATGCAAGCAAAACACCACACACATAAAACAAACTTTAAAAATATAAAATATTAAAGCAGGAAGGTGCAACTGCTTAGTCATAGAAAGGAAGGAAACCCAAATCTTTCCTTCCTAGTCCAATATGATTTAAAATACTGATGTTGGACAGGGGATGTATCTCAATTAGGGGAATTCTCGCCTGTCACACAAAGAGCCTTTGTATTTGATCATTAGAGCCCATAAATTGGGCATGGTGGCATACGCCAGTAATTCTAACACTGGGGGCTAGCAGCAGTAGAATTAGAAGGTAATTCATCCTCAGCTACATTGTGAGTTCTAGGTCTGCCTGGAACACATGAGACCCTGTCTCAAAACTTAAAAAACAAAAACTTAAAATGTTGTATAAACAGAACCGTGTAAGCTGAGTCCAATATTATATGCTCTAAAGGTGTTAGGCATTGGAGACTTTTCTCAGACTCCTTTGAAAATGTGGTGAGAACCTCCCAGCTCCTCTTCCCTCAGCCCAGCCAGATCATCCCCAGTTTTGGTACTTTAAAGCCCAGCTCAAACCATCACCCTTAAGAAGTGTTCTCCCTGTCTCTGAATTCTTGCAACTCTTGTCATCTCCACCATTCCATTCAGCACTCGATCCCCCCTTGTATTTCCTGCATAGTGTTCCACACTGTGACTCTCATCTGCCCAATGAGACTGGATGCTCTCCAAATGTAGAGAGCAATTTCTTTTTACCTGTATTACCACAGATTGGAGAATTAGGTTGTCTCTTGGTAAATGTGCATTATTTCTTAACAGAATATATGTACATATACATACATATATTTTAAATAAAAACACACATTTTTAAAACAGTGTGCTCTGGTCTCATACAAAGAAAGACATATGCACACAATGCCAAGAGCTCATTCAGAAAGGTTTTAGGTACCATAACTGAGTCATAGGTACTATTTATTGAAGTCTCCCTCCCATCTATCTCCTCTTTATAAAATCTGCTCATTCGGTACTTTTCAACAGGGTCAAAATCAAAAGTATCAGTAATTGTTCTGAGCATTTTATACAATGAAGTCATTGAATCCTTACATTAACCAGTACTGTTACATCAATTTCACAAATAGGAAAACAACTTCAAAGTGGTAACTTCTTGGGTAGGAAATAACAGTCAGAATTTAAATTCATGCAATCTATCCCTAGAACCCACACTTAACCATTTTTCTACACCATCCCTCTGCCTTCGCCAACCTCTTCAAAGGTGTGTGTGCCCTTAGTTTACTTCAATGGAGAAGGTAAATATATCAGTGATAAAAACAAACAAGAGCCAGCAAGAAGGCTCAACAGGACAACAGGACTTGCCTCAAGAGCCCAGCAACCTGAGTTTGTTTCCGAGGATCTACGCAAAGGCAGAAACTGAACACTAACTCCACACAGTTCTTCTCTGCCTGCACGTGTCCCTCTCACCACACATATCACACACACAAAGTCATGGAGGCTTTTCAAATTCTTTAAGATTTTTTTTATTTTGTGTGTATGAATGTTTTGTGTACATGTGTGTATGGGTACCATATGTGTGACTTGTGCCTGTGGAGATCAAAAAGAGGGCATTTTGTACACTGGAACTGGAGGTACAAACAATTGTGAGCTGTCTTGTTGGTGTTAGGAACCAAACCCAAGTCCTACACAAGAGAAGCAAGTTCTCTTAACTGCTGAGTCTTCTCCCCAGTGCCAAATAAAATTTAAAACCCAAAACAATCAAGAAATGCCACCCCAAAAAATATAGTATGACAAATATGCATGTCATGATACCTAAAAAGAGGGAGGGAGAAGGTAAACAGCACAGCAGCCGCTTGTTCCATGCCAGTTACAATGTACCTTCTGTGCATTATCTCTTTTTAGTTTTGACAGCCCTTTGCGGTTGATAGTCCCAGCCCCACTTTCAGACAAAGAAATGGTGCTTGCAGAGGGAGGTCCTGAGAATTAACCAAATTATGCCATTCCCAAGTTCTGGCTTGAGAGCCCTATGCCATTCCTGATCAAATTTTCCATAGGATCAGATTTTTACTTTAAACTGGTCACTCTATTATCAGCTAAATATGATGAAGAATGATTGACACTCCAGAGACCCACAAAGATACAGTGACCAAGCAAAGAACCAGAGAGACAAGCTAAGGAGGGTCACTAAAAATCAGAGCTTACAAGAATTCTTGGAAAGATGTAATGATTGTAGCGTGAATGCATGGCCTGACCACCAGAGTACCACAAAGAAGTGGTTCTCAAACTCAAGTAGGTTTCAGAAGTCCCTGATGGACGTGTAACAGGTCAGGTTTCTATGTCCCCATGACAGTTTCTAGTAGAGCAAAATAATTTCCATTTTTTATTTTATTTTTTATTGAGCTATATATTTTCTCCACTCCCCTCCCTGTCTCTCCCCTCCCCTTCTACCCTCTCCCATGGTCCCCATGCTCCCAATTTGCTCAGGATATCTTGTCTTTTTCGACTTCCTATGTAGATTAGATCCATTAGAACACTCTTAGGGTTCTCTTTGTTGTCTAGATTCTCTGGGATTGTGAATAATATGGTGATTTTTTTTCGCTTTATGTCTAAAAGCCACTTATGGGTCTGAGTTACCTCACTCAATATGATGTTTTCTAGATTCACCCATTTGCCTGCAAACTTCAAGATGTCATTATTTATTCTGCTGTATAGTACTCCATTGTGTAAATGTACCACATTTTCCTTATCCATTATTTGGTCAAGGGGCATTTAGGTTGTTTCCAGGTTCTTTCTATGACAAGTAATGCTGCTATGAACATAGTTGAGCACATGTTCTTGTGGTATGACTGTACAAACCCAAAAGTGGTATTGCTGGGTCTCGAGATAGGTTGTTTTCTAATTTTCTGAGAAATCACAATACTAGAAAAGAGAATTACAGGCCAATCTCACCCATGAACATTGATGCAAAAATACTCAATAAAATACTGGCAAACTGAATCCAAGAACACATCAGAAAAATCATCCACCATGATCAAGTCGGCTTCATCCCAGAGATGCAGGGATGGTTCAACACACAAAAATCTGTCAATGTAATCTACCCTATAAACAAACTGAAAAAAAAATCCCACATGATCATCTGTTGTGATTAGGGGAGCGGTGTGCGTGTTGTATGTTCCCAGCACCCAGCCGCTGGCCCGCTCAGCGGCTGACCGTCTGCACCCGAAATAACCACGTAACAAACTGGATTCATTTAAACTCTGCCTGGCTTATTATCATTAGCCTTTTCCCGGCTAGCTCTCATAATTAAACTAACCCATTATAAAAGTCTGTAAGTCAACACGTGGTGACATACCAGAAGGGTCTAACCTGCATCCATCTGCAGCGG
>JAQHUG010000260.1:558164-596896 GCA_028555095.1 Dicrostonyx torquatus | reverse complement strand
GAAGCAGGGGGAGGACGGTGGGGTAGTGGGGGAGCGGGAGGGCCGGGAACAAGGGGAGTAAATGTAAAGTTTGCTTTTAACAATAAAAATAAATAAATCAATTAATAATAATAATAATAATAAAGAGATATCTTGGTAGAGGGGGACATTATAGAGTTAGTGAGAAACCTGGTACTGGGGAAATTCCCAGGAATGCATAAGGATGACCCCAGCAAGGTGGAGAGGGTGCCTTAACTGCACCTGATTACCCCTGAAATCAGACTGATGACTACCACAATTGTCATCATAGAACCTTCACCCAGTAACTGATGGAAGCAGATACAGAGACCCACAGGTAGCACTGGGCCAAGCTCCTGGAGTCCAGTTGAAGAGAGGGAAGAGTGAGAATATGAGCAAAAGAGTCAAGACCATGATGGTGATAACCACAGAAACAGCTGACCTGAGCTAGTTGGAGCTCACTGACTCTGGACTGATAGTGGGGGAACCAGCATAGGACTGAACTAGGCCCTGTGAATGTGGGTGACAGTTGTGTGTGGCTTGGGAAGTTTATGGGGCCACTAGCAGTGAAACCAATATTTATCCCTACTGCTTGTACTGGCTTTTCATAATCCATTCTCTTCAGAAGGATACTTTCCTCAGCCTAAATATGATGGAGAGGGCCTCAAAGCAATGTGCTAGACTATGCTGACTCCCCACGGGAGGCCTTACCCTCTCTCAGGAGTGGATGAGGGTTGGAATGGGGGGAAGGTGGGGGAACTGGGAGGAGGGGAGGGAGAGAGAACTGGGATTGGTATGTAAAATAAGTTTGTTTTTTTTAAAAAATGAAATGTATAAGATAATATTCATGTGTTTTATGCCAATGTCATATTCTACCTAAAGGACGTGAGTAACCTTAGATTTTGGTATTCTCAGAGACTTCTGCAATGAAACCCCTGTAGATACTGGGGCTCAACTGCAGGTCGTCTCTACTGAGCAGTTCCTGGGCGCTTCAAACTCATGAAATCCAAAGATCAACTTTGAGAGGTCGCCTCCTCTTCCTATGTTGCTTATTCCAAGTACACACCACCCTGTCAGACTGTTTATTCTGTTTCCTGTTTATTCTGGAAAATCCCATATTACCTTCAAATATAAAGTATTTTCTCTCTTTTGTCTATAATTTGCAAGTAGTCATCATTAAAGGCTTCTCATCTTTGTCTTCTGAGTCTAAACCTCACTCATATCCTCCCTGGCCCTTGCCAAAAAGAATTGCACACAAGAGTTCACTGGGAGGATAGTTTTTTCAACAAGGTTGCGTGGACTCTACCTTGGCCCTCCTTATTCAGGTTTGGTAGGATAGGACCAGAAATTAGTATTTTTAGAAATTTCCTGGGTGCTTGGAAGACGTTGTTCAAAGACTAGGTTTATTATCACTATTTTAATCCATCCTCGCCTCTGTTGTCTCCTTACATAGCAAGTTCTGTGACCTGAGTTCAGGAACTCATTAATTTCCCCCTGTAGGTTCCAAAACCATATCCAGTTTAACCACTATTGTGTTACCAGTGCTTACTTTGGTACCTGATACGTTATAAGCTCTCAGTATGATTCTGTAGTATGGACAAATTAATCAAGGCAAGAAGATCGCAGTAAAGTATTCAGAATGTAATTTTACATGCCTTGTTGCCATTTAGTTAGATGTAAGTTTAGCCAATTTGGCCTATCCAATCATAATCTTAACACATTTTATTCAAGAATCTTAAAACTCCACATATGTTTGGTAGGGTGATGCTAGATGCTTTAATAATTAATTTATTGTTTATCTAACAACCCTACCTAGGTATTTCTGGTCAGCAGGTGACTTTTATATGCTAACGAAGGGAACTCAGGTTCTTTATATTTTTTTTGATCTTGTATCTTTGACACAATCCCAAGATCACTATATAGGCATGAGCAACTGCTTATAAAAATGATACAAATCAGCCAAGCAGTGGTAGTGCATGCCTTTAATCCTAGCATTTGGATCTCTCTGAGTTTGAGGCCAGCCTGATCTACAGAGCGAGTTCCAGCACAGCCAGGGCTACACAGAGAAACCCTGTCTCAAAAAAATTAATAGATATAAATAAAAAATTTGATATTCCATTGGCAAGTATTTGTCACATTAAATATAAGTAGAGCTCTGAATTTATTCACAATGACAACTCTTAGAGTTGGGGATGTTGACTTCCTGGTGATTAATTAAGCCATCTTTGCCGTGCCACATAAGTTGGTAAGCGGACTCTGTGAACTCATTTAGCTAGTATAATACCTAAACTTAGCCTTAGAGACAACTTACAAAGTCATTTTTATTTCAGACATTGGCCACGTCATTCATCTGCACCAGAAGGAATAGAGGGCTGTTTTCTAGCAAGGTCCCTGAGGAGCTTAGCTGGGAATGGAATGGAGCACTCAATGAGCTAAAGATGCCAACTGGCTCTCCCTCTCCTACTTTGCTCTGTATCTACTTTCTGGCAAGCTAGGCAAAAACACAACGTATGGTTATTTTCAAAGCTGGGCTTTTGACCTCAGAGCACCACATCTCTCCTCTGGAGGATGCAATGCCCAAATAGTAGCTCAGCTAAAACAAAGATATTACATCTGAATGATAGCCCGAGCAAGTCGCAATGGCCTATATTCATCTCCATCAGGATTTTGCCGCCTGAACACACATGCAAAAAAAAAAAAATCGTTTGGGTATATTCATGCCAATCTCCTAAACTCTCACAGGAAACCTCTGGGAGAAGAGACATTTAATCATTTTGGAATGGAATGGCTTTGGGGGACAGCATGTCTTTTGGTCTATTTCTATTCAAAGTCTTAAAGCGCTTCAAGTGCCTGGATCAGCTGATGGATTAGGTGCTCAACACTGAGGCTCCTGAGGTCAATGATTTATGGCAGCTGCAAGCTGTGAAATGTCATTCTGCTGAGAGGGCCATGCAACATTCGCTCGATAGAATTAGCAGACACTTGAACACGTATTTCAGCACCAGCTGCTCAGCTCTCTAGAGATGCGCACCACATCCAGATGTAAGCTCCCAGGAAGGGCTGACTAACCTAACCTCAACAGTTGTCAGAGCCAAGGCTGCTCTAGCTACACTTCTAAGATAGCAGGAAATACTTCAACCAATGCCATGGATCCTTATCTCCTCATAATTATGTCTCTTGGGTGAACGATGCTTGAAGCAGGACGTAGAAGGAGTTGATCAACTCAGGCTTAACTACTCTGAACCCAATTCTAGCCATCAAAACAAGAAAATTTGTGGCTAGGGAGATGGCTCAGTGGTTAAGCGCATTAGCTGCTTTTCCAGAGGACCCAGGTTCAAATCCCAGTGTCTACATGGCTCACAGACATATTTAATTCCTGTTCCAGGGGATTCAATGCCCTTTTCTGGCCTCCACAGGCACTGCATATGTGTGTATATTGGGGCAAAACATACACCCATATACATAAAATAAAAATAAATAAAACTTTCTTTAAGAAAAGGAAAGCAATATTCTTCCACCTGCCATGATTCAAGTGGATCTAACGGACTTTCAAAAGCTGGGGCCACATATAAGAACAGTATCGTTGGCATATGGCATCAAATGTTACCTGTAGGTGTTGAAGATAACCAAATAATCCGTTCTGTCTCTTGACGGCCTCCACTGACCCTCACACTAGCATGCCTTTCTGTTCTCTCAGCTCTGCCTTCAGACTTGACTTCCCTAGGTTTCTCATTAGTAGTAACCAGTTCTAGGCTCAATGTTTGCACCCGGCCGCACCTGCTCTGTACTCTCCAGTTCAACCACAATTCTTCATACAGCTTCAAAAGTTATCAGTCATGCCTGACACTAGAGGACCAAGGTGTTGGGACGTTTCCCCATGGAGACAAAGGAACTGGACACTTCTCAGTATACATAAAGCACTCAGCACTTACTCTCCGTTGTTCTCATTGGCTGCTCTATCTCAGCCCCATACCAGCTGTTTGGGGGTAAGCATTTAGATATGTGTCTAAGGCCCCGTCCCATACTGGCATTTTCCCAGTTGTAGGCCCAAGTTCCAGATAGTTTTGCATTACAACCCAGTACCATTGGGACACTGTATTAATTATTATCTGCTGATGCATAACAAGTGCACACTTAGCAGCCCACACAACACACAAAACTAAGCCATGAGGTTTAGGCTCAGTGTCTCTTAGGAAAATGTTGCCATGACTAGGGCTGTATTTCCCTGAGAGGGCTAAAGAAACTCTTATTAGTAGCTGCTTGATGAAGCCTTCTGCTTCTCGCTACCAGGGCCACATCCCAGGGAAAGCTCGC
Source organism: Dicrostonyx torquatus (assembly GCA_028555095.1). Taxonomy (NCBI): domain Eukaryota; kingdom Metazoa; phylum Chordata; class Mammalia; order Rodentia; family Cricetidae; genus Dicrostonyx; species Dicrostonyx torquatus. Next base: position 592,585 of record JAQHUG010000260.1, on the reverse strand, counting down.
AGAGCCCTTGAGTCCAGACCTCTCTGCTCTGGATTAGGACTGTAACGTGACCAGCTGCCTCAACTTCCTGCTGCCTGGACTTCCCCCAGAGCGAGGAACTGTAAGCGGGACTTCTGAGCGAAATAAATGCTTTCTCCTTTAAACTGCTTTTGGAAGGGTGTGTTAGCACAGTAGTGGAAGAGGGAAACTGTGCCCGCAGCACTGTTCCAGATAATCTGTGCACTTCAGACACCTGCCAGACTCGCTGTCAGCACCGCTTCCCTTAAACCAGACCTGATTTGACTTCTACCTGCTGAATCTAGGAGAGCTCACTGGACTTACCTCAAAAAATACCTGAGGTTTTTTCGGCCTTTCATTAGGATAAGAGGATGGTGCTCCCAGAACACAGTCCGTATATCTACCTGTCAGGGCTGACTATGACTCTCCATGCCTCGGTTTGGACTTTTTTTATTTATTTATTATGTATACAGTGTCTTGCCTGTATGTATCCCTGCAGGCCAGAAGAGGGCACCAGATCTCATTACAGATGGTTGTGAGCCACCATGTGGTTGCTGGGAATTGAACTCAGGACCTCTGGAAGAGTAGTCTGTGCTCTTAACCTCTGAGTCATCTCTCTGGCCCTCGGTTTGGACTTTTAACCACCTGGCTCTCCTCGGCGCCACTTGGCTACCCTTGCTTGGTTCCGAGGAATCTTACCAGGATTTCTGTTAGGCAATTCTACTCATTTTCAGCTGATGGTAACCAGAATGCTGAAGCAAACTCTTAGTAACTGAGAGCCCAATGTGTTCATCCTGAACACAGAAAAGCAGCAAGCCTTCTTGGGGAAATGTGAGAGAAAATGAACTTAGTATATCTAGAAACAGCCTCGAGACCTTTTCCAACGCCCAAAGTAGCACAGTGAATATCAGGAAAACAACTCTACTATAACTGATTTTTTTTCCAAATACGTTATTTTAATTACCATTTGAAATTCTCTATAGCAGAAGCCCTAGTAACAGTTTTGAAATAGTCTTATTAGTGACCTATGCATTTACATATTTTTACATATTCCCTATTATTTTTTTCTGCATTTTCGTTTAGTATTACTTCAAATAAAAATTTCACATCTGACATAGCAAGGCACATCCAGAACTCAGGATGCTCACATAGAACCATCATGGGTTCAAGACCACCCAAGCCAAATAGTAAGACTTTGTCTCCAAAAACTTGCACGGGGGCTGGCAATATGGCTCAGTGGTTAAAACCACTTAATGCTCTTCCAAGGAACCAGAGCTCAGCTCCAGGCAGTTCCAGGCACCTATGTAGGGCATCTCACAACCATCTGTAACTCCAGCTCCAGGGGATCAAGCATCCTCTTCTGGACCCCACAAGTAAATGTGCACACGTGCGTGCACACGCACACACACACACAAACACACACACACTTTAAAAATTCATGTATTATAGAATTTATTTGTGATTTTGAATAGCCATGGGTTGCTCCATCTCATTGATATCACACATTTTTGTGTATTTGCTTGCCTCTCACTGATATTTAGTTATTTCTAGCTTTTAAGAGTTGAGATAGGGGGCTGGAGAGATGGCTCAGCGGTTAAGAGCATTGCCTGTTCTTCCAAAGGTCCTGAGTTCAATTCCCAGCAACCACATGGTGGCTCACAACCATCTATAATGAGGTCTGGTGCCCTCTTCTGGCCTTCAGCCATACACACAGAAAGAATATTGTATACATAATAAATAAATAAATATTTTTTTTAAAAAAGAGTTAAGATAGAATTATTAGCATTCGTACAAATTACGTTTTTAAGTTTATAAATTAATTTGCTCCATTTTATATGACTTCAGTTTAAATGCTTTGAGAAATAATTTCATGCTTTGTAGTATAATTTATACCTGCCTATATCTAGAAATATTCTAGATAATTTCTGTAGGCTACCAAAAGAGAAACACATACACCAATACAGCCACAAAACCTTTGATCTACAACACCATCTTGCCTGCAAAACGCGCTATGGCAATGATGGCATGAAGCTTGTGGGAGTAACCAACCAATGTCGTATTTGACTTAAGCCCATTCCATGAGGCAAAATCCATACCGAACACTGCTTGGGTGGCCAAGAACCACTAACTAGATAGCCCAGAGACCCAGGATAAAACCAAATGTCACTAGTCTGAAAAAAGTATCACTAAAATAACTCCCAATGACCCAATAGTATTCTAACATTTCCCAGATATCACATAGTCTCAAGACTTTAATAGAATATCAACTTATGCTAAGTCTCTTGACATTTTGCACCCCACAGCCTTTCTTATTCAGGACACTTCCAGTCACGTATATTCACATATCATCATGTATCTTTTGTCATGTACCTTTCTCTCAGCAGTAGATTATAGCCCTCCATAGGAAATGACATGAACAAGTGTCTCTGTGTCTTATTATTTTTGATGTTCCTTGTACTTATTATATGAGTGATACCTAAGTGGTAAATGTAGGGGTCTCTGGTTTTGTAACATTTAATTTTTTATTCAGTCAACTTAAAAAATACTTCTGCTTTGCTGCTTATTTGTAGTGCTAGAAGATATATCCTAAATCTTCTTTTGAATTCCACATTCAATTCTAAGGATAGAAACAATTCTCAGAAGTAGAATTTACTGGGACAAAGAACACGCACATTTTAATGATTCCAGATATGTGTATTGCTTAACTATGTATCAGAATGTTTGATATTTTTAATATTCCACTCAAATTTTAATAAAACTTTGATTTAAAAACAAAAACAAAAAAAATAACTCCCAATGATATTCTGTTATACACATTAATCAGTGAATTATTCAGTCTTCATCAGCCAAGGACAGATGCAGAGATCCACAGTCAGACAAGCAAAGAGAGAGAGTCCTTGGAACCCCACAGAACTCTAAATGGGATGTCTCCATCAATCTCTCCCCTCCAAAGCTCATGGGACCCCACAGAAGAGGACATGAAAAGAGTGTAAGAGCCAGTGAGGATGGGAAATAAATTAGTTAATACCTTTAAAGGATTTATAAGAATTATATATAATAAGTAACATGGACCTGTCCAGAATTTTTTTTTTAAAAAAAAAAGAGGCTTCCATAAAAGGTTTTAAAAGGAGCGGTGTGGTGGTTTGAATGAGAATGGCCCACTTAGCCTCACAGGTTTAAATGCTTAATCACCGGTTAGTGCAGCTGTCTAGGAATGATTAGGAGGTGTGGCATTGTTGAAGTAAGTGTGGCATTGCTGGAGGACATATGCCACTGGGAGTGAACTTTCGAAAGCCCATGCCAAGCCCTGCTCCCCTCACTTTTTCTCCCCTCCCCACCCCGTACTGCCAGCAGTTAAAAATGGAAAACTCCAGCTACTTCCCCAATACTCTGCTTGCCTACTGCTACACGCCACACCATGATGATAATGGACTAACCCTCTGAAATGCAAGCAAGCCCCCAATACTTTAAATGCTTTCTCTTATAAGAGTAACCTTGGTCAAAGTGTCCCTTCGCAGCAAGAGAATAAATCAGCCAGAAATAAAGCTTACTTAAATCACAAGTTCATATAAAAGATTAAAACATGTCACAAGCACCTTTCACACAAGAAATTCATATTCTTTTTTTATGTGCATGGATGGGTGTACCACAGGCATGCAGTACCTGTGGAGACCAGAAGAGGGCACCAGAACCCCAGGAACTGAAGTTAGAGACACTTGTGAGCCTTCAGTTTGGTGCTGGGAATCAAATACTGGGACCGCTGCAAGAGCACTTACTACTCCTAACTGCTGAACCCTCTCTCCAGCTGTAATAAGGTGCATGCGGCACCTTTGTGGTGGCTCCAAACCATGGCGGGTAATGGAGAGACAAAAACGCCGTCCTGCAGACAGAGATGGAATGTGAAGTTTTATTAAAAGTAGAGGAGGAGGAAAGGTGAGAGAGACAGAGAAAGAGTGAGGGGGAAGAGGGAGAAGGAGAGAGACAGACAGCTTCCTGGGGTGGAGGGGAGCTTGCCTGGGATCAGAGATTGGGAGTGGGTGGAGCTTCTTCTTAAAGAGACAGGAGCTTCTTCTTAAAGAGACAGGAGGTACTCTCTGGGTTCATGCTTCCGAGTGACAAGGAAGGTCAGCATAATCCTAACACCAGTCACTTATATCCTTTCTGAAATATTAATCAAGCTTAATAAATTAGGATGGTAGGCACCCTGAAGTATAAATGGTTTGGGGTATAAGGTATAATCAACTTTGGGATGGATGTCTAATTTTTAAAACTTATATAAATATACACACATTCTAGAATAAATTAACTTGCTAGATTTGAAAATGTATCGAAGCAGAAGGTGGTGGTGTACGACTTTAATTCCAGCACTTGGAAGGCAAAGGCAGGCGGATCTCTGAGTTTGAGGCCAGCCTGGTCTACAGAGCGAGTTCCAGGACAGCCAGGGCTACACAGAGACATCCTGTCCTGAAAAAAGGGAGAAAGGGAGAGAGAAATTTAATGGGTACAGCATTCACTGTTATATACAGAATGCATTACTCAACAGACAAAAAAAATGAAAGGAAGGAAGATAGAGAGAAAGAAAGAGAGAGGGGGAAGGAAGGAAGCAAGCAAGCAAGGAAGGAAGGAAGGAAGAGAAAATATCTCAAATATCTGTACCTCACCCAAAGAATCTTTTTTTCTCAAACAGGGCTTGGGGATTCAAACAAAAAGTTCCCTGCTTTTCTGAGAGGTTTTTCTTCCTCTCCTCAAAGAGTTTTCTGGCTTGAAAATCAGGCCATTTAATTTCTATCTGCTGCTACACCAAAATAAATGCCAGATGAATTAAAGATTAAAATATAATGAAGTATAGTTTAAAGCGTATGAAATATACTGTTACTGTTATATAGTCTCGGTGCTGTTAGTCTTACAAGCATAGCCTCAAGCTCAGAAAACCCAACGAAAAATGATCTGTTAACTCTACATTTATACATTCTGTCAAAAATACCACAAATAAAACTTAAAACTAAAAGAAAAGCTTGGAATAAGTATTCACGGTGTTATTATAAACAAATACTCTCCTCAACGTATAATCAACTCATAAAAAAATCAATCATAAAAGGTAAATATCCCAATAGAAAAATAAGCAACGGCTATGAATAAGCAGTTATAAAAGAAGAAATGCATGTGAGGTAGAAAATCCATCCTCTCCAGCAGTCACAAGTGAAAATTAAAGGAACAATAAAGCATCATTTTCTTTATACGATTATCAAATATATTTAGATAGCCCACGAGAATGTCGAAATCAAGCACCCTCATACCTTGGTGGTGGTAATAAATGCTGGTTTTTGAAGACAGCATCCATAAGAAAAGTAAAAGCCTCTGAAATGTATATGCTGAGTGAAACAGCATAATAGCATAGGGGATTAGTAACAATATGCACAAGGATATTCTCTTCTGAGCATACATAATTTCAAAAATATGTAAAATTCTCAGTTGCAATGAGTCAATATGCAGATTGTTGGAAAATGTATGACTAAATGATAGGAAATTATATAAGATGAACTGTCAAATAAAAATCATGACTAAGGGCTGAAGATGTAGTTCAATTAGCAGGATGCTTACTTGCCTAGTATGCATGAAGTATGGGGCCACGAATTCCATCCCCAGCACTTCATAAAGCTGAACACCATATGGAAGATTGGAAGTTCAAGGTCATCCTCACTAGATAGCAATTTCCAAGTGAATCTGGACTACAGGAGACTGTCTCAAACAAACGAAAAATCATCAACAATAAGTTTAATACAGCTCTTTTCAGACGCTTGCTTAAAACTCTTTAGCTCTTTTCCATTATTCTTTTTTTAAAATATTTATTTATTTATTATGTATACAATATTCTGTCTGTGTATATGTCTGCAGGCCAGAAGAAGGCACCAGATCTCATTACAGATGGTTGTGAGCCACTATGTGGTTGACGGGAATTGAACTCAGGACCTTTGGAAGAGCAGACAATGCTCTTAACTACTGAGCCATCTCTCCAGCCCCTCCATTATTCTTAAATAGAGATTTTAAGTAAAAACCTGTATCATCTGTCTGGGTCTGGCCTGATACTCAGCCTCACCCTTTCCCCCATTCCTCTTTTCTTGTCACCTTCCTTTGAGGTCTCAGAAAAAGTTTCAGCAAGCACTTTCTGAAAAAAACAAAACAAAACAAAACCTGCTTCCAATAGGGCCATATGGTCTTTGGGGGAAGAGCTCCACACTGCAATGTCTCAGCTCTGCAATTTGAGCACCAAAGCCACCAGAGATCATCAGTAAAGGAATCAGCAGATAAAATGTCCTTTACAAAACCTAGAAATGCTCCGGTCACAGTCTGTCAACCCTGTCCTCAATCATCTCATAGTCCCTTCAGTAATATACTGTCACTTCTGCTTAGCAAGATCTTTCCTCCCCACCCTCCTTTTCCCAATCGTGCCTTCCAAGGTTGACTCGAACACTTCTTAATCATCTTTAATACTGCAATCCAAAGGGCTGAGACAGTTAAAGGAAAGCCACACCTCCCCAGGGCACGGGGTAGATGCTATGCACTGTTAGCGCAGTGAAAGTCACTATTAGCATTTATGGGGAGATCTTTACGTTTACAGTGCAAGCACCCTTCCAAAACCTCACTTTCTTGGACATGAGCAAAAACACTAGGGAAATAGAAATTTAACTGCCTAATGAACAGCTGTTGGAGTCTCCCTTTGCTGCCCGGGCAGCCTTAGCTGGACCACCATTATGCCAGCACCAGACCCCTGAAACACTCCAGGGATGCTTTGTGGAAACTCTAAGATGATCACCGCTGATTTCCCCATCTCATAAAGACAGTCTCAGCCAAGGCTGTTTGAAGCTATTGGGAGCATTTCTTTGTTCTACTGCAAGGCTAAATAAACTGCAGATGACTGAGCAACATTTTCCCCCTCGGTCAGAGAGAGAGCACTGTCCCTGGGGATGTGGAAGAGGGACTATTGTGACTAATACCAAGTGACAAGGCTGTGGTTTGGTCCAAAACACAAGTCTCCAAGGCTGTGACTGAGGCTAAATGGCAAGATTGGGATTAGCCTGAATAAATGGCCAGATGGGACTATGCAGGCATGCTGCTTAGGTAGGCACAATAAGTCAATGGGTTAGCTGGCTAGGACACACTCTCCAATGCTGCCATTCCAGATGCTGCAACATCAGGCCCTGTAGTGGCTTCTCTGGAGCACTTTTTTTTTTTTTTTTTTTTTTTTTTTTACTTTTAGTAGTGCGGCAGCAGAACAGCGCAGGCATGAGAAGAGAGGTGGCCATAGTGGAGCAGTTATTGGGCCACACTGTAAATGCGGCAAGGCAGCCAGCTGACTACCAGCTGAAGACAATACATATACAGTTCATTGCAGCCCAGGCACAAAGAGGACAGGAAGTTGGGGCTGAAGACATAAAGGCTGTGTGAAGAGAAACCAAAGGTTCAGACTACCAGAAGCATTTCAAAAAGATATCATCAAGTCTTCAGAACCAAGGGTCCCAGGTCCCAGGTTTAGAACTCTGACACTGGCTCCTTACAGGGACCAAAGGTCACCACACCCAAGGTCTGCATGCAGAGTGTAACACTTGGAAGGCTGAGTTCCAGTAAGTAAGGCCTGCAAAGAGACTGTAGCACTCGAGGGTGCCAGTTGTGATTGCTTCTGCCCACCTACTGCCACCACTAGCTGCGTCAAATACTAAAGGGAGGGAAGGTTGCCTGCAGCCAGCACTTGAAGAGTTTCTCCTTGCCTCTCTGTGATTTCTAAGTACAGTAAAAGAGTCTTCAGCCAGGATGATTAGTGAAAGTGCTTTGCCAGAAATGTCTTCCTTACATCGAGTCCCAGACTGGTTCTTAAACATTCTTGTGGCAAAGTATATCTTTGATTCACAGCATTTAAAACAATTTGGTACTGCATGTTTAACTTTGTGATAATGGAAAAATCCTCATTAGATTATAAGTTCCATGGATACTGTTCTGTTTACTATTATACTTCAAAAATTTACCCAGGGAACAATAAATCATTGTTCGATGTATAGTTGATAATTGAATAAATTATATACACCGAAAGTTATCTTTAATCAGTAAGGTTATGGGTGATTTGTTGCTCATTTCCTCCCTTTGGCTTAAATGTGTTTCATGTTTTATGTGTTATATTCATATTTTTGCGGTGGAAGGGGAAACAAACTTTTAAAGCAGCATAAAATCTATGCATTTGTTGTCAGGAACCTTAATGTCATCTCAAGACACCCCAAAACCAAGTTCTCAGCACAAAGGAGATTTATTTGTCTCAGAGGGACAGAGGGCAAAAATAAGGGACAAAGACAGGAGAAAGACGAAGAGGGAGAAAGGGAATGGAACAGGGAAGGGGGGGGAAGAGGTAAGGAAAAGAAGGGATGTTTGTCATGAAGAACAAAGGACTGGCTTTGGATAGAGAGGAGACAAATGTGGCACATAAAAAAGAGCAGTTTATAAAGGTATAAGGGTTTGAAACTCCATGTTAGAATGAGGGATCTAATTTTAAGTGGGTACGTTAATTACGTGAGCCAAAGCAGGTTTTTGACGGCTGGGCTTTAATACTTTGATAGCTGGACCTTGGTAGTCAGCCTCAGGAGGAGGAATAGACCAAATAAGGGAATAGACCTATGGGGGTTAACATTAGGAATGTAATCTAATGCTGTAATGGATTAATAAAAATGCTGTGGGTCCCCAGCGGTTGCAGGGGCAGAAACACTGCAAGTCCCCAAGCGGTAGCAGCAGGCTATGTGGCAGCAGACAGCAGGTCCCAAGAGCAGCCAGTTCTAGGCAGGGACTGGCACAGTTCCCCGAATGGCTGCAGCAGGCCATGAGGGGAGACAGACAGATGGGCATGCCACGAGACCATGCCACACATCTCCGAAGACGGCTGGTCCCAGGCAGGGAGACACATGGCAGCGGGTGAGAGACAGAGACATGGATAGGCACGCCATGCAGAATGAAGTTGGATATTTATTTAGTGGCTTATGGAGGGAAAGGGAGAAGGGGAGAAAAGCAGAGAGGCAGAGAGAGATGGGGGAGAGGGAGAGAGACAGAAGGGGAAAGGGGAGAAGTGGTGTAGGAGGGTTCTTCTGTATTTCTGTGCTTTCTTTGGTTAAATAAAGAGACTGCCTGGCCTGTAGGATAGGGCAGCCCCTAGGTGGGTGGAGTAGACAGAACGGAAGACTGGAGAGAAGGGAAGGCACTACGAGACGCCATGATGCTCCTACCCGAGATGGACATATATTAGAATCTTCCGGTAAGCCACCACCTAGTGGTAACACACAGAGTATTAGAAATGGGTTAGTTTAAGATGTGATGGTTAGCCAAGAAGAGGCTAGTGATAATGGGCCAGGCAGAGTTTAAATGAATCCAGTTTGTGTGTAATTATTTCAAATGTAAGCTAGCCCAGCGGCCAGGAGCCAGGCAGGACAAAGGGCTAGCGCTCCTCTCAGGTGCTGGGAACATAACCAGCGCTCATATTACTACAGAGAAGTGAGGAGAGGCAGAAGCTGCCTCTTGGGGGAGAGATGGAAAAAGAAGAGACTCAGGCTGCAAGCAGGAAGGAAGATACACCTGCCTCAGTGAGGGCCATGGCTTGTCTCTTAAAGAGACAGGACAAACCATTACAAATGGTTTTTAGCAAGGCAGAGAGAATGGGAGTGAAAGCCTGCCTGCCAGAGCCATGTTGGCCATGCTCGAGTTGGCTACAGTGCCTTCATTAGTAAATGTGAGTAATGACAGAGTAATAGGAACACTTTGAGTAAACGCATAATCAGAAAGGGTGGAGTTGCTACTGAAAGGCTCTTTGGAAGAGGTTCCCAAATGAAATTTTCAAATTGATAACTGTGTGCAAATAGGTCAAGAGGGAAAGAAGGACACAGCAGGCAAAGGGAGGAAGATTCAGAAACTTGGGGGGGGGTCTGGAGCTACAAATGCTCCTATACTGTTACATGAAATGCAAAGAGTAAATCATGAAGTCAAAAGAAAATCTTGGCAGGCCTCAAAACAGACCTTATAAACCAGGGTTTGTGATGTGTTTCCACTGCCCCCTTCCCTTTTCTTCTCTTTCTCGCCTTGCTTTTTCAAAGTGTCAAATATAGAAAACACCCAAAAGTGCTCCTCGTGAGCTTTCTAGGACATCTCTGATGGTTCACATTCCCAATCAAAATTTGAGTGGTCTTGTATAACTGGGCTCCACGAAGTCACTTGCTCCCAGCTGAGCCACATGCCAAATGGAGGTCCTTCCTAGAGAGGACCAGCAGTAACTAAGATGCTCCTATTTTATAAAAAAGAAATGGTTAAGATGCTTTTCTTAGGAATTGTCTGTAAACTCTCCTCAGCCCCTGCAATTTCAGCTCTTGCTCTATAGCTATCAAAAAAAAAGGGGACTCCCCAGCTATGAATGTGCCAACCATTTTGACCGAGTACTTATCTGCACAGCCACAAAACCAATATCATCAGTTAGGGAAAAAACAATTTCCTCTGGCAAGTAGAGACAGCCTAATTGCTTAATCTGACATATTATTAATGGTTCAAGCCAACCAAAAGCATAATGGATATTGATAACCAGTGGCAGGTTGGACATTTGATGCATACAGTATTGCTGGAAATTACTTACATCAAGGGTTGCAACTGACCGTTAGACTAAATTGCTCAATCTCCATGGGTTTCATTAAACAGTTCCATCAACTTGATAAAGTGGCAAGACAGAAAGTTAGCCCATTAACTATAGCTCAAAAAAAAAAAAACCTAACAGAGTGCAGGACATTTACAGTATTTATGTTCTGTATCAATGTAAAAATATAAATCTCCTTAGTAAAATTGTACTTTGGGTGTTGGGGACAGTTAAACCTCTTCTATGCTTAAATGGTCTGTGGAAGTGGACCTAAGACTGAGCAATTACCTGGAAATAAGTGTGACTTGGAGAGAGCTGATAGTGACATTGAGCTTGGTGCTTCTGGATGTTCAGGGTACGATTCATCACTCACTGGCTTTTTCTTGAGAAAAAGCGAGAGCCTCATCCAAGGCAAGTCTCTTTTTTTATGTCCTTTCCCATTTACAGAGCTATGGGTTGAGGCTAACATGCAGACAAAAACGGCAATTTTCCCAGACTCCTTTGCTTGGGTGAAGTTCTCGGTCTCATTTGGGCTTTAAAATGGGAATCTGGGAATCATTTCTAAGAAACCACAGGGAAATTATAGCACATTGGGAATTCCAGTCTACATCCTCCTCGCCCAGGCCTTAATAATACTCTTTCCATTCAATCAGTAGCAGAAGAGAGGCAAAACTTGAATATTAATTTGGACTGAAGACTGAAAATGAGAAGTTACTTTATGGGACACAGAGAATAATAAAGACTAAGAATCAAAACAGCAAGACTAAAACGTAGAGCACGGTGGCATGTGCCTTTAGTCCCAACACTGGGGGACAGAGAGGAGGATCCCAGGGACTTGCTGAGTCAAACTACTCCAGTGAGTTCCAGGTTCAGTCAAAGACCCCGTCATAAATAAATAAACAAAACAATAAATAGAGGCAACTGAGGAAGCTTTCTTGATATCAACCTTTAGCCTCTACAGACAGCTGCTCATGTGTACACACATGCACACAAACAAGCACACACACACACACACACACACACACACACACACACATGCTCACATGCTACTGACTCAAAAACAAACCACCAGGAACTGAAGCCCAATTGTACCACTCTGTAATCTTGAGAAGCCAGTTTGCCTGAAAGTCTCAAAATATCCCATCTTTAAACTGGAAGCAATAACAGTACTTTGCTGAGAGTGTCCAGAGAACCAAAAGAACTAATACTGGATGCATTTGGTGAGGGATGTGCCCAGCGCCCAAGAAGGGAGAGTTATGCCTAATGTTATTTGAGGGTTTGAAGCACAATTAACAGAAAGAAACCTAAGAGTAAGAAAAGCAAGAATTAAGGTACAAAATTGGAGAGCTTTCTTTGTCCTCCAAAAAGGTGATTAGAACAGTACGCGCACAAAATGAGCAGTGCATAGACCCAGTTCCAGGAAAGGAACAAGGCACTCTGAAGGTGAAGAGGGAAAGGTATGAGGGAAGAATGTCCTAAAATAGATTCAGAAACCCATCACTTGGCCTGGAAACCTAAAAACTCTGAAGTCAACTCCTCTGAATATTGTTTTCCGATTCGAAAATGTGATCTCTGTTACATTAGGATCAAAATACCCTAGCATGAGCTGCAAACATCTGGGCTCTTGCTATAAATTCCTGCCTGTGACCGAAGCATAATGAAGTTGGGACTTTCTGTGTGCATTTTTTAACCTGTGTAACACAACTAGAGCTCCAGAAAAGGAAGAAGTGCAACTGTCCCTATTAGAGTCTATTTAAGTCTATTGAAAGCCAGAAACAGCAAGCACTTGCCAGTCACAGCTAAATGTTTTCCCAGGCATCCCAGCTGAGCAGAGAGGAGAAAGTGTTCAGACTCAATCAAAAGGAAAACAGATATGCAAGAAGCCGACTGCCTCCTCCAAACCCTGGGATACATACAACCACCTTTCTCTGCTACTCCGAAGAGTGCTCTCCAGCCCTCCCACAGTGGTGGCAGCTAAGTTTGGCACAAGAAGGACAGCAGCAAGGTAAAATGCTCCTTCCCTTGGCTCAGTGGCAGTGCCTGCCAATATGGAGTTGTTGATCATTTGCATATTTTCACCTGGTATCCTCTTGGCCCATAAAGGAACTTGTACCAAAATATCAGAGATCCAAAGATGATCACAAACCTATTTTTGACCATAAAGGACCGGTATGTGGCTCTTGTTCTCTGGACATTCTAAGCACGAGGATGGTTAGATGTTGGAATTTAAAGGCAGAAAATGCTGAACCACAGCCTGGCACAGGGAGGATTGAAAAACGTGACAACTTCAATTTGAAATATCACTGACTATGCACACATAGTACCAACCTGAGTTTGGGGAGTGGTTTGAGCATATGAACCACCCAAAACCAAAAGTCTGATGTGAAGAGCTGTTGTGCCAATTCATAAAATACTTTGTTCAACAAGACACTGGTCCTGCTTTTCGATCATCTTACTATGATTTATAAACATTGAAGGTTGCCTTTTCCAAATATTTTGTGGTGTCAATTTTTTTCCTTTAACAAACACTACAAATTGGCTATACCACTCTCATGCATGAACTATAAGTGATTCCATACTAGTATTTATCTTTTTGATTATTCTGTAAGCTTGTAGTATAGTAAGGTAGTATCCTATGCCCCTTATAGAAACCCCTAGACCACTGCAGGGCTATTAGGTTTTAGAAACAATCCTTTAGAAACTTAAGTTCAAATCTCACATGTCCCTGTACATATGACGTCTGTGATACTCAGTTACATGACACCACTGGGTCCCAGGTGGCCCTCAGATAAGAGAGATGGTTTCATGAGGACTGGACAATGTTTCTAGAACTGAGAAGTGTGAACTTGAGATGTAAGAAACAAGAAACACATGAATTGTCCTTGGAGCATCCATTTTATTCAACAGGGTAAAAGGGTAAGGGACAAAATTATTTCTATATCAAAACAATCTCCGGAATAGTACAGAGTAAAGGGGAAATTTATCATACTTTTTTAAAGATAAGGCATGGAATCTTAATACAAAATTCTGCTGATTTAAAGCGGCACACTGGGAAAGAACTGATTCCTACCAAGTGATGTGGGATTCCCCTCTGTATACTGTGAATATATTTTATTACCATTAGTTAACAAATAATCTGCTTTGGCCTATGGCAGGGTAGAATATAGCAAGGTGGGAAATCCAAGCAGAGACAGAGGAGGAAAGGCAGAGTCAGGCTAACACCATGTAGCCGCCCAAAAAGCAAGAGGTAACAAACCACGAGCCTCATGGTAAAGTATAAAATAATGCAAATGGGTTAATTTAAGATATAAGAGCTAGTTAGGAATATGCCTGAGCTGTTGACCAACAGTGTGGTAGTTAATATAGCTTTGTGTGATCATTTGGGTCTGAGTGGCCGGGAAACAAAACGCAGTCTCCGTTTATAACCAAATGTTCATTAACCTGCACTATGGTTCCCATGTGCTTTCCCCTCAAATAAAAACAGTAAAAGCATACTGTTAAGTAAACCTTATCATTGAAAGTCTTGTTTGACAAATCATGGGATAAACTGTAAGAAGTTGGGTATCACATCTACCTGACTTTGAATATAACCTGAATATTTTTGGTAATATGGGCAAATACGTTTTACCTTCATGGCCTGGTCCCTGCTCACCTCACCAGCACCATCTCTTCTACTCTGGCAAACTCTGAGGGTCAGTATTGACAGAATTGTGTGTGCCTGCTGGGCACCTCTAATGTGAGCATCTGATGAGATAAGGTGTGTTCAGGGTACTATGAGTATAAACTTAGGCCAACATCTGGCAAGAGGATTGTGAGTTCAGTGGCAGTGCAGGCTGCATACTGAGACTATCTCAAAGAAGCAAAACAAAAAGTCAGAAAAGAGAATAATAGTGTGCTGCCATCTTTTGACTAACTGAGTGACCCCAGAACTCTAGATAAGAATCCTCCTTTTCTGGTCCCACTTTTCTTTGGCTTATTAGAGCTTGTGCTGAGATAACAAGAGAGGCCAAGGGGTAGGCATTTGGAAACTGCTGTGCTTTTGAAATAATCTCTGAGAAGAAACAACAAGAAAGTCTAGTTAGTCCAGAACTTTCAGTAGCCTGCAGCAAACTTCCTCAGCACCCAACTTCAACAGATGCTTAATGATCGGTCAGGCTCCACAGAAACCTGAAGATCCATGTTAGATAAGATGCACCAGGAGAGGCTTGCTCTCTTGCTTTGCAGGGCAAAGACTTTAAAGTGGCATGCCCTGGAGAAAGTCGGGGAAAGTCCCCGATGTAACTTACAAAGTATTTCACGGGGAGGAGGGGATGGAAAGGGGAACAGAAATGAGAGAGGAGAAAAGGGGGAATAAGAGGGAAGGAGAGAAGAGAGGAAAGGAGAGGGGAGGGGAATGGGAAGAGATGGCAAGAAAGGAGAAAAGAGGGAAGGGGAGGGGAAAAGAGGGGCAAAAAGATTAGAAATGGAGTGAATTGAACAGCAACCTCTTCCCCACAAAACAACATGTCCACTTTAAGCCTTACAATGTGGCTGTATTTAGAATAGGATAATTTTTAAAGATAATTTAGGTAATGATCTTAAAATAAAACCTTCCTGGAGGACCTGCAAGTTGGTTCAGCAATGGATGACCTTGTTGACAAGTCTAATAACCTGAGGTTGATCCCTAAGAATGACATTGTGGAAGGTGAGAGCAGACAGCTCTCAGTCACAGAATGAGGTTTCTTGGAGTTTGCTTTTCTGCTCCCATTTTATAATCCTTTCTAGGGCTGAGATTAAAGGTGTGCACCACTGGTGTGGGGGGTCCTTCTGTCTATGTGTTGCTTTAATTGGCTAATGAATAAAGAAACTGCCTTGGCCTGTTAACAGGGCAGAACTTAGGTAGGTGGGGAAAACTGTACTGAATGCTGGGAGAAGGAAGGCAGGGGGAGAGATGCCATGGAGCTGCTGCAGGAGATAGACATGCTGAAACTTTGCTGGTAAGCCACGATCTCGTGATGATATGCAGATTACTAGAAATGGGTTAAATTAAGATATGAGTTAACCAATAAAAAGCTAGAGCTAATGGGCTAAGCAGTAATTTATTTAATACAGTTTTGGTGTGGTTATTTTGGTTCTGGGTGGCCGGGACAAACAAGCAGCTCCTTGCAACACACCACTGGGATTAAAGGCATGCACTGCCCGGTTTCTACAGCAACTAGTGATGCTACTGGGATTAAAGGTGTGTGTCACCACTGCATGGTCAGTGGCTGAGCAGTGGAGCTGTTTTACTCTCTGATCTTCAGGCAAGTTTTATTTATTAAAATACAAATAAAACGCCACTATAGAGAACAACCTAACAACGATGAAGGCAAACTAGAGCAGACCTGCCACAGCTTTGGAACACCTGAACCACCAAAAGCTAAAAGAAGCAAGAACATATTCTTCAGACCCTCTAGAGAAACAACACTGCTAAGACTTAATTTCGAACTTTGGCTCTCCAAAGTTGTTATAATCCTCTGGGTTTTAGGACACTCATGAATGGTATTTTGTTATAGCAGTCTTAAGAAGTAAACATACCCAGAGAAGGTCTCCCTGAGTGGTTTCATTTTAAACTGAACCTTGAATCATGCGAAGCTGTCAGTCATGGGAAGACTGGATTGCATAGACTAGTCAAACGATGAACAGAACGTCTAAAGGTCCTGAGGTAGAGATACCTTGATGAGTTCACAGAACAGGAATAGCAGGAGGATACCTGAGGTGGGGGTGGACAAAGAAAGGTTTATGAGAAGGAAGACTGCCGAGCAGAAGGGCCACAGTAATGAATTCAGCATTTGTTTTACTTACGACAGAAAGATTTAAGGGGTTTTTTTTGTTTGTTTTTTTTAAATATTTATTTATTATGTATACAATATTCTGTCTGTGTGTATGTCTGCAGGCCAGAAGAGGGCACCAGACCTCATTACAGATGGTTGTGAGCCACCATGTGGTTGCCGGGAATTGAACTCAGGACCTTTGGAAGAGCAGGCAATGCTCTTAACCACTGAGCCATCTCTCCAGCCCCGATTTAAGGTTTTTTACTACAATTAGAGGAAAATTCTAACTCCTGACTGTGCACTAAAACAACAACCAATATTTGCCTAACCCTAGTCCTGTCCTTTTCACCAACGTTATTCTACCCTTCCTCACATTTTCAGTAAGTGAGGCTTTTTCCTTCCTCGGAGTCTTCTCCCCTGAAATGATCTCGCATACCTCTGACTGCCTGGCTCTTTCCAATCATTTTTGGGTGTCAGCTCACATATTTCCTTTATTTGTTCCTGGCCTTAACATCCTATTTTTTATTGTTACATATATTCATTATACAAAATAATGAGTTTCATTATGATATTTTCATGAGTGTATTCATATGCTTTGATCATAGCCCCCATCTTGGCCCTTCCAATCACTGCTCTACCTGATGAATAGGTTACTTCATCTTCAGAATTTCTGGAGTATATAATAAAAGGGTGAAATCTGGGACGATGACTCAGTAGTGGTCAGTTCTCAGATCCCATGCTGGGTAGCTGGCAACTCTAACTCCAACTTCCGAGGATTGGATGGTTTCTTATAGACTCTGCAGGCACTTGCAACTACACATGCATGTTCCTTCACAAAACACACACATAAAATATCATCTAAATAAATAAATGGATAAGATGAGGGAGATAAGAAGTGATGGAGCCGGGCGGTGGTGGCGCACGTCTTTAATCCCAGCACTCAGGAGGCAGAGGCAGGTGGATCTTTGTGAGTTCGAGACCAGCCTGGGCTACAAGAGCTAGTTCCAGGACAGGCTCCAAAGCTACAGAGAAACCCTGTCTCGAAAAAAAAAGAAGAAGAAGAAGAAGAAGCGATGGAAAATTAAGCAATTATGTTTAGACAGAGGTATTGTGATGTGTTACATATAGATATGTGCCTGTGTGCACACATATACAGAGACCAAAGGTCTTCATCCGCTCTGTGCCTTATTGCCTTGGGATAGGGCTTCTCACTCTTTTGGCTAGTGTGACAGAGCAAATGCATTGCACCAAATGCTGGTGTTACAGGAACATGCATTCATACACAGCATTTTACGTAGGCACTGGGGATTCAATCTCTGGTACCCATTGAGCCATCTCTCTATCTGCCCGCTAAAAGTTACATCTTTTTTTGTTTGGTTGGTTTTTAAGACAGGGTTTCTCTCTGTAGCTTTGGAACCTGTCCTGGAACTCGCTTTATAGACCAGGCTGACCTTGAACTCACAAAGATCTGCCTACCTCTGCCTCTTGAGTGCTGGGATTAAAGGTGTGCACAACCACTCGGCTGAGCTTACATCTTTTTAAAATATTACTTTCCCTACTAGTTTACTGTGTCCCAATAACGTAAGATAAACAATTATTCACTCATCAATACATACTAATTAGCCATTAAGAAGCAGGCATTGTTCGGGATCTCTCAGGAAACAAAATAGACGAAGTTCTTGTCTTCTTGGCGGCTTATCTAATCTAACTCAGTTGTGGTGTGGTTGAGAAGTTAATGGAGGCCTGGAGAAAAGCATGAGGCAGTACAGAGAAACAAATCTAGCTGCATTTGTGATGGCATTTGACAGGAAGAGAAGTTGATAAAATTCTGAATAGTAGGCGCTAGAAATGACTTTTTCCAGGACCGTGGATGCAGATCTGTGGTAAAGTGCCTGGAATGCCTGGGATGCCCATGGCTCTGGGTTCAATCTGCAGCACTGTGAAAGTGGGCATGCCTGTAATATCTTAGGAGGTGGAGGCAAGAGGAGCAGAAGTTCAAAGTTATCCTTAGCTACATAAGTGAGTTTGGGGACAGCCTTGGATACATGAAATTCCATCTCAAAAAGAAGCCTTGGGTCGTAGAGACGGCTCAGCAGTTCAGAGCACTTGTTGCACTTGCAGAGGACCTGGAAGCAGCTCCGTATCTCCACTTCTAAAGGATCTGGTGCTCTGCAGTGCCCTCTTCTGGCCCCTGCTGGTACTAGCCATGCACTCAGTGCACTTATATACGTGGGGGAAAACATTCGTACACACAAAATAAAATAAATAAATCTTTCATTCCCATCACAGAAGTAAACATCCTAATGAAAGTCATTATTACATATAACTAATATATGCTGACAAAAATAAATCAAATCAAAAAGAAGAAAAATAAATCACTTCTTCCACACTAAGTATTCTGAGTTTTCCCCAGTCTTGTCACAGTACTTTATGTTACCCTATTGGAACATATCCTGTACTGTATTATTTTGTCTTTTTCCTGTGTATTCTAATCACCATACCAAAGCCCATGGTATGATGCATAGCAGAGAATAGGTACTCTGTACAATTATTAAATAACTGTATTTATTATAGTCACCTCTCAGCATTCATGGAGCATTGATTTCAGGACTTCTTGAAAATATCCAAATAGGTTTTTATAGGTATGAAAAGAACTCCACAGGAGCAGGACTAATCTAGCAACCTAGGTCAGAGCAGGCCTGAGGCAGTGAACTCCACTGGAGCAGGACTGAGCCAGTGGGCTTGAGATAGCAAACTCCACAAGAGCAGGTACAGGGGAGCAACTGCTGAGCGAGTAGGCCAGAGCCAGGACCCCTGTGGGTCCAGGTGTGAGTCTGGGACCTCCAAGGAACTAGGCTTCAGCCAGGACCTCTGCGGTTCTAGGCGTCAGTCTGGGACCTCTGAGGGAAGAGGCAGGAAACAGAAACCTCTGCAGGTCCAGGCATGAGTCTGGGACCTCCAATGAACTAGGCCTCCAAAGGATGCTCAGTCGAGCCACAACGACATGTGCTCATCTATGTTCACAGCAGTGTTGTTTGTCATAGCCAGAACCTGGAAACAACCTAAATGCCCCTCGACTGAAGAATGGAAAAGGAAAATGTGGTACATTTACACAACGGAGTACTACACAGCAGAAAAAAATAATGCCATCTTCAAATTCGCAGACAAATGGTTGGAGCTAGAAAACATCATTTTGAGGGAGGTAACCCAGACCCAGAAAGACAATTATCACATGTACTCACTCATAAGTGGTTTTTAAGCATAAATCAAAGAAATCCAGCCCACAAATCATAATCCCAGAGAACCTAGACAACAATGAGGACCCTAAGAGGGACATACGTAGATCTGATCTACATGGCAAGTAGAAAAAGACAAGATCCTCCATTGCTGGTGGGAATGCAAACTTGTGCAACTGCAACCGCTTTGGAAATCAGTGTGGCGGTTTCTCAAGAAACTGAGAGAAAAAAAAAAGAAAAAGAAAAAGACAAGATCTCCTGAGTAAATTGGAGCATGGGGACCTTGGGAGAGGGTTGAAGGGGAGGGGGGAGGAAGCAAGGGTAGCAGAGGAAAATGTAGACCGCAATAAAAAAAAATATAAAAAATTCAAATATTTTAATTCTAACCTCCCATACATAGAATGGTGTAACATTCATATATAACATTTGTATGTTTTCCCACAGACTTTAAATCATCACTATATTAATTAGACTACCTCATGCATTATAAAACTACATAAGTAATTGTCATACTACATTGTATAGAAAAATTATGAAAACAAAATGTCTATACAGGTTCAATACATATGCAATTGTTTTCCAAATATTATGATCCCAAGTTTGCTAGAATTTATGAATTTGGGATGTATAAAAAAGGAGGTACACTGGGCAGTAGTGGCACACGCCTTTAATCACAGTACTCGTGAGTGCAAGGCTAGCCTGGTCTACAAAATAAGTTCTAGGACAGTCAGTGCTATACAGAGAAGCCTTATCTTGAAATTAAAATTTTTTTAATCAAACAAGGAGTATGGACTATGTTGCTGATAGTCATCATATTTATTATTGAGTAAATTTACTAATTATATAAACCAGGTTCCTTATCAGGATAGAATTTACCATCCTGTAGAAATTTCTTTGTTTTAATCTGCTGAAACTTCCATCTGGTCTTGTATTGATGCAACATTTTCCTTTCTAGATTGACTTAACATCTTTTATTTAAACCATAAAAACATTTGTGCAAATCCTGGAAAATTACAATGACTCATCATGACAGTTTAGCCTGATTAAATATTGCACAGTGTTATGAAAGTAAAAGTTGGAGATTATAAATACACTGCCAGAGATATTAATAAGGAACCAAATATCCATTCTGGTTGCTACTACACTTTATCAGCAGCCAGAAGCATGGCACATCTTTAGATAATTGTCACCACAGTCATCTTACACAAGCAGAGCTGAGAAAAACCCTAGAAATGAAACTTTTTATCATTTCATTTATTGTTATGGTGGGAGGGCAGTGTCCCTGTGTGTGTGGAGATGAGTTCTCCCCCCCCCCTCCAGAGTGGCTTCCAGGGAATGAACTCAGATCATCAGGCTGTATGGAAAGCGCTTTCACACAATGAGCCATCTCAGCAGCCTGGAATTAAGTTTTAAAAGATTCAGAACTTACATTATCTAAAAATGGACAACCAAATTGAACGTGAAATAAATAAAAATGTCACATGCATCCACACACCAGCATCTAGAAAGAGGTGGCTGGTGCTGTCACTTTCAAAAACATCTTTCCACATCGCTAAAACACCTACTACTATAGAATTTTCTCCAGTTACACAGGGAATGAAATGATGTGACTAGCTTCAGATCGTCAAGTCTATTACAGGTTAATGTATACAGATGCCTGTGAGCTGTCTAGCACTTACTTATGAGTGAGCAGTCAGAAGAATATGCAAACATGGTAGGAGCTTTCCTGTCCTGAAAGGAGTCAGTTCAATTAGTCAATACAGTGACTGTGGTTCCCCCTTCTTCTGTAGCTAAATCTTTTGAAAGCATCTCCTTCCCTTATGAATGACCATCATTTCCCACAGTTAGCAAAGCAACTGCCTAGCGGTCACACAGCAATTACAACAAAAGCCCAAAGTCCCCATATCTGATATGCAATAAGTGATTAGAATAAACAATCCTGGAGAGTCTACGACCCAAAACTACACATCCCTCGCCCCAATTTCCACCTTGTCTCACCTCAGATATCCTCCACCCTCCACACAACTGACCAAAGGGCAATGGCTGGTTTCTCCAGTTCCTTGCGTTTGCCATAACTAAAATTCCATAAACCCACAGAGAACGTGACATTATTTGCATTTGTGATTTTCCACACTAATTGTTCTGAAAATCTACATGTCAGTCCCTGTGATCCAAACCAAGAAGCATTAGATACACAGAGTAGCACATAACACTTGTTATCCTGGAACTGGGGAAGCTGAGGCAGGAGGATTGCAGGAAATTCCAGGCCAGACAAAACAACAGTGTAAGACTCTATTTTCAAAAAAAAATCCAATACAGGGGCTGGAGCAATGTCTCAGCAATTAAAAGCACTTGCTGATGTTGCAAAGGACCGAGATTCATTTCCCAGGACCCACTTAGCAACTCATAAGCATCTGTAATGCCAAGTCCAGGGGATTACATGTCCTCTTCTGGCTTCTTCGGGCACTATATGCACGAGGTGCACTGACATACATGCAGACAAAACATCCATACACATAAAATATATATAAATCGTTTTATATATTAGATTAGATTATGTGTCTTTTATATATTATAATAGCAATAATAATAACAGCTCATGAACAGAATGTCACTTTTGTGATACTCCTGCCTATGACAAATAACATAATCCTACTCATGAATATACATCAGTCAAATCCAGAGATATTCTTACAAAAATACTTAGCCTGTAGCTTTCTAAATTTTATTGTTTTATTTCCTCCCCCCTTAACATCCCTTTTTTCCCTCCTCATGACCCTATTTCTAGTTTTATCTGCAGGAAAATTCTTAACCCCAATTTTACACATTTAGTAGTGAGAATAAAGTCTCAAGATAATAGTTTTCAAAACTCTGGTGAATGTAAAGATAATCCATTATTTTTAAATATGAAACATTGAAGATATCTTAATATTTTGTTTTTATTTTATGTGTATGTGTGCTTTGCCTGCATATATGTCTGTATACTATGAGCATGCCTGGTATCTACAGAGATCAGAAAAGGGTGTCATATCCCCTGGGACTGGAATTACTGGTGGTTGTGGCCACCATGTGGGTGCGAACCCAATCTCTGGAAGAGCAGCCAGTACTCTTAACCACTTAGCCATCTCTTCAGCCCATCTGAATCTTTTGAAATGTCATTGTTATGAAAGAGATTTCAGATTAAAGAAGGGTCAGAGAGACATAACAATTCTGTTGTACATGTAAGAATTTTCAAATAAATGAAATACCATTAAAGTTAAGAAAACAAAATTTAATAAAGGGGCTGGAGATAGAACTCACCCTTAGAACACTTGCACAGGTTGTATGAGTCTCTGAAGTCCTGTGTTCATCCTCAGCATGAACAGAGATTTATATCTATAAAGGGTGACCTTAGACAATTTAGAAATTTTAATGAAGTCTGCAGATTAGAAAAGAGTAGGGGTAATGTTCTATTTTGCACTAATTTTACTGAGGTTTTATAAACCAATGTCCTTGTTTATGAAAAATACACACTAATTTAAGGATAAAGGAGAACTTATTCTCCAACAGACAAAATATAGAGATTTCTAATTAGAGACAATTATAAAGTAAATGTGATGAATGTTAAAATGAGGAGAACCTGTGCAGAGTTTAGTACGGCGATGGTTTCCACTACCTTTGCAAGTGTTCTGTATATCTATGGTCATCCCTCCTTGTTCTTCTAGCCTGTGTATCCCACCTATCTTAAAGAGCACACAATAAGATTTAAATCAAAAAAAGTAACTTCACTCTGATTTAAAAAAATAAGCCTGGAAAAGGACACAGTCAACATGACAAAACAGCAGCTTTCAGAATGGGAATAAATCTTCACCAACCACACATCTGACAAAGGGCTCCAAACTATAGAAAGAATTCAAGAAATTGGTCATCAAAATACCAAATAAGCCAATTAAAAATTAGGTGCAGAGCTAAACAGAATTCTCAACAGAGGGATCTCAAATGGTCCAAAGGCCCTTAAGGAATTGCTCAACATCCTTAGTCATCAGGGAAATGCAAACCAAAATAACTCTGAGATGTTATCAAAAACACTGATGACAGTTTATGCTGGAGGGGATGTGGGGTAAGGGGAACACTCCTCCATTGCTAGTGGGAGTGCAAACTTGGACGAACTCCAGTCAAAGAGAGGGAGAAGTGATAATAGGGACAAAAGGTGCCAAGACCATGATAGGGAAAGCCACAGAAACAGCTAACCCAAGCTAGTGGGAGCTCACTGACTTCAGACTGACATCTGGGAAGCCTGCATAACACCATACTAGGCCCTGTGAATGTGGGTGACAGTTGTGTGGCTTGAGCACTCTGTGGGGCCACTGGCAGTAGTATCAGAATTTATTCTTCGTGCATTAATTGATTTTTCAGAGCCCATTTCCTATGGTGAGATAACTTGCTCAGCCTAGATATAACAGAGAGGGCCTTGGTCCTGCCTCAAGTGATGTGACAGACTTTGTTGACTCCCCATAAGAGGCCTCACCCTCTCTGAACAGGGGATGGGGTGGGATGGGGGGAAGGCAGCGGGAGCGGGAGGAAGGGAGGGAGAGGGAACTGGCATTGTTATGTAAAAGAAGACTGTTTTGAAAATGAAAATAAATAAACAAGCCTGGTAAGATTATTCAAAGACTGCTTGCTACCCCAACCATTTTTTTTTAAAGATTTATCTATTATGACTACAGTGTTCTGCCTGCATGACAGAAGAGGGCACCAGATCTCATTGCAGATGGATGTGAGCCACCATATGGTTGCTGGAAATTGAACTCAGGACCTCTGCAAGAGCAGTCGTTGCTCTTAACCACTAAGCCACCTCAAGGACCAGTGCCCTAAAGGGAAAAGTGACATCTCCACACAAGCTGCCTTGTTGGTTGTCTACCCACTTGCCAAACACCACTGCCTGTTCTGAGATATCCGTAAAACATGCCAATGTCCATCAAAAGTCATTGCCAGCTCGGGTGCTGGCACACACTCACCTCCCGACACTCAGGCAGGCGGATCTCTGTGAGTTCGAAGCCAGCCTGGTCTATGAAGCGAGTTCTAAGACAGCCTGTCCAGGCGCAGTCGGGTGGGGGGGGGGGGAATCTTGCTGCAGGATGCCATTTGGCCACATGAGGGCGTGCTAAAATTACTTTTCTTTCTAACTTAGGGATTTCCAGCGCCTTAGGAGGGGTGGGGGGGAGTTGCACCACCAAGACATCCATCTTCAGGTTTCTCCTCAGCTTCCTGATGGGACATAAAGTAAAAAACTTAGCAAAGGGCCCGGGTGGGGGCAGGGGGGCGGCGGCGGCGGCGGCGAGAGCGGCGGCGGCGGCGAGAGCGGCGGCGGCGGCGAGAGCGGCGGCGGCGGCGAGAGCGGCGGCGGCGGCGGCGGCAGCGGCGGCAGCGGTAGCGCATGTCTTTAACTCTGAGTTTGAGGCCAGCCTGGTCTACAGAGTGAGTTATAGGACAGCCAGGGCTACACAGAGAAACCCTGTCTCGAAAAAAAAAATGTAAAATGCACGCACTGCCACACCTCTTTGCACTTTCACTGAAGTACATTCAGCTCCCCACACCTCTTGTTCTTGTTGACTGCTGTCCTCGTCCCCTAGAACTCTGGCCCAAAGCAGGGATTCTCACTCATGGATAAGACTGATGACGGTGATTATCGCAACGGCAGAATATGGCAGTGCAATGAGGCTGCACAGATGACTCAGTGGTTAAGACACTGGCTGTTCTTCCAGACGACCTGGGCTCAATTCCCAACACCCACATGGCAGCTCACAACTGTCTGTAACTCCCATTCCAGAGTATCTGATGCACTCTTTTGGCCTCCTCGAGCACCAACACATGTGGTTCATAGGCAGAAGACAAAATATTTGCATAATACATACATACATACATACATACATACATACATACATACATACATACATACATACATACATACATGAAAAATATCAAGATCATGGCAGTGCAAGAAACTGATAGTGGTGAGACTCATGCTGGCAGAATGTCACCTCCCTCAAGGGAAATTTGAATACTGGCAGGAGTCTATACCTTGCCAAGCTGCTGAAGGAGAATATAGGGACCTTCATCAATCTCCTGAAGTCACACCACAAGTGCCGAATGGGAGCCTGGTCTCCCCCAGTGTGGCGGGGAGACAGAGTGAGTAGGAGTTGGGAGGGATGTGCGCATTTCAGAGCTAAACATTAAACTTTAGAAAGGTATCCACCAAAAGAAAGAAAAAAAACCCAAAACTCTGATAATTAGTCGGTTTTTTAGGACAGGCTCCAAAGCTACAGAGAAACCCTGTCTCAAAAGAAAGAAAAAAAAAAAAAAAACCAAAACTCTAGAAAGGTATCCACTGCAAGGTACCGCCTGAAAAGGAGATGGAAGAAAACAGATCATACACCTCAGGGGGCTTGGCAAGTTGCCAGGGTTATTACAGCCTAAGAAAAAAGGTTAAATAGATCTGGGGTGTGCGTGCACATCGATAATCCCAGTATTTCGAAGGCTGGTCAATCCAGACTCAAGCAGCGCCTGGGCTACATCATGAACTCAAGGCCAGTCGGGAATAAACAATGAAATGCTATCTCAAAAGAGTGCAAAATACTGACACAATTGTAAGGCAAGTTGCTCACTCTTTTATAGCTCCTTTCCTCCATCTCCCCAAAGCATAGTCCTCTGTGGTTTCTTGGCTTTGCTTTGTATTGTTTTTGTTTTGTTTTATTTGGGTGGGTTGTTTTTTGTTTGTTTGTTTTTTCGAGACAGGATTTATTTCTCTGCGCAACAGCCCTAGTTGTCCTGAATTTAGTTCTTGCAGACCATGCTGGCCTGGAACTCACAAAGATCCACCTGCCTCTGCCTCCAGACTGCTGGGATTAAAGGCAGCATACACTACCACCATCCAGCTAGTCCTCTTTGTTTTAAAGCAGAAAGGAAAAATGGGTTAGGACTCCTGGGACAATTGGTACTACCAGAAGGTCAAAATCTACTAAAGAAAAAAACAATCCCTCAGAATAATAAAATGAAAATATCTAGTGCTCACCATTTATATTTTAAGAGAAGTTGACTACCGATGCAATTGCAAACTCACTAGTTACTTTTTCCGTAAATCACGCGTGATGGCCAACACAGTAACTGAGGGTGGAGATAAACTGTTGTAGGTTACAGACACCTGGAGGGCGAGAAATGTCTGTCTTCCATGGAGGAGCTCGTACCAACTGTAATTTGACTACCTGAGATTTGCACATTTCTGGTGTCATGTGCTTAGAATGAGTAATTCATAATTAACTACGAGTTGGGCATTAGTCTGAAGGATTTTTAAAGTAACATGCCACTTCAAGCTGACAAACATCCATCACGCACTCGATTTTGTGATTTGAAATTATTACTTAATCTCAATTAAAACTACACTCCTTAAGATATAGGAAGGCAAACAGCAGCAAGCACTACACAAAGACGGTCTTCGTGAATGAGCTTTCTTCCACACTAACATTCGACTTACCATACAGCTTGTCCTTTAACTACAAATACCTAGGTCTATAAGAAATACAGTCGACAATTATCACTAGTACTCAGTCATAAGTGATTTTTAAACATAAAGCAAAGAAAACCAGCCCACAAATCACAATCTCAGAGAACCTAGACAACGAGGATCCTAAGAGACATACACAGATCTATCTGATCTACATGGGAAGTAGAAAAAGACAAGATCTCCTGAGTAAAATGGGAGCATGGGGACCTTGGGAGAGTGTTGAAGGGGAGGGGAGGAGCAGAGAGGGGAGCAGAGAAAAATGTAGAGCTCAATAAAAAATCAATTAAAAAACAAAGAGATACATTTGAGGTTTTGGCTCGTGCAGAAAAGTGGTGTGATATAACAAACAGAAGCATCCACAGAGTGCCAAAATTATGACAACAGTGTCTATAGCTAAGCCAGGTTGTGCAGTTCCTGTGTATCAGGACATTAGCTTGTTTTTCAAGACTAAACCCAAGGGTTCCATTCTCCGTGACACCTTTCTCTTTACAGACATACTCCGGTCATACAGTAGGTCTTTCCGGTATTTCTTTCTGCTCAGCCCCCTGCTGTGCCACTAGAGACATCAGCTATGCCCAGATCGTCCATTTGTCTGCTTCCTAATTTCACCATTTTCTTCTGCAAAAGATTCTGGCTGGGTTTGACCTTTTAGCTCTGTATTTGATAACCTAGCATCCCTCGGCACACGCCTGTATATCAGTATTTTTTCCCTACATGTGTGTTATATTTGCCCACTTGCTGCTCCTTTTCATTGTAGCCTTGCAGCTGATTCTCCAGTGGGAGTACTGTCAATCTTAGTACCAAGGCAGATGCTTGAAGCCTCGTTGTCCAGTAGAGGGCGCTCCTGATCAGTGTAGGGTGAGGCTGGCAGCTAACTTCCCCAAAATGCAGGCTGGCACTCAGCTTGCCAGAATAATATCCCCAACTTCTCACGAAAACCTGTCTTTTTTTCCAGGCCAGCACAAGTAACTGGCTATAACTGGTGACGGTACATGTCCAGCTACAGATGTCCTTCCAACAAGATGCATGTTCAGTTCATAATCTAAGAAGCAGAACGGGTAGGAAGATAGTAGCATCTGCAACATGCATTAAATGAGGTGCCAAAAATGCCTCCCAAATAGAAATTCTTGTTTTAATTATAGAAAACTTGAAGTGAGCCCAATGCCAAGTGCTTTACCTTTGCTTTAAATTTCTAAACAGTCTGTGATGCAGAAGCCATTATTTTCCCTTCTTCACAGATAAAGAGCTTGCGATTCAAAGAGACTGATAAAACTTTCCTATTCACATAGGAAATAAATATTCGAAATCTTTCTTAGTTGATTCAGAGCCCCACGCCTGTCTACTGTGTTCTACTGCTTTTTGTACAGAAAATCCAACAGCCATTCTCCAAGGTGGAGGATAGTAAATAGGGCCGGCAGGAAGGCTTAGCAGGTATAAAGCCTAGCCGCCTTCCATCGCTAACACCCACACAATGGAAAGAGAGACCTCTGTCTTCTGACCTTCTCCTGTAAACCATAGCATGAACACACTCTCTCTCTCCTTCCTGAATAAACAAATACTATTTTAATTTTTAAAAAAGAAGCGTAAGAAATGTATGTGCAAAGTATGGTGGTGTATGCTTATAATGAAAATAATTTTGAGGGACAAAGAGATGGGATCAGCAAGTAAATATGTCTGCCACCAAGTCTGACCATCAGAGTTCAATCTCCAGGATGCACATGGTAGAAGGAGAGAACGGTCTCCTGTCCCCTGTCCTCTGACCTCTCTACTTGTGTGCCAAGGCACAATCATATACACAGAAAGGAGCAGACAGACAACCAAGACATGAATGTAGTCTTTTTAAAAAAAATAGGAAAGGTGACCCCCATAACAAGAGAAAAACCAGGCCTGGTGTTGAAAACCCAGAGCTAGTGGAGTCATGGTCCTTGGAGGAATACCTACAATCAAACCAGCATAAGTTCTAACTACACTCTCAATACTTGTCCTTATTCTCATCAGGGAAACTTGAATTTGCAAGAGATGGAGACCATTACATGAAAAAAAAAACTGTCAATCAAAACGTGGAGTAGTGGGTTCCCAGCTTAATGGAGAGATACATCTACAAACCAACTCCTGCACCTAAGGTCAGGGAGCACTGCAGAAGAGCAGGGCAGAAAGACTGTCAGAGCCAGGGTAACAGGGAGTTTGCTATGAGATTGTGTCTCCTAGGGTTGTCAGAAGCTACACCCGTAAAGTCTCACCAACATGACTGCCCAAATATGAGCTGAATAAGGACGACAACAACAGACATGCCAAAGTAGACAGGGGAAAGACAGTAAGAACTTAACCCTATACAAAGAATTACAGGTGAGTACGGAATGCTGAGAGCAGGAGAAATAGTCTTTTCCAGGGAAGACTATACCAGGTGGTTATCCAATAGCAAATTGTTAGCCCTATAAACAAGTAACATTATACAGAGTGAGCCGGTTGTATTTAGAAGTGTGTGTGTGTGTGTGTGTGTGTGTGTGTAACAAGAATAAATGGAAAAATAGGCTACAAATTTGAAAGAGAGCATTGAGGGTGTATACAGGAGAATTTGGATGGAGGAAAGGAACATTATGATATAATGTCAAAAATAAAAGAAATATTTTTAAAATAAAAGGAAAGTTGCCATGTATAGTGAGTATATGCCTATAATCCTAACCAATTTGGGGTGGCTAGAGAAATATCTCAGGGGTTAATAGTGGGATGCTCTTGCAGAGGATGCAAGTTCAGTTCTCAGTACCCATACGATGGCTCAAAACCATCTGCAATCCCAGCTCCAAGGTACTGGATGCTGTCTTCTGGCCTCTTAAGGTAATAGGTGTGCATGTGGGTATACAGATGTGTATGCAGGCAAAACATCTTTACACATTAAATAAAATTACTTTAAAAAAGAGCATCACTACCAATGGGGGCTGACTGAGGAACCAATGATAATGGCACTGAGACCTATCTCTTCTGCATGTATTGACTTTTTGGGAACTTATTCTATATGGATGCACACCTTCTTAGGCCAGGATGGAGGGGGGAGGGCCTTGGGCATCCCACAGGGCAGGGTATCCTGCCCCCTCTTAGGGAAGCAGGGGGAGGGAGGAAGGGTGGTGGGGGAGCGGGAGGGCCTGGGACAAGGGGAGTAAATGTAAATTTCTCTTTTAACAATACAAAAAAAGCATCACCAGTGTGATAAAACCTAAGAGATAAAAAGTACCTGCCACCACTACTGATGGCCTGAATTTCATCCCAGGGCACACATAATGGAGAAGAGAACAGACTCCACAAGTGTGTCATGGCGCATTGTGCACATGCACAGTAAATAAATAAATAAATAAAATACAAATAAATTTTAAGCACACTTTGGAGGTAGAGGAAAGAGGACCATGAGTTTTAGGTCATCCTGGGATACACGTTGAGTTGGAAAACAACCTCTGAGACCCTGTCTCAACAAAAGGAACAGGAAATATGGTCAAATAGGTTACAACTGCATGGGTTGATTACTGGGTGGCTTATATTTTTAGGAAGCTTGTACATGTGTCACCTAAAATTGTATTTCTTTGTGCATGTATATATGAGAGTGTGACTGTGTGTGTGTGCGTGTGCGTGTGTGTGTGTGTGTGTGTGTGTGTGTGTGTATGAGGTCAGAGGAGGATGCTGGATGTCCTGCTCCACCACTCTCTGCCTCATTCCCTTGAGATACTGACCTCTCACTGAACCAGAAACTCACCATTATGACTGACTGGCCAATGAGCTCATGGTGTCCACCTGTCTCCACCCTACAGTGCTGGCATTACAAGAACATAAGTCCATTGCAGATTCTTGTGTGGTTGCTAGGTATTCAAACTCACACACTCATGCATCTGCAGCAACCATTCGTACCCACTCAACTATCCCCTCAATCCTTGACATTATTGGCTGAAGACAGTATGCGTTCGGTGCATCTCTCAACCTTAATCTGAGATGCTTTTGTTTGTAGTGGATGATAATTAACACAGAGGCTCACAACTAGCCAAGAGGCAGAGAATAAAAAACTGTATAATGCTCAATCACAAGGGGAATATATATCACTTCCCCCACCCAAGGCTCATAGATCATTATAGAAGATGGGACAGAAAGACTATAGGGTCCAGAAGCTGAGAATAACTATAAGGAAGCATCTTTGGCATATATTCTGGTGGCTGTACATATAAACTAACAGTGGTTATGACAGCATGAACAAAACTTTTACAAGGCCAGGTCAGACCAAGTCCTAGCAAGGAGAAGGGAGTTGGACACACAATTCCACCCCCAACCATGGAGTAGTTGGTGGGTGTTAGCTGATGAGAAAAGATGGGTTCGTTTTCTCTTACACTGTGGTCCCTGGTAG
Organism: Dicrostonyx torquatus; assembly: GCA_028555095.1. NCBI lineage: Eukaryota > Metazoa > Chordata > Mammalia > Rodentia > Cricetidae > Dicrostonyx > Dicrostonyx torquatus. Next base: position 560,991 of record JAQHUG010000260.1, on the reverse strand, counting down.
GTCAACCATACTCCAATGAAAGACCACACATACAAGCATATTTGGGGAAGCACAAGTTGGTCTTGGTTTTTTTTTTTTAAAGACACAGAGTTGGGTGGATAGGGAAGGAGATCGGATCTGGAAATAAGGATGGATACAGCCAAGACATGTTGTGGGAAACTCTCAAAGAACTAATAAAATAAATCTTTGTTACTTTTTAAAAGACAGTCTTTGGGGCATGGACCTGTAACTCCAGCACTAGGAAGACTGAAACAGATCCTAAGTTATCTAGTGAAACCCTATCAACTAAAATAAAATAGCCTTTAAAATTCTTTCTAACAAACCAGAAGAGACAGAACAATTCCTCCCATCCAATTCACTAACTGATCCTGAGAAGCCTGTGTATACAGCCTGAAAAGGGTATTGAGACCAAACACCATAGTTTCTGTTAGATCTATCACAGCCTTGGCTCTCAGCACCAATCCTAGTCATAAAAGCTTATTTTGGACCAATTATGGTCTTATTCTTACACTATTACAGTTATGTAAAGTTTGTGTTGAAATCAATTACAGTCTTTTGTTTTGTTTTGTTTTCTGGGACAGGGTTTCTCTGTGATTCCTGGTTGTCCTGGAAATCACTCTGTAGATCAGAGTGACTCTAGAACTCAGAGATCCGCTTGCCTCTACCTCCCCAGTGCTGGCACTGAAGGCATGTGCCACCACACCCAGCTACAGTTTTGTTTCTTAGTGTCTGTCACAGCAGTCACTGTTAGGCAACCAAGGCAAGGGCTTCTCTACAGCCAAGGTGGAAATACTTGTAGAACTCATTGAGGCTTAGGATGGCCAAAAGTGTGGTACAAACAGTCTTGGCTAAATATGCTTGCATACTTGTCTCAAGGCATCCATGGAGTATGCAAGACAGTTGTCGATAGTGTAAAGGTAGTCAGGCTGACTGTATGAACAACAGTCCTTTTGCTCAGACAGTCAGTTGGTAAAGCAAGAGAAGGTCTAACAGCTATCAATTAGGGAGCCAAATCGCCCTATTCCTATCACATCTTTACTTCTTTATGGGAAAATTGACCCCGAGAGTGCTTACAAATATCATTAATATTAGCAGTGAGAACCTTTCCCGTTGCTTGGGGGCAGGGACAGTGAGATGACTTCTTGAGTAAAGCCACTTGATGCCAAGCTTGGCAACCTGAGTTCCATCCCTAGGACTCATATGGCGGAAGGAGAGAAGCAGTTCCTACAAGTTGTCTTCTGGCCACACATGTGCTTTGGCTTGTGTATACACACACACACACACACACACACACTTAAATAAGTGAATCAAAATGTTTACAATCAAATTATTGCTGTTCTCAAAGACTAAACCCTGGGTCCCTCTTCTCCTGACAATGAGAACCATTGAGACGTCTCTAAGCTCCTTCTCCCCCTCTCCTGTGTGTGTGTGTGTGTGTGCATGAGCATGATCACATCTTCAATTTTCTATTCTGTTTTAAATTTTTTAAATTTATTTTTCTCTCATACAATACATCCCGACCACAGTCCACCCCCACAACTCCCCTCGGCTTTCCAAGGAAGCAAAGCGTCATATTTTTGCCTGCTGGAGAGTAGCTGCCACGGCAAAAAAAGAAAGTCGAAGCTCTGGGCAGCCCAATCAAACTCAGGACTGGTTTGGCAGATGATATAACTGTTGGTCCCCACTCTGCTTCTGAGTCAAGTCTGATATAAAGTTACACAGCAAACCTTGCCTATGAGTGCATATTTCGTGGGTTGTTTGCCTGTGACTGTTGATGAAAATGAGAGAATTTCAGTGAGGCTGCACCTGCTTGGGAGGCTATCCTAAAAAGCTTGGTTTAATGGAGTTCTGGGACACTAGACAGAAGTAAAACTGGCACTGCAAACTGTGATGCCATGTACCTGAGTTAGCACAGGGGTAACTAAAAGATAATTCCCGTGCTATTTACCCCTTCTACCTTTGCATGCCTACTGATATTGTTCTTGTCCAGTCTTATTCAGGCAGCTATATTGTTGAGGTATTCAGGAGTGTCGCTTCCCTGTCATTTGTAGGAGACACAAACTTGAAGCCAACTTACTGGTCTTCTGGCTCTTAGCATCTTTCCACACTCTGTCTCAGATGTTCCCTCAGTCTCGGGTGCAGGAGTTGTGCTGTAGATGTATTAATTAAGGCCGGGCATTCCACAGTCAGTTTTCCTCTGCATTTGACCAGTTGTCATTAGCTGTAATGGTCTCTGTCTTCTGCAAAGAGAAGTCTCTTTTTTAACATCATTTCTTTATTGATTCTTTGGGAATTTCACTTCATGCACCACAATCCCACTCACCCCCCAATCCTTCCACATCCTCCTCTCCCCCTGCAGCAACTTCCAAACAAAAAAAAATTTAAAAAGTAAAGCCAACAAGTAAACAAAACAAAATAAAAAACAATAGAACCAAAACAACACAACAACAACAACAAAAAATTTCCTCCATCTTTCCTGCCTCTTCAATACCTCTTCATTCATCCTAGGCATTAGGAGCTGCAGTGTGTCACACAGTATAAATACCTTTTTGTCCAACCAGCTTTTCCTGCAAACGTTTATTGCAATGAGTCACTGGTCAGGTTCAAGGCCTCTGGTTCCTGGCACACCATCCTCATTGGACCCTCATTGAAACTCCTCTCAGATATCCTGCAACTGCCATGTCAAGGGGATCCTGTTGGTGTCACTCCACAGGACTAGTTCCTTCGATGGGATAGATGTTAGGGCAAACCAACTCCAGACCTGGCTGTGGGCCTGGGTGCTAGTTGAACTGGTCAGTCCAGGCCACTGGAGCCGCCCCCTCACGTG
>JAQHUG010000260.1:531695-545572 GCA_028555095.1 Dicrostonyx torquatus | reverse complement strand
CTCAACCAAAGCGCCGCTACCGCATCACCTTCACTCCGCTTCAACTGCGGGAGCTGGAGGCCTTCTTCCAGCGTGTCCAATATCCGAACGTGTTTGCTCGGTGAGCGGTTGTTTTTCTTTGGCGCCCATTTCGGTGGCGGGCTTGGGGGTTTACTGGGTTGTAGCTCTTTGGAGGCGGGAATTGGCTAGGGGGCGCCAAGAGCCTGGGGTCCATCTTAGATCTTTCCGCTGGGGCAAAGCTAGTGCACACCTGCAGGAATTGGCTTGTGGGGGGAACGGGGGAGAATGGGGGGTGACGGAGCGAAGGGCTGGGGTGGATGGGGCGGGGGAAGGGACGAAGGATGGGGGCGGCAAAGCGAAGGACTGGGAGCGGGGGCGGGGGGAGGAGTCAGGGAGGGGGGCGGCAGAACCACGGGAGGGGGCGGGGCCAAGGGGGGAGGGGCAGCGGGAAAGGGCTGGGGGCGACGGAGCGGGGTGGGAAGAGAGGGCAGTGGCTTCAGGGGCGTGGGCGGGATGCAAGGAGCGAGGAGGTCGCTGCTCTGCCAAGCTGGAACCGGCTTTACTTAAAATGTTAATAGTCTGTAAGCATAAATTTCGACTTTTTATTTTGTGCAGTTTGGCGTTTTTAAAATATTACAGTAAAAAGTGACTTTCCTCATTTAGTGAACTTTAAAACCCTTTGATTTTGCGCGTGAGATGAGTGCCACGGAAGACCCCGTTCCTCATTTCACCCGGGCTAAAATAAGTGGGCTCTTCCCCCTACAGCGTCAGGACCACAGCGCAATTAGAAGTTTCAGCGCTTTGCAGGGCTAGGTGGGAGAAGAGCGACAGTCTCTGCGTATTATAGATAACTGCACTGGGAGGTGGGGTTAGATTTAATGTACATCCATATCTTTCTTTTTAGCCACAACTCCAATACTCCAATACTAAACATTACTTATTTTCTCCAATCAGAATGGAACTTGCCCAACGCCTGGGTTTGCCTGAATCCAGAGTGCAGGTTAGTAAATTTTGGAAAAGCAATTAGGCAAGACAGGTATTTTAAAACACATTGTAGATAATGTTTTGTCCTGGGAATTCTCAAGTTGGTGTGTTTCTTTGGTCTTTTTTTGGAGGGGCTAATGAATTTTATATTTGAACTCTCTGAGTGTGCATGTATGTGGGGGATGGAGAGGGTGTGCCTGCACTTGCACCCCCCACACACACACACACACACACACAGCCTTAATGTGTGAATACTGGGGATCGAATGCTGGGCCTCCCAAATGCTGGTTTGCTGGCTACCAAGCTACATCCATGGCATTTTCCTAGCACATATAAAGTTCAGGGCTCATACCCAACCCTGCAAATGAGCAAAAATAGAATTAACAATTTCATATTGTTTCATTGACCTTTGAAGGATAGAAAAGTTATAAATATATGGTGTGAAATAGGTATCTTTCTGCATTTCATACAAGTTCAACTTCATGAAACCACAGATAAAGTTCAAGTAACTTTTGTATTCAGAAATTTTCTTTTTCCAGGTTTAAAGAGCAAAGTTTATTTTCTAAGTTGCCAGAAAAACTATTGAAAGTCCAAATGATGTACGTGTTTTATTTTACTGTGATGTTCATTGTATTTAATGGTAACCTAATTGATCACATGGCCACGGGATCCAGAAATGATATTGAAGGAAGCATCTGGTTATTTGGATTTTCAAAGGGCAAAGACAATGTCTTATATGTAAGGTTTTGTTTTCCTTTTGGTGTTTTTTATTTTAACCTACGTTTTCTGGAATCTGAATGTGCTCTCAGGCTACCTTCTTATCTTGTGTTAATGTAAAATACCTTTTCCATTTATTTAGGTGTTGATAAATTTTCTATTTCATGAACTTAAAAGGTGACTATATAGGGTTATGGGGGAAATGTTTAAAACATACTTGAATCAAATAAGTATTTAGTAGAAAATCAGTATAGGTGTCTTTTGTCATAGAGTCATCTGTGGTGGAAATAGCTGTGTATCTGTTCGTGAGACATACAGAAAATCACCCGCACACTGAGTTAGAGCATCTTGATGCCATAGGCTACTCCCTTAGGCAGACCTAGCTCAGGTTGGGAGGTCAACAAAAGCAGATTCTGAGGAAAAGAAAAACTTAACTTTTTCTGAGGGACACTTTACACGCACGCACACGTGCACGCAAGTAACACACCTCCGTCCAAGGCCCGGAAAATAGTTAAAACAGCACTAACGGGGGAGAAGAGAAACACAACAATATTTCAAACTCTACACCAGGCTTAGCTCAGTAGTTCTAATTTTAGTGGCCTGTAGGGTTTTTTTTCCTATTATGACATTAGTTGTCCAATATCCTAAATAAATTTTCCCCCTCTATTTGTAGATTTGGTTCCAGAACAGAAGGACCAAATGGAGACAACTTCAGCGGGAGCATTTATACAGGAGCATGTTTCCAGTTGTCATGAGTCCCCCTGTGGGTTTATACATTGATGATCGTTATGGTCCCATCCCTATTGTGGAGGTTATTTGGAAATATCAACCTGTGGCGTCCCAGCCAATCCATCCTCAAATGCTGCCTCTTCCACCCCTGATTCCTCCACCACTCGTGGGTATGCCACCTAGGGCACCCCATCCACCTCCATTTCCCTGGCCTCATGTGCCACCTAATGCTCAAAGGCCCAATGCAGGTATGGGATATGTCCCCAACCCCAATGGCCAGGTCTAAGGTCCTGAAAACTGAAGTCTACATCAGTTTTCCCAAAGTGTTTTCCAATAAGATTCATGCTGTTCATAGACATTGTTAAAAGTTACTTATCAAATACCTGTTAAATGAAATTGTGTGCAAAGTTAATGCCTTATTCTCCATGTAAAGTTAAGAGTTTGTGTTCAATAAAAGTTTGGTTTAGCAGCATATTGGCCTCAAGGATCATCCTGGGTTAAGGGTGGAAATTGCTAAGGGAATGAAATTTAAACAGAGTATTTCAGAGGCCTCCTTTCATAAGATAGTATCCCTAGGTTACTCTCAATAGAATTTGTTCATCATGAAATTTTCCAAGAGCCCAACACGAGTATACATAGAGTAACACAAGGTCTCTCTGCACACGTCACCCTCTCCATTACTATTTTGCCCAGGTGATAGCGCATGCATGTGCCAGATGATTTGGGGGTGTTTTAGGAAAAGAAGCAATCATTTATAAGCAGGGAGGTGTTGCAGGGTGGGGGGAATAGCAGCCAGTCACCTGACCAATGCCCTAATTTTATAAATCAATGTTTTCTCATTTGTGGAGGGTATAGCAATTGTAGGCATTCTGGCCCTATAGCTCTGCTGTTTGAGAGAAATGAGAGTTAGCTCATCAAGACTGGAAAGGGAGGGGGCAGAGAGATATCTCAGGAGGTGAAAGTGCTTGAGAAGCAAGCCTGGCTACGTGAATTGATTCCTGGAACTCAAAGTGGTAAGAAAGAACTGACTCACCAGATTTGGCCTCTGTACTTCACACATACATAAATAAGTAAACATTTAAAATATTTCTTAAAAAGACCATAGGCTGGAAGTGGTGGCTCATGCCTTCAATTCCATTCTTCTGGAAAGTAGAATCAGGCAGTTCTCTGATTTCGAGGCCAGCTTAGTCTATAAAGTGAGTTCCAGGCCAGTCAGTGATACATAGGCAGACCATGCATTTTTTAAAGTAAAATAAAGGTAAAGAAAGATAAAAATGATATTGCACCCTTCCTTTACTCACAGGCAGGAGAGTCTGTTGCTATAGATTTCCCAGATTAAAAATCAGAAATTCCACCACACACACACACACACACACACACACACACACACACACATATATTTACATTAAACAATTAAACAACCTGGACAGAATCCTAGTTCTTAGAGGTGAAGCACTGAAGGAAATCTGTTGGTTTAATGCTGCTCCAAGCAAAGGATGATGTTTTAGAATAATTCTCGCAAAGCAGCAGTCATGGCTACAGTAATAAAGAGTGGTCGAGTACGCATGAGGCCATAGGTTCTCTTCTCAGCTCTGAACCAATCAGAATTCCGTTTCATTTGTACCGTCTTTATGCCAATCTCCCCATGCAGAAAGCCAAAAACAAAATGCAGCATGGAGAAAGGGGACCAGAATCGCAATTTTGAAAACATTTAACTTTTTAAAGTAAGAGGTTTATATTTGAATAATTGCCAATTATTTTATGAGCATGACTGTACTATGAAGTTATTGTAGTTCCTTCAGATAAAATGTTGCATCTATACCAGAATTTGTAGTATGAAATTATTGTAAGCTCATCAGAAAAGAAGTGTCGAATCTTTACCAGACTCGCCACTCACCGGAGGTAGAGACTATCACAAATCACTATTGTGGCATAGTGGTGCATGCCTGTATGACCAGAATTTAGGAGGCTCAATTGTAGAAGTCAGAGACCTGCCAAGGCAACATAGTGAGCATAGTGAGACTCCATCTCAGAGAGAGGAAAAAGAAAGAAAGGGAATAGAGGCAGCCAGAGAAAGCATGATAGAATGGGGGTGTTTGCTCAGGAAAACATACTGTTTAGTGTTGCAAATTTATATTACATTTTATTTATTCATTTATTTTTCTCTCACACACATCATGCACATACACACATACATGTGCATGCACACACATGCATGCTCTCTCTCTCTGACACACAAACACACTCAGTGGAGGTCAGAGGACAAGTTGGGGAAATCAACTCTCTCCTTTCACTATCTGGGACCTTCATCTGCAGAGCCATCTCACCCTACCAAACCAGTTTTCGTGACTCACCCAATACTTTTCATTCCTTTTTCCCATCTACATCTGTGGATTTCAAACACCACCAAAAGCAGCTGTCTATCTAATGAGATTTTTTTACAGCAAGGACAGCATCACTGCCCCATAGGCAGCTTAGAAGAAGGAACATTCAGGAATACATCCCCATGTATGGCCAATGTTGTCTTTTCCAGGTGATTTTGAAATCCAATAATTCTACCTTGTTGTTTCCCCTCTGAACTATGGGATTTTTGTACAAATAAAAGTTTCAGGAACCTTTCATGCCTTTAAACCTTAAGGCTCAAAAGTCAAACATTATCCAACAAAAAATCCCCATACTTGGTTGAAGAGATGGATCAGAGGTTAAAAGTACTGGCTGCTCTTCCAGAGGACCCAGGATCAAATATCAAGACCCATGTGGCAACCCACAATTACCTGTAACTATAGTCCCAGGGAATTGTACACCCTCTTCCGATCTCTGAAAGCACCAAGTATATACATAGTGTAGTGCAAAGACATACATGCAGGTAAAACATCCCTACACATAAAAAGAAATTTAAAAAACCGAATTCCCATAATTGGCTCTCATATTCAGCCTGTCATACACAAACAAAAACGTTATTTCTTCTCTTGGTAACTTGGTAGGTGGGAAAGTAAAACTGTGAAAACTCTTTCACATAATGTGTGAGGGCTTTCTAGAGACGTGTACACTATTTTTAAAAGTCATACAGATTTCAGTTTAGGTTTAAATGTTTACTACTACTATTACTACTAGTAGTGTGTGTGTGTGTGTGTGTGTGTGTGTGTCACAGCACATTTATGGAAGTTAAAGGACAATTTGCAGGAGATGGTTCTCTCTTTCCACCGCATGGGACTCAGGTCATCAGATTTGGCATCAAGTGCCTTTATTTGCTGAGTCATCTCACTTGCCTCAAACTATTTTTTGTGGTTTTTATTTTTAAACAATCTTTTTTTTATTTTACGTACCAATCCCGTTCCCTCTCCTTCCCTTCCTCCTGCTCCCAGCACCTTCTCCCGGCCACCCTGCCTGCACCTGGAGGTGAGTGTCTGGGTTACTCCCGTGGCACATCCGGAGCACCACCCCCACCCACGGAAGGCCCAGAGACCTGGCAGCAGCTTCCCCTTATCCCCAACCATCCCCCCCCCCTCCGTGGCATCAGCGACCAGGGCTCCAGACTGGAGCTATGGCCCCACCTGCACCTGGAGGAGGTGAGTGTCTGGCCTCTCAGCCCTGCTCTGTAGGCCCTAGCTCCCCATCCCCCCACATGGCACATCTCAATCTCCACCCCCACCCACCTAAACTCAAACTAGATTTTAACTGTGAGATGTTGTACCGGCAAGGTAGCACAGTACTGTAATCCCATCATAGGGTAAACAGAGGCAGCTGTAGCACAGGTTTGAAACCAACCTGTTACACACACACACACACACACACACACACACACACAAACACACACAGCATTCATTCATGCCCACATGCTAAATAAATACGCCTTGAATGAATGATAAAAAAGAAGAAAAGTGAAGTGTCTCCCTTGAAATAGGTGGGAGGATTATTGTTTAAACCAGGAGGGAAGCCAGCAGGGGGATGGATCTCTGTGAGACCAGCCTGTATACAGAGTGAGTTCCAGGACAGGCTCCAAAACTACAGAGAAACCCTGTCTTGGGAGGAAAAAAAGGAGAGAAACGACTACTAATTATATATTTAAAAAATACCCCAGAGGAACAGACCTTATTTTGAATTGTTTTCAATCAACAGACATTTTCCTTATGCTGTAACCATGCATCATTGTACCTAATACTGGGAATGCTGCCGGCACAAGCGGCTCTGCTGGGGAGTTTTATCCAATGATTTAGGTCAGGTTTTATTACTTTCACAGTTGTTGAAGACCTCAAGGTAAAGTACAGTGTCCATACAGAGTCTTTAACTGTGCTTCCTGGTTTGAGATTTCCGGTTGGTCTCATTTTAATTGCTGTAGCTCAGAGTCTTCCTTTGATACAAGAGGAAAAGTTGGTACAAACTGGCCCACACAGTTTGGCCAGGCATTCTCAAACCTTGAATGGGAGGAAACTGCTAGCTTGATACAAATCTCATCATAAACCCCCCCCCCCTTTACGGAAACCCCTTTCCGGAAAACAGTGCAAGAGATTTCAGAAGGGAGGATTTATTTGTGATTTCCCTACTGTCCTTCTCAATTTTTCAAGGCATTTGGAGGCCAGCAAGAGAATGAGCCTTCAACCCAGCGTCTCCTTCCTAGCAAACGCATTCTCTCTTTCCAGGCGCCTTCACAAAAGATGACCTTAATTTCCCATGGGAGACAGACAGATGTCCCCAAGTCTCTTAGGAAAAGGTTGAGAACAGAATTCCAGTCCTATTCTTTTACATCACTCTTCCAAGAATTGCGCTTTGTGTGTGTGTGTGCGCGCGTGCGTGCGTGCGTGCGTGCGTGTGTGTGTGTGTGTGTGTGTGTGTGTGCTGGGAGACAACTGATTTAAGTGAAGGAAATGCAGGGACTTTCAGTCACCCAGCACCCTTCATTTTACACAGGAGGGAGCCCAGGGTTGGGACAACCAGCCTAAGATGACATGCAGAGTTCTCTGTGTGATTATGTGCTCCCCTGGAGCCAAATACTGCCCAGTGAGGAGCAGCACACCACAGCCCAGTTAGAACCCTTTAGTGTTTATCTCCCCTTCATCTGCCCAGAATGCTTTCTTTTCTTTCTTTCTTCTTCTTCTTCTTTTTTTTTTTTTGATTTTTAATGAGCTCTACATTTTTCTCTGCTCCCCTCCCTGCCTCTCCCCTCCCCTTCAACCCTCTCCCATGGTCCCCATGCTCCCAATTTACTCAGGAGATCTTGTTTTTTTCTACTTCCCATGTATATTACATCTACGTATGTCTCTCTTAGAGTCCTCATTGTTATTTAAGTTCTCTGGTTTTCTTTGCTTTATGTTTAAAAACCACCTATGAGTGAGTACATGTGATAATTGTCTTCCTGTGTCTGGGTTACCTCACTCAAAATGATGTTTTCTAGCTCCATCCAGGCAGAATGCTTTCTTTAAAGAGACTGGAATCTCCTCCCCAAGCTTAGGTACTTTATCACACTTTATCTCTAAGAAAAGTAAGCAGTTTCTCCTGAAGACATGCAGTATCCTGGTGTCCATTCTCCACCTCTGAACAGCAGGGCCTTGAGGGCGTGATGCAATTTGGACCCTCCTCACAAAAGGCTGAGTGTGCTTCCACGATAGCCCTTACTTCTCCCAATCCCCTTGGAAAGCTGTGCCGGTCAACTGGCACCACAACACAAAAGCAAGAGCCAGCTCTGGGCTTGTGCTGAATTAACGTTCCTGTGAAGCAGAGGAATAGTTTGGAAACTGTCATTATACAATTTGCAATCACGTTGAAATATGGTTGTTTATGCTTTGCCTTGATCAACGCCAGTCTCTCCTCATATGTCAGCGTGGTGTTGTGAAGCCAGGACTTAAAGCACAATTGGTGGAAATATAACTTTTAACTGCCCCCCCACTGCTCTGTAGGGCTCCCCATGCAAAGCATAGATCTTAAGAAGACTAGAGTCCCAACATTGACACTCAACTATTTTTAGACTCTAGGAATACAAAAAGGCTCCTGAAACATACTCTGTTGTGCTTCGCAAACAAAGGGACACAAGTGATTGAAGAGGTGGCACACAGACAAGGGTAGCATGATTGTTATACCTGGACCCTCCAGAAACATAACCCGCTGCAGAAAACTAGGGCCTCTGAGGAATGCAGTGTTGGAATATAATTTTCCATTTCAGGTCTAAGCCATTATACAACTAACGGGTTAAGAGCACTGACTGCTCATCCAGAAGACCCAGCCTTGATTCCCAGTACCCACATAGCAGCTTACAACTGTCTGTAACTCCACTTCTAGGGGACCCAACACCACTGTACATTTTTAAAAAGAAATAAAATTCAACAAGATAATGTGATATCAAAAAAAGGAATACAATATGGACACTGAAATTCTTTGCCTCGTACTTCCTGTCCACTGACGGGTGCACAGTCTCTGCAGTTAGGGCACATGTAATCATGCTCTGGGTACTTTTAGATTAATCTCATTCCCTGATACCACAAAAAAAAAGAAAAAAAGGAAGGGAAGGGGAGAGAGAGAGAGTAATAGGATACATGTGGCATGAAAGGAAGCAAGAGAGAGAGAGAGAGAGAAAGAGAGAGAGAGAGAGAGAGGGACTACCTGGGGAAAAGGAAGGGAATGAGCTAGAAGGAGCAGTGGGTTTGAGGAGGGCAGGAGGCTAGAACAAAGTATAATATGCTACAAATGGATGAAAATTCCATTACAACGCCCATTACTTTCTGTAATCATTTAAATTTAATTTTTAAAAAGTATAAACATGTGCCGGGCGGTGGTGGCGCACGCCTTTAATCCCAGCACTCGGGAGGCAGAGGCAGGCGGATCTTTGTGAGTTCGAGACCAGCCTGGTCTACAAGAGCTAGTTCCAGGACAGGCTCCAAAGCCACAGAGAAACCCTGTCTCGAAAAACCAAAAAAAAAAAAAAAAAGTATAAACATGCCTCTGGTGCTTAGCTGCCTTTTGGGAAGGTGTTTCCCATGCTGTATGACCTTGCCCAGCCTAGACTGAAGGGAAGGAGCTGGGTCCTGTCTCAACTTAATGTGCCATACTTTGTTCAAGCCCATGGCAGGCCTGCTGCTTTCTGAACGGAGATGGAGGAGGAGTGGGTGTGGATAGGGGTAGATGGGAGTCCCGGGGAGGGATGGAGGGAGGGAAGTAAAGCTGTGGTCAGTTTGCAAAATAAATGAAAAAAATGCTAATTAAATTAAATTTTTTTTAAAAATAAAAAGTATAAACATGTTCAAAGAAAGAAGCTCCTGAACAATAAATATCAAAAAATTCAGTAAGGGAGTTAAGAATCATTTACTAAAATAGACATTTGGGTCACACCTATAATCCAGCACTCAGGACACTGAGGCGAATGAGTTCAGGGTCAGCCTGAGCTACATACTAATTCCATGCCAGTCTGAACTACAGAGTAAGACACAGGACAAATAAACACACAAAAAGGGTAATTTATTAAGAGATCATTTCTTTGGACCCTAAAATCACCTGCTTCTCATAGCCCAAATCAATCTGACAGAAATTGGGGATGACAATAGCATTCTAGAAGCAGTTAATAAAATGGAAACGCAGTCAGACTGCATTACAAAGTATATAGTAAACAGTTCTCTAAAACCTTTATGTTTGTAAATTGCCCCAAGCCATTACAGTCTCAGTTTCTGTCAATATAAGGAAAGTAGCCAGATACAGTGGGTTACCCCTGTAATCCCAGCATTTGAGAGACTGAGTTAGGAAAGCCTTGTCCATGGGGCCCACCTGAGCTACACAGTGAGTTCCAGACCAGCCAGGCCTAGTGTGAAACTGTCTAAAAAGAAAAGAAAAGATGGAATAGTACTCTTTAAAAAATAACAACAAAATAAAGCAAAGCTTTAATTTTAAGATGACTCTCAAGAAACAAGTCAGATTCAAAGCTAGGCTGGTGCCTGTGGTGGAATCTATCTCATGCAAACTTCTGAAGCTTCTGAGCTACTGAGGAACAATGTGGAAGTTCTCAAAACTCAGTGAAACTACGAAATGAACAGGCAAAAATTATCCACAAAAAACACTTGGTCGTCTTAACTAGAAGAGAAAGTACTTTATTAAAATCTAACCGCCACAGTTCCTCACCAGGCCTTTTGAGGTGGGCGGGCAGAAATCAACCAGAGGTCCCCCAGCGCCTCTGGTCCGCTTCATTATTGTGAGAGAATACGGGGGTGGGGGTGGGGCGGGGGGAATCGGGAGAAAGAGGCAGAATGGTTCATGACTTGGGGAGGGACAGATCTTAGCGAATGACGCTGGTAAGGAACCAGCTGATATGGATGGCCTGCTTGCTACCCAGGTCTATGGTGATGTCCAGGTACGAACATGACACCACAGGGGTAGTGCCGATCTGAGAGGCCTGTACAGCCACCAGGGACCAAGTGATGTCCGGGCCTGAAATACTGTCAAGGACCATGTCTGAGTCCATGGTCCAATCACAGGCAGAGTCTGTATCGACAGCCTTGGCCCATGTTGTCACCTAGGGCCCCTGGGACGTCAGGGGTCTGGATGACCACCTAGAACTGTGCTAATATCCAATAGCTATGCCTCTGCCGGAGGCATACAGATCTGAGTGGCCTGCACTACCACCCAGGGCCATGGCGTCGTCTGGGCCTGGGCTACTGCCAAAGATGCCCAGGTCTGTGGCCCTGCGGCATCTGCAATCTGTATTGAAGTTTGTAGCTCCTATTACCACATAGGGCAGTAAGGACAGAGCTATACAAAGTCGGCCCCGCCCCTCACAGGCTGCAGCACTAGGGAGAACTGGTCTTGCCCCTCACCAACTGCAGCACCTACTGCTGGTCGGGAAAAGCTGCTCCCAGGGTCACAAGAATGGGAGAGCTGACCCAGCTCTTCACTGGCTACAGCACTCTGGAGTGAGCAGGTCCCTCACCTCAGGCACCCGGGCAGTGCAGGAGAGCAGACCCTGCTGAATGTGGGGCTAGGTGATCCAGAAGCTGTGTGGGAGACCCCTCATCTACACGACCTTCCTCCCTCCTCCCTCCCTCCTCCCTCCCTGCCTGTGGCAGTAACAGAGCTGACCCTGAGGTCCTGAGATTGGGAGAGTGAGCACTGTCCCTCACTGACTGGAGCCCACTGGAGAGGGGGCCTTACACTTTATCTGTGCAGCACAGCAGAGCTGACCCTCATTATTGGCTGGAATGCAGGTAAGATGGCCCTGAGGGCAGGAGAGCAGGAGAGCTGACCTGCCCCCACTCGTATGCCCCCTACAGCAATCAGGAGAAAAGGCCCTGTCCTTTGCCTGGGGAAAATGGGAGAGCTGGCCCTGGAGGGGTGAGTGCAGGTAAGCAGGACCAGGGGCAGGAGAGCTGGAGAACTGGTTCTGTTCCTTGCTGCAGGCCACATTGGGTGAGCTAGCCAGGACAGTGCTGAATAGCTCGCCCTGGTGGTGGTGATGAGGGAGAGCTGGCGGGCTGACCAACACAGCCACTACCCAGGCCCAGAACCAGGGATATGAGTTAGCCCACCCAAGCATCCACCTCATCCATGAACTGCAGGAGCATGTGAAGGGGCTGGACCTACAGATCCAAAGCTACAGGATCTCCATGACACAGGACAACACCAGGATATCAAAGAGGAGTCCCAGTGAAGGCACAGTATCCATAGTGTAACAGAGCACTTAAAAAAATATATGAACTAAAGGGTGCATTGGGTAATTTACTAAGCCACTCTACAGCTTCCACACCAAGAATTCTTATTCATATTCTGTGTGTGTGTGTGCATGTGTGTGTGTGTGCATGTGTGTGTGTGTATGTGTGTGTTTGATTTTTACTTGTCTAAATTTTGTCTTGTTTTTGTGGAAGGCTACAAGGGCAGATGTGGAGGTGGGGAGATGAGTGGGATCAGGATGCAGGATGTGACATCTACAAAGAATCAATAAAAAACTTTAAAAGAATAATCTGATGAAGAGGGGAAGAAAAACAGAAATTTAAAATAATTGCTCCATCAATGAAAAAGTATAAACAAAGATAAATATAAAAAGAGGAATAAAAATAAAAATATGAAACTTTAAAAAACTGAGTTTCATTTTTAAAAAGATTTCTAGATAGTCTCTTTGTTTTGTTTTAAGATAGGGCCCTCATTTTGTAGTCCTAGAATACAGGTTCCCCCCCACCCCATTCTCCCAAGGGCTTCAATTACAGGTATGTGCCAACATTCCTGGCTTCAAATTCTACTGAAGTTTTCCCTCTTTTTTGAGACAGGGCCTCTATATAGCTCAGGTTTACCTACAACTCACTGTGTAAACCAGGCTGGTTTTGAACTTGGAAGTTATTTTCCAGCCTCAGCTTTCCAAGATTACTGGAATATACTACCATGTCTGATTCAAATTCCATTATTGATTTTTTTAAGATCTTAATATTATAGGAGTGTTAAAATCTTAATATTATAGGAGTGGATTACAAATTCCTTTCAGCAACTGAAGGACAACTCTGACAAGCAGTTACTTACATATTAGCAATGCTGGGATGAACTAATTATAACTTTGTTAGAAGATCTGAATCTCTCTGACTAGCTTGTTCTGTGTCAGTATTAGATGCCCCCCCCCTTACGTACGCTACAACATAAAGCCATTGCCAGATGTAGAGCATATATTCTCCGGAACTATAACTAAATACACCTCTATTCTTTTTTTTTAGGCTTTTAAAAAAAGTTTTTATTTATTTATTATGTACACTGTGTTCCACCAGCATGTATGTCTGTTTGCCAGAAGAGGGCACCAGATATCATTTATGGACGGTTGTGGAAGCTGAACGCAGGCCCTCTGAAAAAGCAACCAGTGCTCTTAACGTCCTGAGCCATCTCTCCAGCCCCTACACCTTGATTCTCATTGGATTACTCTGTAGATGTTCTGTTACAGCAACAGAAAATGAACTCCAACACAAGAAGGCCTCACACCTTCTCTGTCCCTGCTTCTGTATAAAAATATGATTCAACACTGGGGACGTAGCTGTTTTGGTACAGTGCTTGCCTGGCATTAGGCAAGTGCCATATAAACTGAACTTGGTGGTGCAGGCCTGTAATCCCAGCACTTAGGAAGTGGAGCCAGGAGGATGAGAAATTCAAGGTCACTCTCAGCCACGTAGCAAGTTGAAGAGCAGTCTGAGAAACATGAGACCTTTGGTATAAATGAACAATTAAGACATAAACAGACTATTTAATTTGAGGAATCCTCCCTTTTCTCTTTCTGTCTGTACACGTTATGATAAAGCTGGCTGATTGAGACATATGAACTCTCCAGAGAAAGGGCCATGTCGTGGCTGTCCCCTCACCAAGAGCAGTTATGCTGCAGTCTGCTTTCTCAGCCTGCACCTTCTTGAGTCAGTCTCTGAAGGCGGGTCAGCATCATGCCTGTTCTGAACTCATCTTGCTGTCTCAACGGCACCGTTATATGTAGAAAACCATGCACAACCCTG
>JAQHUG010000260.1:483950-523838 GCA_028555095.1 Dicrostonyx torquatus | reverse complement strand
AGTGGAGGGGGTCTAGGGTGGAGGAAGTTGGGTGATGTGGAAGAAGGGGAGGGAGTGGGAACTGAGATAGGTATGTAAAATGAGAAAAGGTTGTTTAAAATTAAATTTAATAAAAAAAAGTTTGAGCTGGGCAGTGGTGGCGCATGCCTTTAATCCCAGCACTTGGGAGGCAGAGGCAGGCGGATCTCTGTGAGTTCGAGACCAGCCTGGGCTACAAGAGCTAGTTTAGGAATGGCTCCAAAGCTGCAGAGAAACCTGTCTCGAAAAACCAAAAAAAAAAAATTTTGAGTCTAACCTGGGCTAGGAAATAAGTTTTAGGCTTGCCTTAGCAACAGAATGGCACTCTTTCTCAAAGAGGGCGAGAGGGAGGAAGAGAGAGCAAGGAAGAGGAGAGAGGGAGGTAGAAAGAGAAACTTAAGATTTTTCCAGCATGAAATGACAAACAGACAGAATACCTACAACAGGGAACCAAAGAAAGGAGTCGAAAATTTGATGTGAGGGCAAGAGTGCAAAGAGGAGGCAGGGAACCAGGAGATTTAAATAAGATACTTTAGGCGTCATATGAAAAATGGGTGAAGGTAGGTCAAAAATGCTAAATGATGTATAGTTTTGTTTGCTTTCGTTCCTGAGGCACTGGGAATTGAACCCAGCACCTAGCACATGCTAGGCAGTGTTCTGCCATTTAGCTATATCCACAGTCCTCTTTTTACTTAGTAAGGCAGGAGCTCACTGCTTTACCCAGGCTGGACTTGAACTTATTTTGTAGCCTCCTCGGTCCTTAAACTTTTAATCCTCCTGCCTCAGCCTTTGTAGAATTGGGATCACAGGTCTGGGACACCAAGTTCAATTGTGATTTAGGATTTCTTTCTTTCTTTCTTTTTTTTTTTTTTTTGACCAAGTTTCAAAATCTTGGGCTCGATCAATCCTCCAGCCCGAACTTCTCGGCTGTCTGGGACTACTGAGTAGGAACACGTGCTACCACACTTAGCTATTTCTTACAACACATACGAAAAGGTACAGAGAAAATAAATTCACAGTTGAATGCACTGCCACAAATTACAAATGTATAAAGCACCATAAAGTTCTCAACAGCACCCAAGGTGTTTCCCCAATACTCACCCCTATTACTATTCTTTTCCTCTCCAAAGGCCAACATCTTCACATTTCAAAAGAGCCAGGAATTCAGAGATGGCCTAGTGGTTAAGAACACATGTTGCTCTTCCCTAGGATCCAGGTTGGACTCCCAACTCTTATATAGGGGCTCATAATTGCCTGTAACTCCACTTGCAGGGGACCTGGCAGCCCTCTTTTGTCCTCCAAATGAGCACCAGGCACAAATGTGATGCACAGATATATGTGCAGGCAAAACACCCATACCCACACATGCATACAAAAAACATGCTAAAGTAGAAAATAATAAAAAAGAGAAACCACGGAAAAATAAATGCCATGCTTCTGCTCATAGGTGGAACCTAAATTAAAAATCATATATACACATAATTAAATACTATGTGATATATAATTTTAAAATTAAGTATTTTTAAATTTAGCTTCAGAGTGTGTATGTGTGTGTGTGTGTGTGTGTGTGTGTGTGTGTGTGTGTTGGTAATAAAGCTGAAAAGGACATCGTGAGAGGGAAGAGAGGGAAGGATGAGACGAAGGTGAAAATATATAATAGGAAACACAAGTTGCCCTCAATAGGGGAAGAAGGGCATCAGCGGAAAGAGACAAGGGAAGGAGGAGGACGAGACAGCAGAGAGCAAAAGCACAGCCCAGTGGCATTGCCTATGCAGATGCCACGATGATACCCAGGCTTTTACAGCAACTTAGAAAATTGCTTTCTTTTCAAAGCAGAGATTAGTTGTGCCTATTCTTGGAACTCGCACATTACAGACAGATTTCACACTATAGTCTCCTTTTATCTAGGGTATTTTGTTCCCATTATCATCGTGAGATGAACCCACTCAGCCATTTGAACTCTTGTGGCACAGTGTGTGAATGTTCTGAAGATGACTGCTTTGTAACTTTGCCTGGGTAAATGTGAGTAAACGTCTGTTCCACTCAAGCAGGGTGACAGCGACCATAAATATTCCATCCAAGTCCAGGTTGATAAACCAAGGAAATTATTGGGCTTATTTTGGAATGAACCGCATTGAAGAAAAGCCTCAGCGTAGCACAGGTGACAATCTCTTCAAAGGCTAAGAATGCAACATTAAGATATGCATGCATTCAGCAATAGTTAATATAGTTAAACAGATTTTTAACAATATTGTACACTCCAATTAGATAGATGTATGCTATTTTTAAGCTATGTAAATTAATTATTGCTTGTTTTTTTTTTTTTTTTAAAGACAGGATCTTACTAGGTAGCCCTGGTTGGCCTATAACTAGCTATCTAAAAGAGGCAGATTTTGAACTCACAGACATCTGTTTGCCTCTGTCTCCTGAGTGCTGGGATTGAAGGCCTATACCATCACACTAAGGCTTTTTTTCTTTTTAAATAATTTCACAAAGTAGATATTTTTAAATCTCTTTTAGATTCCACCCATATCTTCTTTTTTTCATATTTTCCTTTTGGACTTTGTCACTATGTTTATTTTCCACTGTTTTTGGAATGCAAACAGCATACAACTAAATACACAAATCTTAAATCTTAAACTATAGTTTCCTTTTTTGTAGAGCTGAGGATTGACCCCAGGGCCTTGCATATGCTAGGCAAGCACCCTACCTTTGAGATGTTTCCCTAGCCCTGTCATTTCTTCCTATCTCAGATATCCTTCTGGAATTATATCTCTTTCCTTAAATGTATTATTTTTAATATTTATTTATTTATTTATTATGTATACAATATTCTGTCTGTGTGTATGTCTGCAGGCCAGAAGAGGGCACCAGACCTCATTACAGATGGCTGTGAGCCACCATGTGGTTGCTGGGAATTGAACTCAGGACCCTTGGAAGAGCAGGTAATGCTCTTAACCACTGAGCCATCTCTCCAGCCCTCTTAAATGTATTATTTAGAAATTTATTTGGCAAGAGTTTCTTGTAGCAATTTCTATTTTTAATTGTGAAAATCCTTATTTTGTACTCATTATTAAAAACTGAAATCCAATCAAGAAAACACCAGCTTCAACAATTTATTTTCACTAATTTGTATTATATTTTGTTACTTTCTTTTTAAAAGTTATTAATTCATCTTATATTTATGGATGTTTTGCCCCCTGGATATTTAGTTTAGAAATACAAACTCTTTAGGCTGGAGTGCTTAAGAGTGCTGGCTGCTTTTCCAGGAGACCCAAGTTGAGTTCTGAGCACCTGCATAGGGTGGCTTACCAGTACCTGTTAACTCCAGCTCCAAGGAACTCCAACACTGTCAGCTGACCCCTGTGGGCACCTGCACATATGTGTCAGACACCCATATTTACACATACAAATCTTTTAAATCCTTAAAAAAATACTAATGCTAAGCCGGGTGGTAGTGGAGCATGCCTTTAATCCCAGCACTCGGGAGGCAGAGGCAGGCGGATCTTTGTGAGTTCGAGACCAGCCTGGTCTGCAAGAGCTAGTTCCAGCGCAGGCTCCAAAGCCACAGAGAAACCCTGTCTCAAAAAACAAAAAACAATAAAAATACTAATACTTAAAATTTTATTGCTCATTATGATACCATGACTACACCAGAAACTAATACTCAGTCATTGTGCACGAATGCTGATTGCTTAAAAAACACAAACACCCTCAATTTCCTTGAATCAGGTCTGAGATATGAGATCTACACTGAAATCAGTGAATTCCGTCCTTATGTATTTCTTTCCTTTTTGGTTTTTTTGTTTGATTTTTGATTTTTGGAGACAGTCTCTCTGCAGCCCTGGCTGTCCTGGAACTCACTACATACACCAGACTGGCCGCTTTCTCACAGAGATCCATCTGGCTCTGCCTCCCAAGTGCTGGGATCAATGGTGTGTGACAGCACACCCAGCCCTTCATGTGTCTCTTAATGGAGAGGACCACAACCACACAATCTTCTTGTCTTTCTGTTTCCCTTGAAACTTTTGTTGAGGAAACTTGAGTCGTTGTCCAGCTGAAGGTCTGACTGTGGAGCGGACAAGCTGCATTCGTTCCTTTCATCTCAGTTTATTCAAACTTGAACCAAATATGTAATAGTCCTTAACCAGAGAGCACACCTATAAACTAGACCATAAAAACTTGTACTTTAAAGGGCCAGAGATATGATTCAGAGGTTAAGTGCACTTGTTGCTCTTCTAGAGAACCTGAATTTGGATCCCAGTACCCATATCAATTCAAACGTGCCTGTAACTCCAGCTCCAGGGGACCCAGCAACTTCTGGCCTATGCAGGCACCCATACACATATGGCATAAATACACACACACCAAATCTTATTTTAAAAACTTATACTTCTTCCATCAATAGAAAAAGCACCCATTTTATATTAGTGCCAACACTGACAATTGATGACTACTGGGAAAGGGAGAGATAAGGGCCCTGAGAGACTACCCGGGCACCAGGAGATGGTCCTACACACATGCACAAACAGGTAGCATTAAATAGATTCCATGTTGTTTTTTTTTTGTTTGTTTATGTTGTTTTTATGTGCAGTAGGAGTTGAAACAAAATTTAAGGGATTTTTTTCTCTCTTCTTTTCTATGGGTTTTAAAAAAAGAACACAAGAAATAGAGAAAGAAAGTGGTGGGGTATATATGGAAAAATAGAGGGAAGGGAATGGAGGGGTTAGTTTTTAATCAAAGCACATTATAAGCATGTATGATATTTTCAAAAAAATTAAAATGGATATGTCAGTGTATGCCTATAACACCAATACATGGAGATAGAAAGAGTAAAATTTCAAAATTATCCTCAGCTACGTAGAAAATTTGAGGCAAGCGTGGATTACATGAGATGTTGTGTCAAAACAGCAACCGGAACAAAAGAAAAAGACTCACACAATATCCATAAAATAGAACAAGTAGAAAATTTAGAACTGAGGATAAGATAGGTCTGACGGCCCTGGCTGGGAACCCCAGACACTCAGAAGCTAAAGGCAGGAGGATTGCAAATCCAAGATCCTATTGGACCACACACTGAGGACAATACTAAATATTTTTTTATAATTTATTAAGCACACAATGTACTGCTGGCAAGGAAGGCACCAGGTCTCATTACAGATGGTTGTGAGCCACCATGTGGTTGCTGGGAATTGAACTCAGGACCTCTGGAAGAGCAGCCAGTGTTCTTACCCTCTGAGCCATCTCTCCAGCCCAATACTAAATATTTTTAAGAAATATTAGCAGGGCATTGGTGGAGCACACCTTTAATCCCAGCATTCGGGAGGCAGAGGCAGTCAGATCTGAGTGTGACCCAACCTGTTCTATAAAGTGAATTCCAAGACAGCCAGGCTATACAGAGACCCTGTCTTGAAAGATCAAAGAAATAAAGAAATATATGCATTAACATAGGGAAAAATAGATAATTTGAATTATTAGCTGAAAATACCTCAGAAATTAAGGAAATCAGTATGTCCACATTTGGCTACACCCTTTTGTTATAAGTACTATAGCATCAATCTTAATTTTCTTAGCTTTTTAAATGATTCTATTTCCAGTAGGGGAATAAATATCTTGAGGCCTGTCTCCTTCAAATTATTCTCATAGTTACTGCTGAAAAGGGAATTTCCTAAACATCCATGAAATAAATTAGACTAACACTGATGGACAAACTTCATCAAGGATGATTTAGCAAGATTACTGACTAATTACACATTAATACCAACATTAGGAAACCATTCTGCTCTTGGCAGGCACACAGCCAGCTCTAAATTTATAAGCTACTATGTTCATTCTTGCCATAAGCAGTAATTAATTGCATGGTGTTTTGTGCTCTGTTTATGATGCCTTTCTATATGTTATTATGAAGTATTATATAAACATAAAATAGCAGGATACTTTGCATAAATTTTGAAAAATGATCTCCTAAGAAAACTAGTGGAGAACATGAATAATATATTTATTGTTTACCTTGTGATGATTAGGACTTACAACCTTATTGGGTCTCATTGTAATCTAAATACTTTAGAAAGAAGCAAGAGGGCTGGAGAGATGGCTCAGAGGTTAAGAGCATTGACTGTTCTTCCAGAGGTCCTGAGTTCAATTCCGGGCAACCACATGGTGGCTCAAAACCACCCGTAATGAGATATGGTGCCCCCATCTGGCCTGCAAGGATATGCAGGCAGAACACTGTATATAATAAATACAATTAAAAAATAACAATCCAAAGCATTAACAGAACCAGAGGTTTGGGACATGGCTCAGTGGGTAAAGTATTTACAAGGTGAACATTAAGACCTGAGCTCAGGTCTCCAGTGCCTGTATAAAACTTGGGTGTGGTGGCATATGCATGTAATCCTATCACTGGGGAGGGCAGAAACTGGCAAATCCCTGGAGCTCATTGGCCAGTTGGTCTAGCTATAATATCAAGTTCACGGTTCAGTGACAGGCTCTGCCTCTAAAAGTAACGTTGATTCCAGCACTGAGTCAGAGACAGGCAGTTCTGTATGAGTTTGAGGCCAGCCTGATCTACATAGGGAGTTCCAGGCCAACCAGGACTACAAGGTAAGAGACTTACTGAAAATAAATGAAAAAACAAACAAAAAGAAGATGGAAACAGAGGAAGAAATCCAGCATCAACCTGTGGCCTCCACAGGTATGCATTAGCATGTGTACCTCACACATGCAAACTCATACCACACTACACACACAGAGAGGGGGGGAATATATTAGTATATTATACATACAGTGTTCTGCCTGGATGTATGCCTGCAAGCCCGAAGAGGGAAACAGATCTCATTCTAGATGGTTTGTGAGCCACCATGTAATTGTAGGAATTGAACTCAGGACCTCTGGAAGAGTAGCTAGTGCTCTTAACCTCTGAGCCATCTCTCCAGCCCGGGAACCAGTATTTTCGAAAAGATCTGTACATGATTCTGATCGAAAAGATCGAAAACATCTGTACATGATTCTGATGTTCAGGGGAAGAGGGAAATATTATTCCAGTGGTTCTCAAATTTAAATATGCATCAGAATCATCCAGATGAACTAACATAGCATGAACCACTCCTACAAACATCTGTTTGTATCCAGGGGAAAGGCTACACTCAGCCTTAAAAAGAGAAGCCTCTCCTTGCAGTGAAAGAAGATAAAGACAAAGACTCATGGCTGCACAAAATGCTGAGAATAAGGCTCAGACTTACACCACTTGCTTAAAGCTCGGAAAACCTTGTGACAGGAGAAAGAGAATGTAAGAGCTGGAAGACGGGGAAGGGAGCTGCAAAATACCATTCTCTAAGCAGATATGTACACGAGAACCATAAACATGACAGCAGCTGTACAGAACACTCCTAACAGTCAGCTATGAAGGGAGAAGGGACCCATGGAGCCCTGCAACACGCTGCTGATCTGGACAAAAACAACAGATTCTGGGAGGAGGGGAGAAACATGGTATCAAATTGTGTATCAACTTGTGAGTCCACGAGGCACTGAAGGCTGGTTCTAAACTTAGGACCACACAGACAGTCCTGATGAAATATTCCATGGGACACAAAAGAACAAAACAAATAGAGAAAAGAGATTGATAAAGGGGTGCTGATAAGGCCCAGAGGAAAATGGGAAAATGTGGGAGTGGAAAGAAAGAGGGACCAAAAATACTGAGTGTGCATGTCTGAAAGTGTAAAGGAAAACCTTTACTAAGAGAAAAATAAAGCAAATTCCCAAGCCCAGCCCTAAAGCTCCTGGCAGCTCCAAGGCTGGCTACCAACATCACCATAATAAGCCTCTTGGGAATTATGATCCACTACTTAAGTTTGCAAACCATCACGGGGAACAATCTACAAAATCCCTGCAAACTCTCAAGCTGTATCGTTTAACTGGCAATTATACAGTCTGATAAGTTAAAAGAAAAAGAAAATCCAATAATCTCAGAAACATAATTTAAGAGTTCTTAAATACTTAGGTGATGAAAGATCACAGCCCCCAAAATTTCCCCTTATGGACACAGTTTCTGCTGGCCACAAGGTTAAAATTAAGAACAGGTCCAGGTGAAGCTGGCAGGTTGCTGAAAAGAGAATCTTTTATTGAAAGATTCTTTTACTGAGTGATGGAAAGATACTGAGAAGAGAAAAACACTGAATATGAAAAACAAGTTTGTCAGTTTCTTCCTAGAGTAGGTTGGACTATGTTAATTTGGCCCTTTCTGTAACCCTGGTCTAATGATTTGGACCAATCAGCATTGTATTTGTACCCCTTATGTTAATTTTGTGGTTTTTGCCTATAAAAGCTGTTTGTAACAACGCCAGGTGTGGTCAGATAACCAAAGCTTCTGCTGAGGCTGCTGCTGTCTGTCCATCGGCAGGCCTGTGTACTAATCCAATAAAGTGCCTCTTGCTTGTTGCATCCAGTGGCCCGAGTTGGATTCCTTTGGGCAGCGGAGCTACAGATCTTTCAGTGGGAAAGCTAAAAATGTCCATTTCCTTATGTCTTCTACATCATCTTAATGAAAGTGATTATAGACTTTATAGCTAGAGGGAGCTCATGGACTCTGGGTTGATAACTGGGGAACCTGCATAGGACCGAACTAAGACCCCTAAATGCAGGTGGCAATGCTGTGGCTTGGGCAATATGTGGGGCCATTGGCAGTTGTGGCATTTCATTTCTACTTTAATAAGTAAAGCTTGCCTGAAGATCAGAAAAGTAAAACAGCCACACTGGCCAGCCTTACAGGTCAGGTAGCAATGACACACACCATTAATCCCAGTGGCTACACTAGCTTGCCATAGAAACCAGGCAGTAGTGGTGCACATCCTTAATACCAGAACTAGGGAGCATTATAAAACAGGAGGAGACAGTTCTCTTAGTCTCATTCTGCTGTAGGAAATCCTACAGCTAGTAGGCTTTAAGTTGCCTGCATGGCCTCTTACTTTTCTTTTCTGGCTGCGGGATTCGGTTGATGTTTTCTATTCCAGCAGAGGATTCTGATCTGTGAGTCTACCCCTAAATAAATAACCATCTACTATTCTCAATTCTGAGCTAGTGTGGGATTTCTTTTTTGTTTGTTTGTTTTTCGAGACAGGGTTTCTCTGTAGCTTTGGAACCTGCACTGGAACTAGCTCTTGTAGACCAGGCTGGCCTCGAACTCACAGAGATCCTCCTGCCTCTGCCTCCCGAGTGCTGGGATTAAAGGCGTGCGCTGCCCCCACCACCCGGTGTGTGGGATTTCTTTTAAGTATCCTTCTTCATCTGGCATCCACGTGGATCCGGACTCCACACCTACCGGGTGGACAGCCTAAAGACCTAACAGGTCCATGGCCTAGAAAGTCTCCCAACCCTGTCCGCTTGGCTTGCTTTTACCTAAGTGGTTTTATGTAGAACCCCCTCCACAGTAGAGCTTACTACGTGTGGCGACTTGGAAATTTCCCAAGCACACATAAGCCTCCCGCCCCCAATGTCCCCCACTGCCGTGTTCCCTGGCGTGGTTCCTCGCCATGTGACGACTTGTGAAGCTTCCGGTTTGTGCTCCATGCCGGTGAGTTCTGGTTTTCTTGTTCTGCCTATGTTACAAATCAGAATTAAGTAAGGTGAAACAAAGCCCTTATAATTCTGTCCAGAAGGCAGAATTATATGCTAGTCTCATGGTGCTAAGGGATTTTAAAGAACCTAATATAGTTACTGGTTCACAATATGCAGAAAGAGTTGTCTTGCATATTTAAACTGCTGAATTTATACCAGATGATACAGAATTGACTTCATTATTTATCCAGGTTCAAGACATTATCAGAAATAGGCTTCGTCCTACGTGCATAACACACATCCGATCCCATACAGGTCTGCCAGGTCCTCTAGTAATGCAGAAATTGATCAATTATTGATTGGTAGCATGTTGTAGGCCTCAGAATGTCATAAAAACATCAATATTAATAGCAAAGATTTAAAGAAAGAGTTTCCTATTACATGACAACAAGCTTAGGAGATTATAAGGAGATGTCCTACTTGTTCTTTCTATAACCAAACACTGCTACCTGCAGGGACCAATCCAAAGGTACTCAAAGGAATGAAATCTGGCAGATGGATGTGTTCCACTTTGCAGAATTTGGTAAATTAAAATATGTACACCACACCATTGACACTTATTCAGATTTTGAGTGGGCAACTGTTTTGAGCTCAGAAAAGGCTGATTCAGGCCGGGCAGTAGTGGTGAAAACCTTTAATCCTAGCACTTCTGAGGCAGAGGCAGGTGGATCTCTGTGAGTTCGAGGCCAGCCTTCTACAAGAGCTAGCTCCAGGATAGGCTCCAAAGCTACAGAGAAACCCTGTCTCAAAAAACCAAAAAGAAAAAAGAAAAGGGAAAAAAAGGCTGATTCAGTAACCACATATTTATTAGAAGTTATGGCCATCATGGTATGGCCATGTGGTATACCTGCACAAATAAAGACAGATAATGCATCTCTAAGAAAATCAAAGTTTTTTTTTCCTTATTATATTAAGCATATTACAGGTATAGCACATAATCCTATAGGTCAGGCAGTTATAGAAAGATCAAATCAAACTATAAAGGATATGGTAAACAAACAAAAAAGGAGTAGAAAATACCCCCAGAAAAAGATTACATAATGCTTTATTAACCGTAAATTTTCTTAATGCTATTGAGAAAGGGACAGCAGCAGCGGAGAGATGCCATGGAGCTGCCTGAAACAGACGCTGGTCAGAACTTTAGCAGGTAAGCCACAGCCACGTGGCGATATATAGATTAATAAAAATGGGTTAAATAAACAAGAGTTAGCCAATAAGAAGCTAGAGCTAATGGGCCAAGCAGTGATTTAATACAGTTTCTGTGTGATTATTTTGGGTCCAGGTGGCTGGGAACCAACAAGCAGTGCCCTCCCCCAACATCATTCTGAGTTTTCCTGGAGGCAGGATCACCATTTTCAGACTAAGTTTGAGGTAACAGCCAGTGGCTGACTGCTTTGCTTTTCTATCTTCAGGTTGAACCCCAATGTCTGTCTCTGGGTTTGTGGGACCAGGATGTAACCCTAATGCATGAACTGACTTTGTGGATCCCATTCTCTATGGAGATATCATGCTCAGCCTAGGCACAGGGGTGGGGTGGTGCTTGGTTCTGCCTCGGAGAGATGGTGGGACAGACTTAAGTTTAGTTCCCAGGGGAGGCCTTACCTCTCTGAGGAGCTGATGGAGGTTGGGGGTGTGAGGGAAAGTTGGGGGAGCAGGAGGTGAGGAGGGAAGGGGAACTGGGATTGGCATATAAAAATAAGTAAATAAAACCAAATCCTTAACATCTGAGCTAATAATTTTGACTAAGGAAATTCTTATGAGTCATGTATAGAGACCTGATTTCCATCAGGGGTCTTACTTGATTGCTCTCTACTACATGTACTGAGGCAAACTTTCTTGCTGACCTTAGTGGCTCCAGCTAGTGTAGTATGCCAACTCGTCCCAAGGAGCCCATCTCTGTTTCCCAAGTGCTATGATTCTAGGCATCTGCTATGCCTAGAATCTGGCTTGTGTGGTTTTCATCTGGGCTGTGGAGATCTGTGATTGTCCTTAAGCTCTAACACCAAGCACTTTATCCACTAATCTGTCTCCTCAGGCCATGAAAAGAAAATTCTTGGATACAGAGGCACATCAAATAGCAAAGACACACTTCAAGTTACTGTGAAACTATTATTCCCTTCCTGCTGCCTGGGAACTCAAATCATGCTGTGACTTTTAACAACATACAACTGAGAATCTGTTTCTATATAAAAGTCCTAGATATCGTGCTTCAATACATATGGGGGTCAAAGCCTGGGAATGAAGCTCAGTTGGCAGAGTGTTTGTCTAGCATGCACGAAGTTCTGGGTTCCCTCCTATCACAGCATACAGCCATGCTGGTAACCCCAGTGCTCAGCAGGCAAGGTGGAGGCAGGAAGATCAGAAGCTCACGGGTAGCATGCACTCAGTATAACTCTGTCTTGAAAAGGGAGAGAAAAAGGAGAGGGCAGTGGCCAAGATACTACCAGAACTTAAGCAATAGAAAAATCATTTTTATATTAGGGTCAGCAACATGCAGAATTATTTTTGAACTTAGTAACAATAATGGTTATGGTTTTTTATTGCAAATAAATAGACTACTTGACATTAGGAAGCATTTTTATAGATATGATTAAATACATGTGTATATATAAAACATACACATATACATACAAGTATATGTTACAGAAGTACATTTATTTTTTAAAAATCAGACTGAAATGAAATTGTCACTTGGGTTTAGCTTTTGTAGCATTAGAGGAGCTGTTCTCATCCTATGGGTCTCAACCCAGTGAAGGACCCTTTCACAGTGGTTACCTAAGACCTTTAGAAAACACAGATATTTACATCACAATTCATAGCAGTAGCAAAATTACAGTTATGAATTAACAACAAAAATAATAAACAATCTTATCATTGGGGATCACCACAACATGAGGAACCATATTAAAGGGTAACAGTATCAGGAAAGTTGAGAACCATTGCTTTAAAGGGTAGAATGAATGGATCAATGTAGGGACAGTTAAACACTAATTCTGTAGCTCACACTTCTATTTGTAAGAATAGTTTTACTAAATTAAATGTAATTACATCATTTCTGCTCTTTCCCCTGCCCATGCCTGACCCTACCCTCCCTCCCAAATTCATGGCTTCTTCTTTAACCATTGCTGTTACATATACATAAATCAACATATAATGCATCCTGCTGAGTCTCTTCACTGTTGCCCCCATGTTATTGGGTCTAGGGCTGAGCACTTGATATTAGACTGTCTTTAAAAATGTCTGTACTTGGTTCTGTGTCCTAGTACTGTCATTTACAGATTTATGTCAAAGGAATAACTCACAGAGAAAGCTGCATGACAGCCTCTTTATAATAATAAAACTAAGAAATTGAGCATTGGTTTAACATGTTCTAGGGCCCAGGTTCAACCCTTACCACCAAAACTAATCAACTAAAAAAAATGTGCCTAATTTATCGCCTTATTCAAACATTAACTTTCTCATAGTCAAATGAAATAGTCAGTATTGGAGAAATTCTTCCACTAAAACCATAAGTTTCCAACTCTGGCAGTGGTTTCATTATTTTTTTTTAAAGATTTATTTATTACGTGTAGTGTTCTGCTTGCATTCACACCAGCACACCAGAAGAGGGCACCAGATCTCATTTTAGATGGTTGTGAAACACCATGTATGTAACTGCGAATTGAACTCAGGACCACTGGAAGAGCAGCTAGTGCTCTTAACGCTCTTAACCTCTGAGCCATCTCTCCAGCCCTTGGCAGTGATTTTAATGAAACAGAAAACCAAGTACATTTCACTTTCCCTTTCACATATCATTACCAGCTTTGTGGGCAGCAGCTCTTAGCCACTGAATACTGTTAACTAGTAGAATGATAATGACCGCTAGAGCAACCATCAAATCTCTGTAGCAGCTCTCTCCACAAGAATTCTCTGTGACTGTGAAACATTTTTTAAAAAGTTTTTTTTTTTTTTCCAGACAGGGTCTCTTTATATAGCCCAGGCTGTACTAGAACTCACTCTGTAGCCCAGGCTGGCCTTGAACTCAGAGAGCCACCTGCCTCTGCCTCCCAAATGCTTGGATTAAAGGCATGTGCCACCACCATGCCCAACATTGTGAAAAAGTTTTCAGATTCTTTGTTTCCAAAATAAAAATTAGCCTAAAGCCATATGTGGGTACTTGGGCACTTGAAATATTGCTGCATGACTTAGGGAAAAATTTTGAACTCCATTTAATTTCAATTTATTTACACAGTCACATATGTCTAGTGACTACCCTTAGGACAGTATAGCTATGGAGTACCTTAAAAAAGAAACACACACACACACATACAGGTTTTACTTAGTATCTAACATTTATTTAAAATGGAAGATTACAGACAGCATGAGTAAGACTGCCTTTTTCATTAAACAAGCTTAATTAATCTACCTTTGACTAATAAATGAACATAGTTACTAATGAAACATTCAAAGGATAAGTCTATGCCAATCTGTGAAACTTAAAAAAAAAAAAAATTCCAAAGCAGAAAAGAACCATAGACGTCCCTCTAGTGGCAAGAAATAACATTGTTGATCAAAAAACAAAAAACAAACTAAAAACCTACATACAAAAAAAAAAAAAAAAAAAAAACAAAAATCAGAATGGCACCTGAATCTACAAATACAACTGATCATAGACATTTCTTTTCTGGAAACTTAACTTTAAAAGGTTCTACAGCAACACAGAAAGAAAATAGATCGCTTTTGTCAACAACAACAAAACATTTGACCTAATTTTCACTTATGGTGTGAATGATAATTTCTCTAGAAATTCTGATCTTTTCAGAAAAAAATGTTTTACTCATGACTTTTGGGAGACTGAGACTCTCACAAAAAAAGTTTATAGAGTCCAATCAAATGGCCACCAACAATAAGGACAGTTGTCTGTTAGTGGTAAAGGCTCAGGAATGGAACTTTGAGAGGAGCTGATTCCGAGTATACAGTAGTAATAGCAGTGGGGTTTTGAAAAGAGTGAATGATTATCATAATTCTGAAAGACCAAAATGACTCTTTTCATTCTGATATTGGATTCAAAAGACAATTCTGTCACATAGCCAGCTTCAGTTATAATCATACATATTCGTTTAGCCATAACAGCTACAATATTTTCATGTGTGAGAAGGAACTCAACATAGAAACCACTGTGTTCTATCATCATCCCCTCCTCACACAGCTTCAAGAAAAACACCAGGTTTTATATACACTGTAGTAGGTACAGAATGTACAGGAGACTGTCATATATACAAAAGTGCATTAATAGAATATATTTTGCAGGAATACATGAAAAAAGTCCTGGTTAACAATCTGGTACTTTACAGTATTTAAGACTACTTGCAGATTCTCTGAACCAGTCACCATCCTACTACTTTGGTTACGATATTGATGCTACATAACTAATTTTTGAAAAGTGGGGGAGTCCCACAATTTGCAACTCTTAACCATCTGTGAAATGTTTTAATGTACTTGTGTTTATTGTTATATTGCTAATTTCTTGGCAACAGTCCTATTAAATTGCTAACACAAAGATTTATGAATAATACTTTTTATCTAGAGTACTCAAACAGGAAATTGAATTCGCCCACTACAGGAAGAGACACTATCAGCTCCATTCTCTAAAAGCCTCGAAATCTCAATGTAAACCTAAAGGTCAGCTTCACTTTAAGAACAAGCAACTTTACAGAACAAGCCATGGCTGTTCTTCTGAACAATTCAGCATCTTAAGTGTGTACTTATCACCTGTACACATTGATTCTACAATTACCTTGACATAGTCAAAACAGATATGTATTAATTAAGCAATTCTTCCCTTTTCCACCCCATACATCACCACAAAAAAGAACACATATCTCCACAGGTCCATTCACCACAAAGGTGTAACAGAAGAAACCTGACAATAAAGAAAAACTACTACATACTGAAATCAGCGAAGACCACACTGGTTTTTCTGAGTTTAGCATGAATGTCAAATTAAAAATGCAATTTGCCATTGTTTGGTCTAGGTTGAAACACCAATAATGTCAATTGCAAACAAATTTATTATTTAAGAAATGGAAATTAAATCATAGTGAGCCAATTTGGACCTTGAGCAATGCCATGCAACTGCCTTACTCTTAACATCCAGTTAGAAGAAATGTCAGACTTCCCGCTAAGTCTCATAGAGAATGCAAATTATTTTCCAGAGACCAAATTTAAATATTCCAAGGATTGTATTCCAAATACTACACTGACAGAAATGCCTAGCTCAAAATACCCGAGAGGTCTTACATATTTAATAATGTTCAGTTTTAAGATAAAATTTATTCCACTGTATTAAGTTTAAAACTACAGCAAAGTTACCATACTACATTTTTTACTCAAATATTTATTTCCTAAAAGTCCCTTTCAAGACGCAATTTACTTCTAACTTAAATATGTTGAATGTCAACGAATTCAACATCCACACTACTATTGAACACAAAAGAACTATACTATCAGCTAAGCCAAACTGACTTCACCCTCCATCAATTCCAAAGAAGAATACTTGAAGACAGAGCGCTAAGAGGTAATTTGTTAAAAAGGAGAGAGGACAGGGTGACCTGACAAATACACAAAGGAACTCAATGAATCCCTAACGTTAACAGAAGAAACACCTTGCTTTATAATCTTGTTTCTTGAAGAGTTTTTGTCTAGACAGACCCTAAAAATTCTTTCATGATATATGTTAGCTAGTTTAAAAAGGTATACTCCCATGTTTGGGACATGTGTGCGCCCCAAACACCAGAGAAGCTAAGGAGAAAGCATCACAAGTTCCAGACCAGCATGGAAAATATAGCAAGTTCAAGGCTAGCCTGAAGTATATAGGGAGACCTGTCTCAGAAAGAAAAAGTATCCTGGCCTCAGACATTTTTCTCCAGTGGAAAAAAACAATACATTAATCAAAATGCAAGGCTCTTCAATAATCTTGTGGATCAAAACTAGTTTTACACAATTGAGTCTAAGATCTGAAGGCTTTTATCTCATTTGATTCTCTATGACTAGTATTCTTGGTAAGTTTTGCTTACTAATATCCAAACACCATGAGCATTATATGAACCAAACTATAACATTCTGATATTTGAGTTTGGAAAAGCCTGATATTGATGAAAATGTCAAAGTTCACCACCTTTAAGGCACATGAGGCTACAGAGAAGTCATGAAAAAAAAAGTCTGCTACAAGAACCCAAAACAAACAAGACTTCTATAGAGTTTATGTAGTAAAATTTTTGGCTTAAATATGAAGATATATAATAAATTTTACAATTTTTAAAGCTCATCAGAATCTGGATACCTTTATACAATAATTTCTTATAATTTTTCCTTTTGAGGGAATTTACCACTTTTAAAAGCTAAAAAAATGAGATGTCTACGCACACGATAGGTCATCATTTGATAAGTCAGCATTTGGGATTTAATTCAGCAATATCTAACTTACCCCCAAAACAGAGGAACTCAATAAAGCTGCCACTATCTACCAAAGAATGAAGAAAAAAGTATCATTTTACTCTACGCTCTTGGTAAGACAGAATAAACCAGCCCGTTACAACCTACTACATTCTAGAACACCACCTTCCTTTAATCATTTGCAAAACTGTATAAAAATACATGCCATTTAGCTTAACTCACTGCTCGCACTTTAAAAGCTGCAATAAAGACTGACAAGGTCTTCCAAGATCTCTAATAAAGTCTAGATAAATCTGTAAAGGGGAGACTTATTTCCTCCACCGTCAGCTTTGTACAGAAGAAAACATTGGAGCAAATTCTAGACTTCTCATTCATTCATCAATTTATGCACACATAATTATAATCTACTTTGATCATATTTACCTACCATCATTTGCCCCCCCGTTCCTTTTTTACTAGATCCTTTCCCCTTCCCAAATAGTGTCCCCTTCTAATTTCTTGATTTGCATTTTATTAAATCTAGATTTCACATGTTAAAAAAAAACCTCACAATGTTTGTCTTTCTGAGTCTGCCTCACTTTGTTTAATGTGACAATCTCCATCTAGTTCCATCCATTTTCTTGCAAATGACATAATTCCAGTCTTCTTTATGGCTAAATACAACTATGCTCTGTGTATTTATATGTCACATTTTCTTTATTCATCTGCCGATAGGCATCTATTTATTGGCTATTGGGAACAATGCTGTGAGAAACATGAAATATAAGTATTCCTGCTATATGCTGAGTTCATTTATTTTGAGCATATACTCAGGAATGGTATAACTGGATAATAATACAGTTCTCCTTATAATTTTTTTAGAAAAAGAACTTCCATGTTGATTTCCACTGGTACAGCAGTTTTGTATTCTCACCAGGAGTATATACAGATTCCTTCCTACCCTCTCCCGCTACTCTCACCAGTATCTGCTTTTGGTTTCCTTGATGATAGCTGTTCTGACTGGAATGAGATAGACTCTCAACAGTTTTGATTTGCATTTCCCTGATTTGCCTTTTAATTAACTGATTAAGTAGGCTTTCCATGGAAAATGAAAGAAAAGATACTGACTTGAATTTGTTTTAAATATACCCTACAGAGATAGCAGATTTAATAAATCACCGCCTATTCCAACAATTCTCTCTGAATTAGCCACATGAAACGTCCTGACAGATAACGGCCTTTTTGTGATATAGTTTCTATTTTGGAAGGAAAAAGACTTTAATCTCTATCTCTTAGATCATAAACAGGTCCAAGAGTTCCCCTTTTTGCTTTTAAATGAAAGTAGTATTTTCAATCTCCTCCAAATAGACTTTATATTCTGGTTCTAATGTACAGAGTGAATAGACTTACACAAAATTTTATGACATATTTCTATAAATATGCAAACTTTCATAGACATTAAAAATCTGCCAATGGCACTTTGGTAAACTTAATCAATAGTGACTTAAGTTAAATCTAAGTTAAGAAGACTACATGATTCTTGGGAACATAGAGAAATTGGTCTTAAAATTATATCCTGAACCGGTTTTGCATTTTCCTCAAATAAACAGGTGGCAACTGTGTGATGGATAAATGCTGCTCTGCATCTCACTGTTACCCATCTTCCCTGGAGAACAGGAAGAACATGCAGAAGCTCCATGGTGCGATTTTGCTACTGCTAAGGGAAGGCAGACGGTTTAGATGCATTTGCTTCTCTTCTCTGTTCTATTTCTGTGCTTGGAAGGGAAAATAGAGCACACCTTTCATCAATTATTCTAGGGTCTGACCGCAAGATCTCTTTGGTCCCTCTAAACTACACTGGAGTACCAAAGGAGATGGGAGGAAAATCAGAACTACTACTTGAGCTGAAAGTGCACATAGTCATCCTTTTACTTTTTTAGTAGGCATCCAAAAGTTACGGCTGAACCAGATCTCAGGAATGCTGCAAGGCACTAACCTTTACCCTCAGTTTCAAGTCTTTAGCCTTCAAGGAAGCAAAATAAAACTTTTAAAGGTATACAAAATTTTAGTAGCACTATGCAGCCCAGGCTGACTTTGAACTTATTATCCCACCTCAGCTTCCTGAATGCTCGGATTAACAGTGTATACCAACACACCAGGATTAAATCTTCACCCTTAATTTAGTCAAATTTAAGCCCTTATACCAAATGAAAATGAAGGAAATTTAAGTTGTCAATCTTTTTGAAGAACTAAACTTAAATCCTGTTGAGACCCTATCAACCTCTGAACTCTGTAGTCTTTTTGAAACATCGATTACACAATCAGCTTGCTTTCCAAATGCTGTCATAAAAATGAAAGTCAGGAAGCAAGTCGCCTGTCAGTTTCGGTTTCCATCTTCTCTGGCCCATGTGAATGCCCAAAGACATGTGGTAAAGGAGTCAGACTGTGTGTAAGTTCATGATCATGAATTCTTTGAAAACATTAAAGAAACTCCATGATTTCACATTTAGACTTAGAGTCCTATCAGGAACCCACAAAGGTGTTTTCTATACTCCACTCACAGCGCTTTCTGAAGGTTGGTAGAACTCTAAGTGGTTTCTCAGTTAAGGAACATTAGTCTGTTCACATGCCTGCAAACTGGCAAATGAAATATATGAAACTGAAGATGCTCTGCATAAAAATCTGGGGATTTTTTGATAGAAATAGATAAATGATCTAGTATGGAGATTATCTGACAGCCTAAAATGTAAGGATGCAATGGGAAAGTTTGATTGGTACCACTATTTAGTTGGAATCTCCATTTAAAAATTAATCAACAAGGCATTAAGTCTAAAATTTTGCTAGTGTAGCCATTAATTTCTCAGTAGTTATTACTTGCAGAAATGATTCTCACTTGGCATAAAGCATAGAAAGACAAAAAAACACATCTAACTGAAAAAGATTAGGGCCTTTGTGTTAATACTTAATGAAAACGGAACTAAACCTAATGAAGGCACTATTGTAAACAGCAATGCATGACACTTATGTGCACCCTCACCTCAAAGATTTGCCCCTAGGAACTGATAATTATATTATGGCCCTTTTGAAAAATTAAACTAAGAAATCTTATCATTAAGAAGGGAACTGATTACAGATGCTACACATAGTGACAAACTACTTGCCATCAATACACTGACATCCCCCAAACTGCAAATGTACTAGTCTTTGAAAAGCCCACTTAATCACCACAAAGTTAAAATAGTTAAGACATTTACCAGTGGTTCTTAAATCAGAATGTGCATGAGAATAATCTGGCATTGGTTAAAACACAGTGCTGCCCCAAATCCACACGGCCTATGGGTCTGGAATGGGGCTCAAATGCGATTCTAACATCTTTTCGGGTGATGCTGAAGCTGCAGGTACTGGAACTACCCTCTGATAACCACTGGCCTAAATGATTAATGGTACATCACAACCCTAACCAAACTTCTGGTCAAGATGCATGTAAACCAATGAGAACAGAACAATGCTTAGAAGACTGCTGATAGATTTACCCTATTACATTAAAACATCAACATCTGCTTCATGGTCTTCTTCAGTCACTTTCAAGGACAGCACTTCTTCATTGAGGAAGAGCCCACTGAGCCTCTCCTTCCGGGCCTGCCTCTGCTCCTTCAGCTGCCTCTTGCGGAAGGCCTTCTGCTGTAGCTTTCGTTGTTTGGATCGCTTCTGTCAAAGTGAAAAGTACAAAGTCAGTAAGGCTTAGACATTGCTGTATGCAGCCCAGGATTATGTGGCTCAAATTCTCTATTTTCTAAATTTTAGGAGTTGCTCAAGTTTCTCTGCAGAGCTAGCTATGGACAACAAAATGCTGTCAAGAATTTATATTTTTAAAATTCAATTAGGGTATAATGGCATCATCACAGCAAAAAATAAAATGCTAGAGCACAACACTGGATATAAAATGCAGAAAACATTGTCCAAATCCCTAATGCTTACATTTTCAAGGTACATTTTAAGCCAGAATACTAAAAATCTCCCAAGGCTATGAAGGAATCGTGCCTTCCTAGTATCAGGCAAATGCTACCTTAAAAGCCTGTTAGCAAACCTGAATCCTCATCACTGGTAAACTAATACCAAAAAAAAGAATAACCACATATTCAGCGAAAATACCTTGGTAACCATCAAAGATGGCTGTTTCTTCTACTTTGACAAAAAAGCAAAACAAAACGGGGAAAGAATCACTTTGTATCTTCTGATTACTGGATTTCCAAAGAGTTAAAGAGATTCTCCTCTCATCTTTAAATGGGCTCTACTCTATGCCACTGCAAGGAACCATACATACTCCCACGCTGAGCCACATAACCATTCCATATGTACTTCTACTTTCTTTTACAAGTGCCCAACAATAAGTCTCAACAATAAAAGAATAGAACTATATTACAGAAAGAGTTACTTTTTACTTAAGTCTAGGAATAGTTAAGGTTAAAACATCAAGAACTACACACACACACACACACGCATA
Organism: Dicrostonyx torquatus; assembly: GCA_028555095.1. NCBI lineage: Eukaryota > Metazoa > Chordata > Mammalia > Rodentia > Cricetidae > Dicrostonyx > Dicrostonyx torquatus. The sequence goes on along the minus strand of JAQHUG010000260.1, from coordinate 502,291 downwards.
AACAAACACACACCAAAGACATACACAACAGTTTTAGAAGCTAATAGATGGCAACATTAGCAACATAGTGAGATTCGCTCAGTAGTGAGTTGCAATCTTGAGAATAAGCTGTTATTTTCATATTTCTAACATTTCTTACTGAAAGGGAACATATAAACTGAAAGACTGAAGGCGGCATGGTTGTGGGTTAAGAGTATTTGAAAGCACTCAAGCTTTCTTCAACAGGAGCACTCTGCCTGTTCAATCAAAACCAAGACACACAGGCATCCAGAGATTGGAACAATATTTAGTTTGCAAGGGATTGAAACAAAAGCGTCCTAATGTTAAAACTAAAAGGTAAAGTTTTGAATAGAGTAGACATCTTACTTTTGAATCTCGAATCCGCTCTGCTGCACTTGCAGAAAGGTTGCTGTCACTGTGTGCTCGGCTCATGTTGGCACTGGAGTTTGAAGCAGAGTTTCCAACACTGGACCCACTGCTGCTTGCAGAACTGACCATGCTGGCACTGCTGCTGCTGGCGCTGGCACTGGCACCGCTCACTCCACTGGTGCTTGCACAGCTAAAGTTGCTTCTCTTCCAGGCCTCCCTTGTAGGCCGCTGACGAGGGCTATGCTCCTTGATATAGTTTCTGACCTTAAGACACATGGACAAGCACTGGTAAGTATTGCACCTTGATACTCCACCCTCAAGATGCTGGAGGAAAAAAGTCATAGTGTGTTCAATCTGAAAGATGCTCAGATGCATAAAAAAGATAGAATAGAAGCCAATAAAAAACACCCAAATATAGAAATAAATACCAAGTCAGGTGTATTAGTTCCAGCATTTGGAAGACTGAGGTGGGAGGGTTGCAACTAGTTTCTGCCCACCCTGAGCTTAATACTGCTTTCTAGGCCAGTCTGGACTATAGATTGGAACTGTTTCAAAACAATACTCAAGAGAGAGGCAGGGAAGAAACAGCATGAAGGAAAGAAAGGGAAGGGAAGAAGGGAGGAGAGGAAGGACAACCACAATCCCAGCAGGAATCAAAACTCCAGCAAACACAGAGACCTAGATTTTAAAAATATAAAAATTACTTAGCAAATTCTATTGGCCTTTAAAATTTGAATTTTGAGAAAAGAACACTGAAAGAGAAACAACAAAATCAAACAAATGTGGTTACACATTTTAAAAATGTTCCACTAAAAATGAGTTAAGCATATTAATGATCTCATTTCTGACTTGTGGGCATTTCCCTCTAAATTTTAGTGAGGGGGACAATGGCACCTGGTTTGAAATGCAACACATCAACTTACCACAGTAAAGAAACTAGCGGAAATGGGGAAAAATATTTCGTTTTGGGAAATGAGAATTTTCAAATGTCAAATGCAAGACACCAAAAGTAGAGAATTAAAAGCCTTTCTATTAAAGCGTGAACCAGAGAAAAGTTGCAGCAAAAAAAAAAAAACTGTTATTTGGAAGGGATCGTAAACATACACTGGAGGAAAGGTTCCTCAGATGTCACTCTGCACAGGCTGTTATTCTACAAGGCGACTCAAATCCCTCGGCACAGATGCCTGGCCACATAAAATTCTTGTTAAGTAGGGACTTGGAGGTTTCAGTTTTTGTTTTGGCTTTGAGACATTCAGGATCTCAGGTATTCCATGTTGGCCCTGATTTATCAAATCAAAAATGACCCTGAACTTCTGATCCTCCTAACTCTACATCCCAAGTGCTATGATTACAGACATGTGCTACTACTCCAGGTCATTTTCCCCCTTTTTCTTTGCAGTCCTGGGGACTGAATTCAGGGCTCTGTGCACGTTACCTTCTAGCCCTGAGCTACAACTCTTAGCTCAGCATCAGTGCTTCCTAATGTTACATCTCACAGCAGTGATTCTGGTATTGATAATGTATAAGTATGCTTATGATTACCTAGGCCTACATTTCATAAGATGGTGGCATCTTCAGTAGATAAAGAATGTATATTTACTTTTCATACCTGCTTCAGTTTTTCATCGGTGAGACAGTTAAGTTCAATAATGAACTCACTGTCAGTAGGGGAGATCTGAGCAGAAGGATCAATGATTTTGATAATATCAAGTTGCTCCCGAAGGCCCATCTCAGTACTGACTTTACGGCTCAGATACTCAATATATTCCACCTATGTTAAGAAAAATAACAACAAACAACATCAGTGTTAATACCTGACCTTTACTATGTGAATTATAACACGATTTAGACATTAGAAGAATTATTTTGCCCAAGGCTCCAGTAAAGCACCAACCGCTGTCTGAAATAAGAAAGCTGATGATTTCTTAAGATTGTTGCTAAGATGTCCTAATTTCATTTGCTTCCTAGAAAAAAGTTAAAACTCAAGTTCAGACTTATTAAAGCAATTCACATAATTCAGGGCTACAAAGAGGTAATTAAAGGAGGTTTCACAACCTCTCTACACATAAGCTTTATTCCACATACACTTTGAATTAAGAATGCCAACATGTTTACCTGCTCATCATTTGTCATCGCACTCCAAGCAAGTTCATCTAGATTCCGGTGCTTGTTTTTCTTTTTAGGAAGCAGGCAAGGTGAACTGGGGATACTGGGTATGACNAGGATGCCTAAACTGGTCTTCCCCTTTAATGAATTTGATGATTACCGTAATTGTCATCATAGAACCTTCTATCCATCAACTGATGAAAGCAGATACAGAGATCTACAGCAAAGCACTCGACCAAGCTACCTGAGACCAGTCCAAGAGACAGAGGTGCAATATACGAACAAAGGGGTCAAGACCATGATGTTGCTATCCACCGAAATAGCTGATCTGAGCTAATGAGAGCTCACTGACTCCGGACTGATAGTGGGGGAACCTGCACAGGACCAAAGTAGGCCCACTGACTGTAGTGTACAGTTGTGTGGCTTGGGCAGTCTGTAGAGCCACTGGCAGTGGGACCAGGATTTATTCCTAGTGCTTGAACTGGCGTCTTGGAGCACATTTTCTTTGGAGGGACACCTTGCTCGGCCTAGACATAAAGGAGAGGGCCTTGGTATTGCTTCAGAGTGAAGTGTCCGACTTTGTTGATTCCCCATGGGAAGCTTTACCCTTTCTGAGGAGTGGATGGAAGTGGTTTGGGATGAGGGAAAGGCTGGGGTGATGGGAGGGGAGGGAGTAGGAATGGGGATAGCTGTGTAAAATGAGAAAAGATTGTATTAAAAATTTTTTAATAAAAAGTCAACTTTCATTAAAAAAAAAAAACAACACTGTTTGGGAGCAGGGGTGCAAGTCTCGAACCCCAGCATGTGAGAGTCAGAGGCAGGTGGATCTAGTTCAAAGCCAGCTTGATCTACATAGACAGGCCAACCAGGGCTACATAGAGAGACCCTGTCTGGAAAAAAAAGCAAAACCCAACCAAACAACAACAACATGGAAGAACACACACTTCCCAAGACATGCTTCAAATCCGCACACAGTGTTGTACACGCACAAGGACAGGTGCTGGCATTAAGACAGGAGAACTGTGAGTCCAGAACCAAGCCCATTTGCAGCAGGATGCCAAGACTATTCGATGAGAAAAACAACAGACTTTTTAGCAAACGATGCTGGATTAAAAAAAAAAAAATACCTAGAAACCAACCTCCACAGCAATGAATTTGTATAAACTGAGAGTAGACGAGAAATTCTTCTCTATCATACAGGGCATTTACTAAAAAACTGCACTAACATTACACTCAGTGGAAAGACTGGAAGCTTTCCTTTCCAACTCAGGAAAAAGACAGGCTTTCCCCAGTCTCACTTCTTTTCTGAGGTGTGTTGTGTGGGGGGAACATACACACACACACAGAAAAATCAAAATACACCAAAGGCCGATACATGTAAGAACTAAATCTCTAAACTCTAAGAAGAAACTGGTAATTTTCCTCATCTTGGGTAAAGCAGTTTTTAATACACCAGCATAAGCACAATAAAAGAAAATACATGCAGAAGAGTGGGAAAAATGTATAGCTCAATAAAAACAATAAAGAGAAAAATGGGGGCTGGTGAGATGGCTCAAAGGTTAAGAGCATTGGCTGTTCTTCCAGAGGACATGAGTTCAATTCCCAGCACCCACGAGGTGGCTCACAGCCATCTGTAATGAGAACTGGCACCGTCTTCTGGTCTGCAGGCGTACATGAAGGCACAGCATTGAACACATACTAAATAAATCTTAACAAAATGATGTAAGTATAAAAAGGTGCTCAACACTAGTCATCAGAGAAATGGAAAACCAAGCCGCAATGACACCACTTCACACTCACCATGCTGGCTGGAATAAAAAAGATAAACATCAAGTGTAGACCAAGATGGAGAAATTCAAATCAGAAAGGAATAAAATATTGTTACATGCTACAATATGGATAAGCCTTGAAAACAGCACAACAGCTCTATATAATTGTGTATGTCCATTTATACAGAGAACGGGAAACCGAGGTCATCAGGAGAGCTCAGAGGGGAAAAGAACTTACAGTCCAGTCTGATAACCTAGGTTTGATCTCTGGGATACACATAGTGGAAAGACAGAACTCCCTCAGAATTCGTCTCTGACCTCCACATGCACATGGTGGTACATGCGCGCGCGCGCACACACACACACACACACACACACACACACTAAAAATAATAAAAAACATTTTAGAGATAAATCTATAGAATAGATTGGTGTTTGCTCTGCTTAACAGGTATACAGTTCCTTTGTGTGTGTGTGGGAGCGGGCAATTGCGGAAATACCCTGGAATTAGTGGTGATGCCTATGCAGCATTGTGAGTATATTAATGAGCATGTGATTGTATGTTTTTAAATTATTTAAATGGTGAATTCTATCATTTTAAAGGTAAAAAATAAACTTTTATCTAACGTATATTTGCATCTCTATGTGGAACAGAACCTGAAATAACACACAAACAAATGGGGGTGGTGAATTATTTTTTCCTCTTTAAAACCTCTTAGCTTAGCGTAGCACTCTTTACAGCACATATATACACAAAACTGGAGCCAACTAAAAAACATTATGATGGACATGGCTCGGAAAATGAATGAGATATTCCAGCATCTGAAAAAAAATCATACAACTACTGAGTGAAATATTTACATATGAGCTGAGCATACATACTATGTGTATAGAAACATATACTTCTATTTGTAAAAGCTCTTCACAGTGGTAACCAGAAGAGTTTGAGACTTTTAATGTATACCACCCTATATTATTTGATAATTTCATAAAAATAGTTTTAACTCAAATAATATCTGAACCTTTTTTAAAAATTTAAGTTCATATATTCAGATGACTTAAAATATCAGAAATTCAAGTTTATCTGTTGAATAAAACATGCAGTATATGCAAGGGAAGACTTTTTAATACTATTTTTTTAAAAATCACAAAATGGATGTTCCAATAAAGCAACATACATTTTCTAATATTTCATTCATCATAATGCAGTATTTTTAAAAGAACTTGCCACAATGACATTTTACATATTATATATGCTCCAAGAAAAAAATTATTATGGCCAGAAAAACAGATACATGAAAAAAGAATATAAAATAATAAACTAGCATACTTCAGATAAGAGAGAACCAAAAATTAGATACCTGTGATAGAAACAGCTTATCATATTTGATATCTAACATAACCTGATATGTGTCTTCTAAGCACAAGAATACTATCAATTATGAAGTAGGGAGAATACACTTGCATAGTAAAGTGCTGAGTGCTTAATACATGAAACAAAAGGATGATTGTAGGATCAGAAGCCTAAAATGCATAGTAGCAAAATTATAAAATGCGTAGTCCATCCATCTATTTCTTTTNTTTGTCATCGCACTCCAAGCAAGTTCATCTAGATTCCGGTGCTTGTTTTTCTTTTTAGGAAGCAGGCAAGGTGAACTGGGGATACTGGGTATGACGTCAGAAAGTACATCACTTCCACTGGCAATGTCACTACCTGGTAACTTTAGAAAAGTAAGAAGTACAGAGGTTAAAGAAAGTAAAAATTGAAAACTGCTCTTTAAATATGGCAACACATTTTATACATCAATTAAAGTTATTTTAGTCCGCCACGGTTGGTTACACATGCAGGCAATTCCCATACTCAGGAAGTAGAGAATGGACGATCAGTGGTCTAAGGACAGTCAGAACTCAATAGCCAATCTCAGGCTACCCTAAGGTTTAGAAAATCATGTGTCAAAAACAAAATAAAGTTTACTTCAATATATGACTAAGGCAAATATACAATTAGGATCTTTCAGGCAGACTAATATTGAACCATACCTATTTTATACAAAGGGACCAATATGAGGATATTCTCTTTGAAGATATCCCATGAAAATGTAAAAATGATAATTTATGTGTTTCCAAAACACATAAATCATAAATATAAATTACTAAAATGCTAGTTTGTTTCAATATCCACTAAGGTTTTTAATTTATAGCCACAATATTATCAGAGCCCTAAAACATGAGTAAGAAGTACTGATCTCTATCACAGAAGACCTGAGTGCTCTGCCACATTCAAGACACATAATTCCATGAATTCTTCTAATCAAGAGCATCGTAGCAATGTAAGAATAACTAAAGTAATTTAAAATATGCTATTGATATAAAGCAAAAACTCAAGAATGGAAATACTAGAAAACAAAATAAGAAAATAGAAAACAATGTGTAGAGAAAGGAGAAATAAAAACTAAGCCCAAAAACACAGAAAAATAAAATCAAATCCATTTAAAGAAAGACAAGTATCAAGAATGTATTGCCTCTAAAAAGAGTGGATTAAATAGCTTCATTACTATACACTTGATAAACAAAAACTACAGTGTATAATTTGATATATTTGAACATGTACCCACAAAACCAAAACATGTCACATCAAGGTGATAAGCACATAAATATCCTCTAAAATTAGTTAATTTAATGCAGTATTTTTAAGATATTAATAAAAATAGATAACTTTTTTTCTTTCTTAGTAAATTTCAAAGACTATTTTCATGATTACAAGCTACATCAACTTTTATTGGATTTTGGGTATCCAGAATTTGCAACTACATTTGACTCTGAATGATTTCTAGGCCTTGAATTTTCCAACAGAACAGAACTTTAGTACTAAAAACTATTGCTTTCATATGTATTTAAGATGCCAATATATACATGGCACTATAATAGGTATAGGGGACTCAACAGAGTGAAATCATGCTCACTACATTAAAATTTTATACAACACGATACCATCTATATACAAATGCAAAATGTAGCACAAGGTGGATGTAAAAACAGACAGACAGGTCCTTGGGGCTCACTGGTCAGTCAGCCTAGGCTAAGGTCAATTACAGAAATTAGAGACAGTATCTCAAAAGATGTGGATGATATTCCTGAGACTGATCTCTAAATTCTGCATGTTCTTGCTCTCTCGCCCCTCCCCCCATCTTCCTCACCCCCCCCCTCTCACACACACACAAACTAAAAATACCTCTATTTGGGCTGGAGAGACGACTCGGTGATTAAAAGTACTTGTTGCTTTTGAGAGGACCCCAATTCCTAACACACAAATGGTCGTTCACAACCATCTGTAACTCCAGTTCCAGGTATCAGACATGCACACAATACACAGACTTACATGCACATAAAACACTCATAGAAACATGAACTACATAAAGCTAAAAAATATAAAATACCTATACTTTCAAAATTTAGTAAACTTTTCTTTGAATCTTTGGAGACTATCTCTTTGGGGTCAGATTATATGATAACCACTTAAATTTACATCTTTGGTTTTGTCTGGTATAGAAGATGAGGAGATATAAAAAAAGTTATGAATATTAGTTTGGCCATTTTTTTAGGAAGAACTTAAAACACCCTAGAACACAAACCTAGTTCCATTGCTCACTAGAGGTAAGATCTTGTGTAACTTATTTATTTAATGGCTGATTTTCTTTTTGAGAGAAGATCTCACACTGTATGTCAGGCCACATGGAACTTTCAATATATAGACTAGGCTGCTTTGTTCCTCCTGGTTCAGCCTCCCAATACTGCAATTACAGGGATCTGGCATCATACCTGGTGATCTTGTGTGATTTGGATAATTTACTTTGAGTCAGTCTTCAACTATGGGTTCTGAGACCACTAAAAAGGTAGTAAAAGTCCTTATAGGATGTGTCCTACATTGCCAAAGTGGGGTTTATGACTTCAGAGAGACAGAAAAAGACATTTGGGAAAGAAAAGTAATTTAGTAAAACCACAGATGGCAAAAACACAGGGTAAGGGGGAAAAACCCGACATAAATTAAAAAAGAAGCCAGGTGTGGTGTAGGGCACCTCTAATCCCAGCACACAAGAGGCAGAGGCAGGAGGATCTCTGTGAGTTTGTGGCCAGTCTAGTCTATACAGTGAACTCTCTAGGAACAGTCGGGGCTATGTAGAGAGACTCTATCTTGAAATGAATTAAAAAATTTTATTTTAAAAAAAGAAGGAAAACTAGTGCTGAGGATCTGAACAACAGAAGAACTACAAGCACTCCCGTGCCATGCAGGAGCGGACTTACACAAAACATTTTTCCAAACGACAGTATCTTGAAACAAAACAGAATGAAGAACGATTGGAATGAAGCATGAAGCCTTTGCTGTGATCATGCCTATCCTCTAACAAGCATCAACAGGAAGAAACAGATGGCTGTAAAAGTTTAGAAGGTAAACTATAATGTATAAATTGTTTATTTTGCTCTCTGCTTACTGGCTACTGATGCTAATAGCTGCCTTGAGAGTCTGCTTCCAGGAATTACCCAGCGCAAGGGACTCCACCGTCAAAGTAGAAAAATAAAGCCTTCCTTAAGAAAAAAGAGCTGTTTGATAACTGACTGATTAGCAAGGAGTCCAATATTCAGAGAAAAATAGTTCACAATCATATAACCCACACAGGATGGTACACTCAAAGACTCCAAATATTAATAATTCTAGCTCAAGACACTTATTCTAACAAATAAGCGGGAGAATGGTATCCAAAGAGACTCAAAGAACTAGTGACCAAATCCAAAGTAGGACACAAATTTATTGTATTCACATAAGCCAGGCAATGTGGATTTTAGTATGAAATAAGATGATGCAGTGTGGGATACGGGTATTGGGAAAATGGTGGCTGTGCAAATAGACTCTGAATAGACAACAGCCATTATTCACCATACTGTAAGATATGTCACAAAGGTTCATGTACTTTTTTCACGGGAAGGCGATTTTTGGAAGTGACATCACTGATCAAGGACTCAGCATCTCGGATAATGGGTTACTATGAAATAATAAAGTCATTCAAGTGGAAATGACAAATAGTCAATTGGACATATGGGACTAGAGTAGCAGTTGTATAGCAGAATTAATTGTATGGGCGCTTATATATTTATTAGGCCAGAAATTTCCCACTTTATAATTGATAAAGTATTTCAGAATAAAAAAGCTTAGTGAGTCCTACCCTATACCTTTATAGACGATATTCAGTATATTTATACCATCCATATTCAGTATATTTATGCCATAATCTGTAGCTGTGACACATGGAGAAAATTAAATCAAACCTCTGTCATATTTTCTGTGTCAGCAGAATTCTGTAAGTCACCTCTTTTCTCTAACAGCTGATGTGTAATTTCAGGTCGCCCCTCTAGGTTTAAAGTATAACAGAAGAGTTACTTGCTCATTGCATGCTCTAAGCTTTCCTGCTCAACAGCAGAAATGGTTTCTTAAACGCAACTTTCCAAAGATTCTGGGAATCATACATATTAACTATTGTAGCTCCAAAACAATTACTCAGAAATTTAAATAGATGCAGCTTTTAACCGCAAGACGTAATATGATTTTTAAAGTCTAAAACAATAATTTTCAGCGAATTCTAACATAATTTGTAAGCATAATCTTGTATAATTTTCTTAATATTATTTTGAGATCTCACAAAGATAAGGAAGCATTTTAAACTTCTCAGCATACTTCAGTGTTAAATATCCATGAGCACAGAGTACCTATACTCCAATGTAAGAAGTGGGAAAAAGGGGCTGGAGAGATGGCTCAGAGGTTAATAGCATTGCCTGCTCTTCCAAAGGTCCTGAGTTTAATCCCCAGCAACCACATGGTGGCTCACAACCATCTGTAATGAGGTCTGGTGCCCTCTTCTGGCCTGCAGACATACACACAGACAGAATATTGTATACACAATAAATAAATATTTAAAAAAAAAAGAAATGGGANCTGCCTCCTGAGTGCCGGGATTAAAGGCGTGCGCCACCACCGCCCAGCTCTATTTCTTAACTGTACAACATAGTTTGAAAAAAATACAAAAGAAAATTGACTTCACCAAGACTCCAAGGTGGCATCAGTCATACTACTGGAAAGAAGGCAATAGATGTTAAACTGGGAGAGCTGCCATACTGAATACTGATGGAGGATTTCATCCCCAAAGTCATTTGATGCATTTCAGATTGGTTATAAACAGTATTACCAAAAAATGTCAACACAAGAAAAGAGACCATCACTAGTGCTAGCATGGGGCTAACATACAGCTTATGTGTGTTTCAGCTACTTGGGGCTAACAACTTATGTTTTTTACAAAGTACTAAATTATGAGCAGTGGTACAAGTACCACTGAAAAGGAACCAGAATAGAAGGTACTCTGTGCTTATTAACATGACTTCCTGGCAGCTCCCAATCATGAAGAATTCAATTCAGACTGAACCTTTCATAGCCTGAGAATGAATGTCCAATAAGAGGTGAGTGGCACATGCAAAAAATAAAATTAAAATAAACAAATACTTGGAGGTAGAAATGAAAAACTTGAAAGAATTTACACCTTTACTTACTTAATAATGATGTTCACAAGTGTGGGGGGGGGCGGGGAGACTTAGCTGACACTCAAAACCCACTTTTACTTACATAATAACAGTGCTAGTAAGAAGAAAAAAACCTTACCTGCCACTCAAAACCCACTTTCACTTATCTAATAATAATGTTAGTAAGAAGGAAAAGAAAACCTTACCTGCCACTCAAATTCGCTGTCTGACCAATCCCAGTAAGTGCTGATAGAAGAGGAGACATCACTGCAGACACTTCCCTCAGGGAATAGGTCAAAAGAAGTGAAGTCTTGATCATCCAACAGCGAATAGCAATCATCTTGATCTCCCACAGAAACGGACGAAAACAGCTCCTCGCTACATTCTGAGCTTGCGACACTTGTTCCACAGGAAGTTAGGTTCCACCTTCAAAAGCACAAGAGAAGTCACATCAGGAACCCCAGAACCCACACAACTTGAAAACATTAACAAAAACCACTTACGATATTTGTGACAAAGGACTTTTGCAGTCTGAGGGTAGTGTGATTATTTTTTAAAGTCTTTAACCTTTGGCTGAGTTACTGTGGGGGCTTATATGAAAACCCACAAAGAAAATTTAACATATGCAAAAAAACCCTAAACACACTAACCACTAAATGTACACATATATGTGCATGTGTGTATTAAGACCAGAATACAACCTTGTGTCAGTTTTCAGGGAGTGTCTATTTTTGTTTTGAGACAGTGTCGCAATGGCTGGAACTCACCAAGTAGGCTAGGCTGGCAGGCCAGTAAGCCCTAGGGATCTGCCTGTGTCCCCATCCCCAGCACTGGGTTACAAGCGCATGCTGCTGCACCAAGTTTTGAGTTCTGAGGACAGAGATCAGCAAGTGTTTTTACCAACTGAGTCACTTCTCCAGACCCTGAAACATCTTCTAATATTAGTTTTATCTCATGGCTTCTAGGTAGATAGTATCCTCATTTAAAAAATAGCACTGGGGGAGCAACTCAGTTGGCAAGGTTCCCGTGGTGCTAATGTGAGGGGCTGCGTTTTTGCTCCGGCACCCATGGAAGAAAGAGTGGCACAGCAATGTGAGCATGTAATTCCCGAGATGAGAAGGTGTAGATAAGAGGATCCTGTCTCACTGGGGCAGCTGCTCTGGCCATATCAGTGAGCTCTAGGTTCAATGACAGATCCCATCTCAGAAAAATAAAGAAGATAATAAATTAGGGGCTGAAGAGATGGCTCAGTGGTTGTTCTTACAGAAGACTGGGGCTCAGTCCCCAGCATCCACATGGCAGCTCAGGATCCTCGGTAAACTACAGTTCCAGGGGTTCTGACACCCTCTTCTGGAACCATGAGTATTGCATGTATGCGTTGTACATACAGACATAAAATAAATAAAAATTTAATGGCTCAGTGGTTAAGAGCATTGACTGTTCTTCCAGAGGATATGAGTTCAATTCCCAGCAACCACATGGCAGCTCACAGCCATCAGTAATGAGATCTGGTGCCCTCTTCTGGCCTGCAGGCATATATGCAGACAGAACACTGTATATATAATAAATAAAATCTTAAAAAAAAAAAAGGAGCAAAGGAAGAAAGAAATGAAAGAGGGAGAAAGTAAAAATTTTAAATGTCATTTAAAAATATGCTGGAGAGTGACTGAGAAAGACATGACACCAATCCTTGTGTACAAATGAACAAATATATACATACATGAACAAGTATACACAGACACGCTAAGAATAATAAACAATGCAACAGAATTAACCAAATTACCGGGTCTTGCAATTAAAGCTCTAAATAGCAAGTAGGAATTCTCTCCCAGGTGCAGCAATATACTGAGCAAACTTCTTATTCTTGCCTTCAAATCCCATGTGAACCCAAACCACTCCTTGCCTTTGTGCATTCACCCTTTCAACAATTGTTAGTAACAGCTAAGTGCCAGATACTTCAGTGCTGGGGGAAGCTGCAACTAATTGTTTTTAATTAGAATTGCCTTTTGGCATGCAAAAATCCTGTGGAAATATGTTTGCCTCCCTGAGCAATAATGACATTCTTCACATAAAGCCTGTCTGCCACACTTAACAATAACTAGTCAACCACTGACAAGAGTCAGGCCTTTGCTTGTTTTTGTACTCATATTGCACTCCTCAGGCTTTCAGAGGTGTGTGTGTGTGTGTGTGTGTGTGTGTGTGTGTGTGTGTGTGTGTGTGTGTGTGTAGCACGGCTCTAGAATATGGATCCTCCCAGAGGCCGTGGCCTTTTTGTTTTTAATCAACATCAAGTGAAAAGGATTCACAGATAAAACAATTGGAAAAAACAGAAAAATAACACCTTTTCCTGTCAAAGATTTTTAAACTTCATATATGTATAGCTAATCTAATTTGCAAACATAATTCTTATATTTAAGCAATACAGATAAAACAAGGTAAGTAATATTTATCCATTTCTGGAAGTTGATTCTTTGCTGAACAAGTGGTTAATAATTGCCCTTCGAGAAATCCACTCCCTTCCCCAAATAGAAATTTGAAAGAGAAAAGATGTATTGCAAATATGTACAAATAATATTATTTTATTGTATTTTTGTTGGTTTTTTTTTTTTTTCAAGACAGGGTTTCTCTGTGTAGTCTTAGCTGTCCCGGAACTCACTCTGTAGACCAGGCTGACCTCAAACTCAAGAGATCCACCTGCCTCTGCCTCCCATGTGCTCAGATTAAAGGCGTGCACCACCACTGCCTGGAAAATAATGTTATTTTAAAAACATAAAATAAATGCCCTAAATGCCCCTCGACTGAAGAATGGATAAGGAAAATGTGGTACATTTACACAATGGAGTACTACACGCAGCAGAAAAAAAAATTATGACATCTTCAATTTTGCAGGCAAATGGATGGAGCTAGAAAACATCATTTTGAGCAAGGTAACCCAGACCCAGAAAGAAAATTATCACATGTACTCACTCATAGGTGGTTTTTAAACATAAAGCAAAGAAAACCAGAGAACTTAGATATAACAATGAGGACACTAAGAAAGACATACATGGATCTAATTTACATGGGAAGTAGAAAAAGACAAGATCTCCTGAGTAAATTAGGAGTATGGGGACTTTAGGGGAGGGTTGAAGGGGAGGGGAGAGGTAGGGAGGGGAGCAGAGAAAAATGTAGAGCTCAATAAAAATCAATAATAAATAAATAAGTAAATAAATAAATGCCCTCCAAGCAAAAAGAATGACAGCTATATCTCAATATTGGTATTTTTCAAACTATGAGACTACCGGGCTGGGGAGGTGGTTCAGTGGTTAAAGCACTTGCACCACAAGCCCAAGGACCAGAATTTGAATCCCAGAACCCATGAAAACATTTAGGGTGGGGAATATTGTCCACCAGTAATTCTAGCATTCTAAAGGCTGAGAGAGGGGATTCCCAGGACAAGCTGGTAAGACAAACTAGCCAAATAAGCAAACACTGGCTTCAACTGAGACACCCTGCCTAAATGAGCAACAAGGAGAGCAGAGAAAAACAACTATCAACACCACTAGAACCTACACACACAAACACATACCACATACTCACATACATGAACACACAAACACGAGAAAAAATAGGAAACTACACAACATAATTACAATAAACGGTTCACAAATTGTGTGTGTACACACATGTATACACACACACATACACACAGAAGAGAGAAAGAAAAATCACAAATCCAAAACTTTTGGGAGGCAAGCTTTATACCATAAATAGAAAATTCCACCCTGACCTCATATGATGGGGGGGGTTACAGTCAAAATATCAAAGTAAAGGTGTACTAAAATATTATATAAAATTTTCTTCAAGCTATGCCTGGACTACTCATGTGAAACATAAATTCAGCGTTTAGACTTTGGTCATATCTCTAACGTATCTCATTATGTATGTGAATACTGCAACCAAAAATATATAAAATTAGAAACAACAGATTCCAAGTATTTCACATGAGCAATCCTTAATCTATGTTTATACATAGAAAAAATGAAAAGAAACACAGTGTTGACAATATTCTCTTTGAGAAAAATGAGCAGCTTTTAAAAGAGGCTTCAATTTCCTAAAAAGAGCTTTTGAAATAAAAATTTAAGTAAGATTCTTTTAGACTGTTCTGATAGTTTTGAATTCTCAATGAATGTTCCCTGTGTATTCAGCACAGATTCATTCAAATTTACAAGCCTTTACACTTTTAAATTGTTTAATTATTTTTATGTGTATGGGTTTGAGCACCATGTGCACAGAGCTCAGAAGAAGGCATTAGATCCCTTGGAAACGGAGTTACAGATGGTTGTGAGCTGCCACGCGGATGCTGGGGATGGAATCCTGGTCCTGGAGAAGAGCAGCCAGTGCTCTTAACCACTGAGCCATCTCTCCAGCCTGAGCCCTGACATTGTAGTGCACTAAAGCTGTCGAACACCAAAATTCTAACTACGAGCATAACATTAGATTCAAAGGATAAGAGTAATGATATGGTCGTAGTTAAAATTTTAAGAGAAAAATGTAGACAAAAGTCCCAATATTTATGGTGTTTGACTTTAACAATTAAGCTTGCTGTTCTAATTTCAGGGATTTTTTTTTTTAAAGAGGAAAGCCCATAGTATTTCTTCCCAAGACTGTTCTAGTGTACATATGGACTAGAGACTTAGTTATTTTGATAAGAAGTCATTTAAATGCTAAAATAAAACTGGTTGCTTTTGCTCAAGCCTGTGATTCCAGTACTCAGCAAGCAAAGCAGGAAGGAATATTTTATGAGCTTGAGCCCAGCCTAGGCTACAGAGCTAATTCAATAGGANCTGAAGGGAAACATAGGAGCAGTGGAGCTGATGGAGAGTGGAGATAGGGGAGGGGGAACTGGGAGGAGTGGAGGGAGTGGAAACAGGAGGCAGGATGTAAGGTATGAGAGAAGAATTCACTCTGGCTGGACACATGACTTGGCAACTTGCTGCTCTTGCAAGTGGATCTCTGGAAAAAGAAAGAGTAGCTGCTCTCAAAGGCAAGATTTTAATCTGTGGATGAGGTAGCATCTTAGCATGTGCATTGGCACTGAGTCACTTTACAGTTTCCTTTGTTTGCAATCCTTCAATTATTAAATTAATAAGTAAGTTAGGAAACACTCCTCTTTTGGAGAACAGCTTATAATATTTTCTCATTTAACATAGAAAACCTTCCATGATCTACATTAACACCTGTAAGATTATATAACATCTCTGGTATTAGATGAGCTATAACTTCAGAAAGTGCTTACCTTATTTACATTTTCTTATTTATTTGTTTGTATTATTTTTGGAGATAAGGTCGCACTAAGTATCCCTAGTTGGTATGGAACTCACTGCATAGACGAAGCTGATCTTGAACTCACAGAGAACCACTTGCCTTGGCATCCCAAGTGCTGAGATTAAATATGCCACCACACCTAAATCTTTCTAAGAGGCCCATATCGCTCTGATTCTAATCCTAACAGACTGTGAATCTTGCTTGGCAAATTCACTGGATAAGGAATCAAATCAAAGGCAAGCCACTTGGCACTCTAGGAGATTTTCTTTATTGGATTATTAAAGTTGGAAGACCCACCCTAAATGTGGGTGGCAGTTCAGATAAAAGAAAGATTTAAAAGAGAGAAGAAAGACGCTCTCTCTTTGCCTGCTTAACTTCACTTTTCCTAGCAACTTCATCTATTCTGTTGCTATTGCTGCTTATTAATCACTTCTTATACTTCTTTTTGCAAGGAGGAGGCTACTTATGGTCTCACTATATACCCTAGGCTGGCTTCCAACTGCCTCAGTCTCAGCGAGGGGTTGTAGGCATGCATCACCATACTTCCGCCACTTCAACACTGTATGATCTAGGTAGGGTAAACAAGTAGGAAGAAAACAGACTAGAAGGAAAGAAAGACAACTATTCACTGATAACATGAACTTAAATATGGAAAACCCAAATGAATCCACACAGAAGGAAAAACTACAGAGCTAACAAGCTCAGCGCTAGTTACGAAAATCCATATTAAAAAGACTGAATTGTATACTGCTTTATATATACAGTGAGAAATCTGCAACTGAAATTAAGAAAAAAAATTACACTCCCAAAAGCAAAATAAAGGATTTTTAACAAATTTAACCAAAAAAGTTTAAGATTTGAATACTGAGAACTGTAAGGCATCACTGAAAGAATTAAATAAAAATACCACTTTCATGAATTGGAATGTTGAAATTAAGACAGCAATCCTCCTCACAAGCTTAATGCAATCTGTACTGATCTATTTTGTAGAAATAGAAAACAATGATCCTAAAAATTGTGTGGAATTACAAGGGATCCCCAAAATCCAAATAACCTTAATAAAGAGCAGAAACACTGTTTGGGGCCGTGCGAGTTATCTGGTGGCAGCTGAAGCAGCAGCGGCTGCTGAGGCGCCGCCAGAGAAGGCTCTCCCATTAGTGAGCTCCCCTGTGGAGTGGGGCATAGCAGAGGCTCAGTGCCGCCCCAGGACCCGGCGCTGAGGGGAGAGCTAGGCGCCCTGGGTTCTGGCAATCCGCATACCGGCGCCGACAACATAGCTGGAGCCCGTGGCGAGCCTTCCCCGGGCCTGCCTTTGCACCCACGGCAACAGTGGCGGGGGCGGCAGTGGTGGCTAAGCAGAGGAAGAAGCAGCAGAGGCGGCCCAGCACCCCGAAGCCCTGTCCCCCGCAGAACAAGGCATGGCGGAGCCTGCGACTGTGGCTCTCGGGTCTCCTCCCTGCCAGCCTTTCCCGCCTCCGTTGCCTGCACCCCGAAAAGTTCGACCTCCGCCACCTCAGGGCGGGCGGCACAGACGGCGGGCCTTGAAACTCAAGAACCTCATGGCCAAGACTCTGCTACTGAAGGCTCTTCAAGAAAAGGATTTTAGCAGCCTTTGTGACAAGCAGCCAATAGGAAGACTTCTTTTCAGACAATTCTGTGATACAAAACCAAATTTAAAGAGATGCGTTGAATTCTTGGATGCAGTGGCAGAGTATAAAGTTACCATTGAAGAGGAGCAAAGAGAGTTTGAGCTCGCCATCTTAAATAGATTCTTCAAAAGAAGTCAAAAAGTCCCCTTACCACAGATACCTTCAGCTCTTGTGAAAACATGTAAATGGTTGGCTGGAGAGATGGCTCAGCCGTTAAAGGCTAGGCTCACAACCAAAAATATAAAAGTTCAGTTCCCAGCACCCACGGCTGTCTCTCCAGCCACTAAAATTTAAAACAACAACAACAACAAAACCTGTAAATGGAATCTGAAGCAGAATTTGTCCCCTAAATTGTTTTTCCAGGAATGTGCTGGAATTGTCTATGCCTATTTAAGTGAAACACCATTTGAAGAATACCAAGACAGTACATACTTCTGTCGATTTTTACAATGGAAATGGCTAGAAAGGCAGCCAGTAACAAAGAACTCGTTTAGACATTACAGAGTACCAGGAAACGGTGGGTTTGGAGAGCCCCTTTATCATTTGTATATAGGAGACCTACTGATATATTTTTTTT
>JAQHUG010000260.1:444212-483563 GCA_028555095.1 Dicrostonyx torquatus | reverse complement strand
AGCTAGGTATGGCAGGTGGGGGCAGCACATGCCTTTAATTCAAGCACTTGGGAGAGGCAGAGGTAGGCAGATCTCTGTGAGTCGGAGGCCAGGACAGCCAGGACTGTTTCATTGTTTCACAGAGAAATCCTATCTCAAAAAACCAACCCCGCCCCCTAAAAAAAAAAAAAAACCCAGAAGAAAGAGAGAAAAGAGCTAAGAAATAGGCCCTTTTCTGATGGGAGGGACAGTGGTAGATTCAGAGAAGGTGGGGAAAACGGGGGGGGGGGGCACATGCAGTCAGGATGTAATATATGAGAGAAGAATAAAAGAGAAAGGCATGGTGCAGGCCTGTTGTAATCCCAGCATTCAGTGAGTTCCAGGCCAGTTAGGATTATATAATGAGACTCTGTATTTAAAAAACAAAAATCATGAGGTTATCAAGATGGGTTAAAGTGCTTGGCACATAAGCCTGAAGACCCTCCAGTGTCATGCCTTCGCGGGAAGATTACAGGTGGTACAAAAGGCACAAGCCTGGAGATGGGGATGTATCTCAGTGGTAAAGAGCAGTCCCTACATATCTTTATCCCCTACAGTGCTGACAAATAGGTGGCTATAATATCTCACAAATGATCTGGGCCTGGCCTTGATGTTACACGGCTGTAACCCCAAGTGCTCGGGAGGTGTAGAAAGGAGTATAACTTCATGGCTAGTCTGGGAAACTCAGCAAGATCCTGTAAGATCAAAATAAAAATAGGACAAGGGATATACAATAATAGTAGAGCATTTGCTTAGCATGCATGTGGCTCTAGAACAACCTCTAATTCTGCAAGAACCAATCTCCGAACTGAGAAATGGATGTATTCAACAGCTCATTTCACATGCCATCAGAAAGGTACAGAAAAGTCAGGTAATATCCTCACCCATATGCTTTTCACAAGGGTTTATGTCAATGACATAGTCTCCTGACAGATGAAGGGAACGACTCATCTGGCAGTTTTATTTTCCTCTTTCATCTCATATTTGAGTTATAGGACTTACCAAAATTGCTGGGAAGGAAACAAGAAATCAAAGGGAGGTAAACAAAACCTCTTTTTACAATGGAAAAACCTCACCAAAAGAAAATATCTTAAACATGCATATATACTTAACCCTGACATTGTTCACAAATCTACTCATTTTGGACTTATCAAAATTTATTCTACTCTTCCAAAATTCTAGACAAAGCCAATTACATCATAAAATATAATCACAGGAAAAGGTAAATGTTTCTGAGATGGAGCCAAGAAACTTAACCCAGACTTGGTTCAAATTCCTGGGCTCAAGTGATTCTCCTACCTTGGCATTTCTGTGTGCCACCGAAATTATGGACAGTGAGTTCCTTAATAAAGGCATTTACTTGTCACGGAATTTACTTTTCCCCAAATCTAGTCTGTTGGTATGGCAACCAATGTCACAGAAGAGATTCAACCTTAAAGGCCATTAGTACTAGTGTCATGATGCCCTGGATACATGAGACTGTAGATACAGCCTGGTATCTGATAAATGAGAAGGTACAAAATTGTCATCATCACAAGGCCTTTATCAAGGGCAGTATTTAAACAGTCTAGCCATTTTCTTATCTGGTAACAAAAAGGAAACAAAATCAAGATAAACCAAATATCTAACCACTGACAAGTTTCTAAGTGCTATAAAGTTTATTTTATAATGACTAAATCTTAGGCTGAATTTTCATGCTCAACTATTTAGACCTGGTCTGTGGACTGTGGCGTGAAAAATGATGTGAAGCAAAAAAGGGATGCATACAACTCCAAAATAAAAGAACTCCTGAAATTAAACTGTGTCCACATATATGACTTAGCTGCTTGCTTCTCCCTGAAAAGAATCAGTTGCAAGCATATGATCTCCTCAAACACCATTTTGAAGAAGGGCAAGAAGACAGAACACTGCTTGAGGGTGAAAAGATCTAAAAAAGAGGGGCTGGAGAGATGGCTCAGTGGTTAAGAGCATTGCTTGCTCTTCCAAAGGTTCTGAGTTCAATTCCAAGCAACCACATGGTGGCTCACAACCATCTGTAATGAGGTCTGGTGCCCTCTTCTGGCCTGCAAACATACACACAGACAGAATATTTATTATTGTATACATAATAAATAAATATTTTTTTTAAAATAAGGCAAGCCAGGTATGAAGACTCACACTGGGGAAGTAGGATCTCCATGAGTCTAGGGCCAGCCTGGGTAGAATAGTGAAGTCCAGGCCAGCCTGGGCTACAGAGCAATAAAACTTTCTGAGAGAGAAAGAGAAAGAGATAGGAAGAAGAGAGGGAGGGAGGAGAAGAACAGAAAAGAGCCAGGCAGTGGTGATGAATGCCTTTAATCCCAGCACTCAGGATGCAGAAGTGAGCTCGAGATCAGCCTGGTCTACAGAGTGAGTTCCAGGGCAGGCACAACTACACAGAGAAACCCACAGAGAAACCCTGTCTCAAAAAAACCAAAAAATAAAAAAATAAAGTAAAAGGAGAGGGAAAAAAGTCAAGTTTAGTGACATATGCCTATAATCTTGTCACTTGGAGACAGAGACAGGAGGATAACAAATTCAATGCCACCCTTGACTACAAGAAACCCAGCCAAACAAACACACATTAAGATAGCAATAATAATAAACAAGGTAGTCTGGGGCAAAAATCCATTTGTGTGTGTGTGTGTGTGTGTATCATTAACTCCTTTCTCCCCTACTTTCTGACGAAAAATACACATATCTGGGATTCCTGCTTATTGTTCCAAGCCTTGTGAAAACATGGGTTGAAATGAAACAGTCAATCCAAGTTTGGTAGCTCTTGCTTCAAACCTAGTACTCAGAAAAGCATGATAGAACTGTCTCAAGTTCCAGGCCAGCCTGGGCTATATATCGAGTTCCAGACCAGCCTAGACTACATAATGAGACCCTGTCTGAAGTAAACAAAAATAACTAAATAAATAAGCAGACAGGAAGTAGGACAAATAATGTTTGAGTCCAAAAACTTGAGCCTTAATAGGAGCCTAACCTTTCCATCCTGGCTGCCCTATTCTGGAAAACAGTCTTGACCTTAAAAGAGTCTTGAAGTGGTGATAACAGAGGAGAACAAGTTGTAAAAGTAAAAGAAAAAAAATCCTTGAATGCTGGGAACAGAATTTGTGTCCTCTCTGAGGGTAGTACATGCTCTTGACCATGGAGCCATCTCTCTAGGCCCTCAACTCTCACCCAATCCCTTACCCTTAATCACCAGATTTTGCAGTATTTATCCTCAATCAATCACCAGAGATGGCAAATTCTGAAATTATCTAAATTTACTGGGCATATAACTTTCTCTAGTGCTTCAAAAATTAAATATCTTAAGCACACTTAATTTTGTCAATTTTCCATGCATGTTTGTTACATCATGGGCTAAATAGACTTCTCTTAGTTCAAGAAAGCTCCGTGTCCATTGATAGCATTAGATTCTTTTGTTCTTTTTTTTCCTCCTGTTTTGGCTTTTTATTCTCAAGACAGGGCTTCTCTGTGTACCAGTCTGAGCTGTCTTGGAACTCAGAGATCCCCCTGCTTCTGCCTCCCGAGTGCTGGGATTAAAGGAGTGTACCACCATGGCCAGCAATCCCTCAGTTCTAATCCAAGTTTTCTCACCGGCTCCAAAGGCATAGTCTATGACTGAAAGGCCTTTGCCTGACTAGAAATTATGAACTTCACACTTGGTTTGTCTCTCTGGGCCTCAGTTTCTTCATTATGCAATGAAGACTTAGAATTTCTATCAGAAACTCACTGTTATCTCGTTTTAAAACGTGTTGTGCTGAAATTCTAGATGATTATTAAACTATAACATTTTCTTTCCCCAAATTGTAAATTTACCTTTTAAAATCTCACTATAAACCGGGCAGTGGTAGCACACACCTTTAATCCCAGCACTTAGGAGGCAGAGGCAGGTGGATCTCTGTGAGTTCGAGCCCAACCTGGTCTACAAGAGCTAGTTCCAGGACAGCTAAGACTGTAACACAAAGAAACCCTGTCTCGAAAAACCAAATAAAATAAAAAACCTCATTATATATGTAAATACATGAATTACAGAGTAAAGATAGGTTGATTTAAGGATTGGGAGGAATATATGCAAAATATGGATAGATTTAACCAAACACACATAGCAAACTTGGACCAGAAACCAGAACTGGATTCCTTATTTCTAATCCATAGAGGGATCATTTTCCTCTTCTCTTATCCACACTCTACCAGTCCTGGGGTGTGTGGTGTGTGTGTGGTGTGTGTGTGTATGTGTGTGTGTGTGAAGTTGAGGGGCTAGAACCATGGCTCCATGTTAAGAGCATGTACTGCTCTTGCAACAGAGCCAAAGCCTGTTCCCAGCATCCACATACAGGCTGCTCACAACCACCTGTAACTCCAGTTCCATGGAGTCTCATGTCTCTGGCCTCCACAGACACCTGCACTTCAATACACATACCCACCCCCGACACACACACATACACACTTGAAAATAAATCATTTTTAAAAGTTGAGGCCAAATTGAAAACCCATTTCTAACTGCCCAAATTAGATATAACACTTAAACGCTTGCATGTCCAGAATACTGCTTTCCAATAAAATAATTTAGATGAACCCTCTGAAGAAATTATTTGTACAAACTAACCCATCCTACACTCGCTCTACTTCCCTCGCCAGGGATGCAAACCAGGTGGTAGGTTTTAGGAAGGAATCTTCCAGAGTTTACATTTTGGGACAGCCTAACAGAAGTAATGCAAGATGTTCACAAAGGAAGGAGAAAAAAAACTGACTAGTTCCTAGGCTAAGGGTACAGCTCACTTGGCAGAATGATTAGCATACTTGAGGCTCTGGTATCAATCCACAGTGCTGCAAAAAGAAAATTATAAACTGAATTGATTAAAATACAGTAAACTTAGTTGGACATAACAAATGTTTGTAATCCCAGAATTTGGGAAGGGGGGGTGCCAGGAGTTCAAGGTCATCCTCTTTGTAACCACTTTGCTGATAGACTAAGCTACAGGAGATCCTGGTTTCAAAGCAACAAGGGGGAGGCGGCGGAGAGACTAATTTTCTAATGCTCTGGTACAACGTGGATTAGAACAGGGTTAAAATTGAGAAAGGGGAGGTTCCATAAGATCCACAGATCGATATGGGGGGTCCCAGAAATTGTGTACCGGAAATGGAAGGGGTTAAACTTTGGAAGATGAATCTCAAAATGAAGAGTTGTGGTTTAAGATTCTCGGTGTACAGATGGGGGCGGGGGTCACGAAGAGGTAAAGGAGAAGATCTGGAGGGAAGAAGGAATCAGTAGAGTCCAAAGAGGAAAGGGGGAAGAAGAAAGAAGGCGCAGGGAAACCGGGCTTAAGAAAAATCAGAGGGCAGGGGGTGAAAACTGGGAGGAGCTGGGAAGAGCGGTGGTCAAAGGAAGATGGGGGAGGGGGCAGCTCACGGCTCAGCCCAGCACGAGGGACCAAGGGCAGCCGGCAGGAGAGCAACCCGGTGTCTTCCAGCCGCCTGCGGGGCTGCAGGAAGCCCACCCCTGCTCTCGGAAGAGCTCCTTACCTGTTGGTGTGAAACCGGTGGAGCGGATCCGTGCGATGGCAGGAGGACAGCTGGCAGCCGAAGTCGCTGATGTCCAGGCAGCCGGGTTCCTCGCTGGGGCAGGTGCCCACCCCACGAGGGGCCCCTAGGAGCGGGAAGGGTTCCTCTGGGGTTAGAAACTTCTCATAGGAAGTGGTGGCCGACGTTTCGTCGGACATGGTGGGAGATGGGCCGGCTCGCACTCTGGTGCTGGAGCTGGGCTACTCCGGCGCTCACCCCTTCCCCCACGCTAACCTGTCCGCGGTGGCCGCCGCCCCCGGGTGTGCCCACTGCAGCCTCCCGAGGAGTGAGGGGCTCTGCACAAAGGTCGCTAAAGGCCGCAGGGACCCGCCGGCCACCCAGTCCGCTTATCCGAAACCTCGGAAGCCGCCGCCGCTGCCGGGCCCAGCGAGTCACTGCGGCGCCGCCGCCCGGCCCGGCCGCCCCGCCCACTGCGCTCGCGGCCCGCTGCGGCTTCGGTCCGCCCCGCGGCCGCCACCAGCTCCAGTGGCCCCAGCCGCTGCCCTTGCCCCCTGCCGGAGTGGAGGAGGAACTGAATGTCGGTGGTTGAAGCCCAGGGCAACCTGGCTGGCCTCGTGCTCTACGTTTCCCGGATTAGGGGATGGTTGAAGGGCCCATGCATGAACCACACTCCTCCTTGAGCTTCCCACTGGCACTCAAGAACCAAATGTTGGCCAAATAACAACTGTACTCCTTTGGACTAGGGACTTAGCCAAGGTCACACTGAGGGAGAGTGTGAAAAACAAGTCTCCGGTGCCCTTGAACACCAGTAGGATGGACCACCGTGTCTGATTCTATTTATACTGAGCCCCTGAAGTATGTGTGCCCGGTCAAAGCAATGAGCTAGCTGTAAGGGAAATGGGCCCTAGAGAGAAGGAAAAAAAAATACCCATCTCTCTTTTAAGTCACTTTAATCCAAAAAACCCTAATACAGCTGCTAGGCTACTCAGAGCTGCTGGATGGTAATGTTCTTTTGTGTTCCGCGCTTTCTTTCTGTTGTGGACTCTGGAATGTCCTGCCAGTCTCCTCTGCTAATCCCTAAATCCCCAGATCAAGTGCTATCTTTTCAGTGAGGCCTTCCATACCTCTCAAAGGAGGAGACTTAATGTACAACTGCTGATAATGGCCCACAACCCTGCTTCCGTTGATGTTATGCAGCTTAACTTGTTCGACTGAAATTATTCCGCCTTTCATGGCTGGCACCTACAAAATCAACTTACTAGGTGTCACATGGTGCTCCTTTCTCCTAGCACTTCACTTTTCCTGGGTTCTAGCAAGGTGATTCCAAACATCCATCCGAGGCATGTTTATGTTTTAATATCCAGCTTCTTAAATGCTCCCTTAAAAAGTATATACAAAAAAAAATAAAAATAAAAAAGCCGGGCGGTGTTGGTGCACGCCTTTAACCTCAGAACTCGGGAGGCAGAGACAGGCAGATCTGTCGGGAGTTCGAGGCCTGCCTGGTCTACTAGAGCTAGTTCCAGGACAGGCTCGAAGGCTACAGAGACAGCCTGTCTCAAAAAAAAAAATGTATAAACACATCCCTTGGGGAAAAAATCTGATTGTTTTACGAGACAAGGTTTCTCTGTGGCTTTGGAGCCTGTCCTGGAACTAGCTCTATGTAGTCCAGGCTGGCCTCGAACTCACAGAGATCCGTGAAAAAATCTAATTAATCCTGATTACGGGATCCCTAAAAATAAGAAAATTGGTGGAAACTCAAGTTCCTTAAATAAAATGATACAGTATTTGTATATTATCTGTAGAGTAAAAGGGCCAAGCAAAGAAACCTACTCCGGCCATGAAATCAGGGCCAGTGAAAGAAACACATCCTAGCTCTGGGACCCTAGCCAGTGAAAGAAATGCCTTAGCCCTGAACCCAGAACCAAAGAAATACACCCTGACACTGAAACCAGTGCCAACGAAACACACTTTGGCCCTAGAATCAGAGCTAGTGAAAGAAATATGCCCTGGCCCCAAAACTAGAGCTAAAAAGCTATAAAAGGCCAGTGAAAGAAACACAGTTTGGTGGTGAACCCAGAGCCAAATCTGCCCCTGACTAACTATGCAGAAAACCAATCAATCCGGGAGCAGAAAAGCAGCCAATCCCTGAGCAGAAAACCAATCCTTGAGCAGAAAACCAGCCAATCCCTGAACAGAAAAACTAATCCCTGAGCAGAAAACCAGTCAATCCCTGAGCAGAAAAACAATCCCTGAGCAGAGATCTAGCCAATCTGAGCTCAAGGGACTGAAACCTAATTCCCACCCTGAAAATCTTCTCCAGGGAAAAAAACTCCTCCATTAAGAAACACTATATAAATCCTGCGTCTATTAAGTTTGGTGTTGCTCTTTTTCCACCCTGGCAGAGGCAGCCACTCTCCTGGATTTTTCCTCTTGAATGAGGTTTGGGTGAAGACCTTCTTTCGCTGGAGCAGAGGCCGAGCGGAGCAGGGCTGTAACACTTTCGCTGGGGAAATCTTCCCCTAGCAGAATGGAGTTGTTACACGCTGGGGCACCAGCCGAACTGTTACGTTTATGGTTCGGGAAGCCCTCTCCTACCAGAGCAGAGTTGTTACATTGGACAAACCTTTCCCCAGAGCCAAACTGTAAGCGTCTGTGACTCGTGTTATTCCCTGGTCCCCGACAGCCAGAATACGCTTCCATCCGAGCTGTAACACTCAATATTCCCTGGCCCCTGACTGCCAGTAAACTTTTCCGTCTGAGCTGTAGCACTTATGATTCCTTGGCTCCCGACTGCCAGGATCCCTTTCCACCTGATCTGCAATGCTTACATAATCTACACACATTTTCCAAAAAACTTTAAATCATCTCTAGAGTATATAAATGATATGAAGTTATGGTAATTTGCTCAAAGGATAACAAAAATCTGCAAGTTTTAAACGTGTGTGCATCACTATGGTGGGAAGTGAACCTAGCATGCCTTACAACTGTTCAACCAGAGAAGTGCACCCTCCACCCTTTCCCCCCACCAATATTCCCCCCAAAGTGATTAATTAAATCCAAGAACGTGGATCTCAGAGATGTGGCTAGCCAGCCCTATGTTCTGGATGTAGGTACTGATTGACATGCCAACTGAATGGGGCTGTTTTATGTAGATTGTAAGAAAATGTATTGCATTGGGAATGTAGTTTTCAAAATTATCATTCCTTAAGATCTAATTGAGTTGGTCAATTTTAAAACTGTACAAGTGATAGTGTTTTGCATACAGTCCCCAGTGCAGCAATCCACAGAGGTCTGTCTGGGACTAGTGAGGGTAAGTAAGTAATAGCGTATACAAAGGAAGTTTTGCAGCATTTTGAAAATAAGCGGTGGGCAAGTGGAGACCCATTATGCAGCAGCATCCTGAGGCCTAGGAGCTTGCTCTATCCAATAACTGATATGTTTACATTTCCCAGAAAAGTGTTATTTCAGCAAATATCATGAGTTATATTTCAGCAAATATATTAAGGTCTAAAAAATCTTGTACTCAGTTTGTGAGTTTACTTTCATATTGAATTTATATAAGAGGCTGAGTGCACAGCTAGGCAGTTTTTGTTCTCAGTCTCTCCTGGGGACTGTAAATTTTTGCCTACACAAAAGAAGAAACTATTAATAACTCAGGGTGTAAGCCAGGTATATGACTCGTGCCAACAATCTCTGCACTCAGGAGGCTGAGGGAGGAGGATTGACAAAAGTTTAAGTCCAGTTTGGACTGCCCTGTAGGGCCCTGCATATAAAATAAAATAACATGGTGTAATCATTCTGTATCTTCACTATTCAAGGTGTCCCAACGACGCATCAACCTCTCATCTATGGTTATTTGAACCTCCATGTTTTGAGTTTTGTCAAAATTTGCATGTCAGATTTCCTTGTACTTCTTGCCCATATAACAATTTGTTGGAACATTAGATGGAACAGTGCATGTGATGGGAAATCACACATCTAAAAGTGAGAGCCAGACAAGTTTTTGTAACAACCATGATAGAAGTTATGGCTAAGAAGTTATGCTTTAATCTATGCTGTTCAAAGCAAGGGAATAGGGTCCATGCCCAGACTGAAGTCTGCAGAAATAGCTATCATTGTCCAAACTATCTATGGTAAGGTGTAATCTCCAGGGATCAATGCATTGCCTAGTATTTATTTATTCATTCATTCTTTCTTTCTTTCTTTTTTAAACAAAGACAAATTCTCCCTCAAGAAGCAATCTCATATCCTGAAAAAACTATTCTGAACCAAGGCCTTTTCAGTTTCATGACCTAGGGCAAGAAATTCTTTTAGTCTTGAGTGCTATTTTGGATTTCTGAAGTTAATGTAAACAACTCCACAAACCTGGTAACTTAAGACAACAAAAATTTCAATTTCTTTTCAGGAAGTTCTGGAGGCTGAAAATCTGAGGTCTGGGAAGGCCACACTCACTCCAGAGTTGCAAGGAGGAGAAATAGTTCCTTCTCTTTCAGCTTCTGGTGGCTGCACATACCTTTTGGTACTTGTGACTTCATCTTTACATTGCATCTTAGTCCTGACAACATTTACCTTTGTGCATATTTGCCAGATTTGCCTTATGTCTGTAACCACACTGTCACAAAGGCTTCGGGCATAATGATCCTACTTCAATTCAAAATCCTTAACTGACTCTACTATTTTTGTCATCTACAGTAATATTCACAGGCTCCACATATTAAGGAGTAGATATATCTTTTGAATGAGCTGCTATTCAACCTACCACAGAGCATGGTTTAAATCACTGGTTCCAGCACACCTTTAATCCCAGCCTTCGGGAGGCAGAGGCAGGCAGGTCTCTGTGATCTACAGAGAAATCCTGTCTTGAAAAACCAAAATCAGTCAACCAATCACTGTTTATTCTTTAAACCATAACACGTAGAGCCCTCTTGTAAGCTATGAAATTATGAACAAGGAACGAGTCTACAATATTGGATGAAGGGTTTGGAGTTTCAGATGTTTTGTTGTCACTGTAGATTGAACCCAGTGTCTTGCACAGACTAGGCAAGTGTTCTATCACTGAGCTACTACATCCCTAGACCAGGCTTTAGTCACTGAGTCAGAGTTCCTCCTTCATTTTCATACTGGAATTTACAAATAAATAAATGACAACAAAACAAGCAGTAAAACAGTTTATGATCATGTCTATCATAGCAAGAACAGCTAACACAAAATAATTGTAATCTAAGTAAGACATTTAACAAACACCTCTGTGTAGTAATTTTAAGCATTTTTCATGTTCCATAGTGGCAAGGAATTACAATGAAATTACACACACACATATGTACATATATTATCCTTTCCAATTTGACAGAATGTGGTATGTAGGTTTCAGCAAAAACAGGAGATGTTAGGAACAAAGTGTGCCTCATGTTAAAGTTAGGTCACATGTTCAAGTCTGATTTGAGAGGCTTTTACACTTGTAGTTTATCACACTCCTGGCTCCTGTGGATGTATATATATATAGCTTTTCTGCCAACACAGGGAGAACACACAGGCCTGCTTTACACCGTGTCTGAAAAATATGGGATAGATAGGAGTCACCCATATGATTATCTGAAAATAGAAGCTAAGCAGAGCAGGACCAGGGGCAAGTGATTTATGGAGGGCATGCTGGCAAGTGCAGGACAATGAGAAAAACAGGATAGGACATGGGGAGGGGTGGGACAGAGGTGAAGGCCAACAAACTGCTTTTTGCCATTACTTGAAGAGAGGTGCTGGAATAGGTTATGCAGCATGAATCGGTTATTCTTTTTTAAAAATATTTATTTATTTATTATGTATATAATATTCTCTCTGTGTGTATGCCTGCAGGCCAGAAGAGGGCACCAGACCTCATTACAGATGGTTGTGAGCCACCGTGTGGTTGCTGGGAATTGAACTCAGGACCTTTGGAAGAGCAGGCAATGCTCTTAACCACTGAGCCATCTCTCCAGCCCGAATTGGTTATTCTTAAGGCAAAAAATCTTTGTACCTTGAACCCTCACCATCAAGCAGACACTGGAAACAAGTGAACAAGGTTGGTAGTGTGATAATGATACTCATATAGGCAGGGAAGCTCTAGTATGTGTTTGATTGGAAGTGTCACCTCAGCCGCTGACATCCTTATATGCAAAGAGTCTGGAATGTTTGGGTTGGGGTTTCCCCCCAGCCGCTGGCATCCACGTGTCCAGGGAGTCTGAAATGCATTCCAGGCCCCCTTCTCTGGGAGTTGCCTCAGTCCAGACTCCACCTCCGAGAAAGCAGCCAAAAGGTGACCCCTCCCCAGAGAGACTCAAGACCACGCCCACAGGGTATTTAATACCCCTCCCCCAAAACAAACACTTGGTCTTTCCAGTCTTCCTTTTCCCCTTTCCGTGTCTTTCTGCCAGCAGTGCTGGCTTCCATAAACCTGGGCTTTTTTGTTGTTGTTGTTTTTCCCGTGGTATCTGTTAGGAAAAAAAAAAAACTGAGCTTTTTCTAATTCGGTTTGATTTGGTCTGATTTGGATTATTGCATCGGCTGAGAGGCTTATCGGGGCGTAAAAACTTTTCATCTCCAGAATGTTAAATGGGTCACGATGAACTATCACATTAAATGAATTTCAACTTCACAGTGATTGGTAACCTTGTGAATCAACCTCCAACAAATGTGAAAGGGGAGGGACAGTTGAAAGATCTCTGTAAGCAGATATTAAGCCTCTCAGTCGATGCAGTAATACCAATCAAACCAAATTAAAGGTGAAAAGTCCAGAATTAATGAGTACGAGCTCCCGGATGATTTCTCAGCCACCAGAGAGAAGGGGAAAAGAGACCAATAAACCACATGGCTGGTCTCTAGTGGACAGTTTAAATACCCTGTAGGTGTGGTCTTGATCATCTCTGAGGTGGGGAGCTGTCAAATGGCGGGTTTTCTCATGCCTGAAAGGGTTTGAAGAGAGATGGTGGGAGGGAGGGGGGACCAATGTAGAATTTTCACCTGAACACCAGTCATTTTATATGCTTTGGCATAAAAGATGCTCGGCTGCAAAAGTGAGCTAGCCCGCTAATGCCTACCTAGCAACTCTTAGGGCTGGAGGTTGGAGCTGTGCTGCGGATGCAGGCGGAAAGCTCGGTGGGACCGTGTCCAAGGTGACACCGGAAAGACGCCGCAAGTTTCTCAGGGGCGGAGACCTTCGCAAAGGCCTTTGGAACCCGGTCCTGTGTGGCTACTGAGGCTGCCGCTACTCCCTGGAGGCCGCAGGTCTGGGCCGGTTGGCCTCAGAGGAGAGAGAGGACAAGGCGGGTTGTCGCCATGCGTCTTTCTGATTCAAGGCTAGAAACGCACAGCCACAGAAGGTGGAAATAAGAGACTGAACGAACTCACGGCGACTGTTGATGACGCCACACCAGGGTGTATCGCTGTTTCCGATGTGCTGATCTCGGTGTTTTGTTTTTTGATTTATTTAGGTTGTTAGCGGTCCGCAAGCAGCTGTATGCAAGGATGGACGCTGAAAGATAAAGCGAAGAAAAGCTCTCGGAAGAAAGTGTTGCTGGCCGGTACTCACACTCCTAGATCGCGGTTGTATGAAATGATATGGGCCCTTGGTTTCAAATTCATTCGGCCTTAGGTGGGATGGTTGTTTTTTGGTACAAATTATTGACTGCTGCTCCTAGTGCATTCTGTGGCTTCCCTGTAGGCTGTGTGCTGGGAGGAAATTAGGTTTTATTTTCGCCGCACTTTACATTCTGAAATTGTCATTTATTCTTGAATTGGAGCAGTCACAGCACAAAAAGTTAGGGACCTGGAGACTGCCCTGGGGGAAGGATTGACAGAGAGCTTTCTTTGATTGAATCGCTTTCACATCTTTTGGGCAGTAAATAAAACAAAACATTACTCCAGACATTTTACCCCCTAGGGCCTTTTAGCTCCCTGTGTAGCTGTTTGTCAGAAATGGGGAGCAGAGGAGGTCAAGTAATACTTAAAGGCCCAAAGTGGTTTATTGCTTGCAAGAGAATTTGATACTAAAGAGCAGGACCCCTCTGGAAAAATCAGTCTTATCTGAGGTCAAAGTCCACACTTGTACTTGGGTCTGTCTGTAATCTGGTTAGGACATAGTAACACTCCAAGCATCTGAAATTCTTCTGTGCTAGTTGTTTGTTTAAAAGCCAGTCAGTTGACAGCATGAAACCCTGCCCTCATCAAAATCTTAAGGAAACTTTTAATGAGTCTGAACGGTCCAACCTTCTGCTTTGTTAATGAGAGAAGTAGAGTGTAGTAGGTAATCCAAGTTACTGCTTAAATTTGTCTGTACATCCTGTTTATCTGAGGGACTTGTTAAGACACAGACTAATGGGCTTCACTAATAGAATTCTTCCATCAGTTTTTGTGGGATGTTTTACAGATTTTATTTTTTTTTGCATTGTGATTTTTTTTAAATTTATTTATTATGTATATAGTGTTCTGGGCAGCAGATCTCAGATCTCATTATAATGGATGTGAGCCATCATGTGGTTTCTGGGAATCGAACTCAGGACCTCCAGAACAGCAGTCAGTTCTCTTAACCCTGAGCCATCTCTCCAGTCCATTTTCCAGATTTTAAATTTCTAACAATTTCTAGGAAAAAGCATTCACCATAGGCCCACCCTTGGAAAATTGTTGAGCTGCAATTTCTATCCAACCCCTGTTTCACATGTGTATCAGCATAACTGTGGATGTGGCCCAACACATTTCTAGGCCACAACTTTATGTTATAAGGCCAAACATTTGAGCACTTCCTGGAACAGAGCTCACATGTAAACATGAAAGTGTTACTGGAGGGGTTGAGTGCAAATTACCAAGTAGTGTTCCCACCGACCTGGCTTAGAATGCTCTCTCCTAGTAGCAAGAAAAATATTATTTATTATTTTGTTAAAACTAAGGAAAGACCTGTCTCTCTCTGCCTTGCCCATGGCAGTGTTATAGAAAAAAAAAATGAAGCAAATACTGGGAAATATGTGACTATAGTTTGAGCTATGGAATCGGATTAAAAGAACTGGGAACTAGTTCTTCCTCCACATATCAGGACCTTTTAGGTTGATCCATTCCTACCACCAAATGGTATTTCTTGTGCGATTCCTAATTCCTGGGGACTCATACCATTTGGGAACTCTAGGAAGCCTAAAACAGTTCCAAATGGAGTTTGTTTACATGTCACCTAGAAAAACTTGCCTGTATATGCATGCATACTGATGCCTGTGTGTGCCAGTGCTCCACCTTGTGTACCATCTGTTAAGTAAAAAATAAGAAAAAGGGCAACTCCACCTGCACAAGAAATCCAATTAGGTCAAATCAAACCATATCAAAATGCCCATCGTTTTATTAAGAATGGCCAAGCACATGGCAGGGAGACATGGACAGCAGGGAGCCCATGCAGATCCGAAAACCATGTGTTTCTCCTCTGGGAGCCCACTTAAATACCCTGTGGGAGTGGCATGCTGGGATTTGGAGTCCAGACCAAAGCAACTCTCAGGCTAGGGAGGCTGGATGGATGCCTTGGGCTGGGGACTCTGCTCCCAACTCAGCACCATTCACAGTTGTTTTGAGACAGGTTTATGTTGCAGTGACACTCAAAAAGATCTGCCTGCCTTGACTTACTGAGTCCTGGGACTAAAGTGTACACCACCACGCCCAGGTTCAGCTGTTTTAACACAGGGTCCAGGGTTTTGTTTATCTCTGCTTAATAGTGGTAGGGCCACCACACACTGCAATTTTAAGTGTTTTAGGGAATGAACTCAGACCCTCATTGTAGGGGAATGTGTGTTCCAGCTCTGGAGCCTCAAAGATATCCTGACTTCTCGGGAAGCCAGGCTATACGTAGAGCAGTAATAGGACAGCTCTGGATTCGGGAGCTGTAATGGGACAGCTCAGTCCTGGACGAAGGGCGTCCTGACTATTGGGAAGCCAGGCTACCTGAAGCTGGGGTGCGGTGGGGGATGGTCTCCCCGCAGAATATAGGGATCCTGCTCTTCTCCTGGAGAGCCGCTGCAGCTGAGCTCTGCTCTGTTCCCTTATGGGAGCGTCCTAGCAGAGCTATCTGCTTCTTCTCCCGCCCAAGATGTTTTTTTTCTGCTTACACTGCTAGGGGAAGCCCCAGCAGAAATGTAGCAATCTCCTCCTCCAGTTCCACTGAAAAGTTACTTTTCTACTCCACCTTGCTCAGCCCCCTAAGGAGGCCTCAGCCCTCCTAAGGAGCATTTCAGCAAGGTTCTTCTGTTGTGCTCCACAGCCTCGCTCGGCCCCCCTAAGGAGCATCCTAGCAGGGTTCTTCTGTTCTGCTCCGCCGCCGCTGCCCTGCTGAGGCCCCCTAAGGAGCGCCCCAGCAAGGTTCTTCTGTTCTGCTCTGCCGCCTCGCTCAGCCCCCATTAGGAGCATCCTAGCAAGGTTCTTCTGTTCTCAGCCGCTGCCGCCCTGCTGAGGCCCCCTAAGGAGCTCCTCAGCAAGTTTTTTCAGATTGGTCCCCTCAGGGACGTCCCAGCCAGGTTCTTCTTCTCTGCTCAGGCAAACGAAGGTCTTCACCCAAGACTCTTTTGAGAAAGAGATTTATTTGGGAAGGAGTCGTCCAGGAGGGTCGCTGCTTCTACTGAAGCCGCAGAGAGGCTTATATAGGGCTTCTTAGGGGCGGAGTTTTCCCAGGGAGAAGAGGGATTGGTTAGTTTTCCCTGGAGCAGAGATGGCTGTGATCTTAGGACCAAACTGTGTTTCTTTCACTGGTCTTTTTTAGCCTTTAGGCTCTAATCTTAGGGCCAGGGCATATTTCTTTCATTGACTCTGATTCTAGGGCCGAAGTGTGTTTCTTTGGCACTGGTTTCAGACTCGGGACCTGTTTCTTTGGTCCTGGGTTCAGGGATAAAGATGTTGTTTAACTGGCTCAGGTCTCAGATCGAGGGTGTGTTTCTTTCCCTGGCTCTGGGTTCAGAGTCAGGGTGCTCAGTGATTGGTTGGTCTCTTGCTCCAGTTGGCCCTTTTACCCTACACTCATGCCTGCACGGCAAGCACTTTACTGAGTGAGCTATCTCCCTAGCATAATAGAAACAGCTTATCATTAGTAGAGCGTAGTCTGGTGTGCCTGTAATTTCAGCACTTGGGAAGCAGAGGAAGGAAAATCACAATTTAAAGGCAACCCTGACCTATATAAGAAGACCTTGTCTGGAAAAAACAAAGAAACCAACTGTTTATAATTAGCACCAATAGTGATAAACTTGCAAGGTAAGCCCACCAGAGACCACCACATAAACACTTTTTTGTTTTGTTTTGTTTTTCGAGACAGGGTTTCACTGTAGTTTTAGAGCCTGTCCTGGCACTAGTTCTTGTAGACCAGGCTGGCCTCGAACTCACAGAGATTCACCTGCCTCCCTCCCAAGTACTGGGATTAAAGGTGTGCGCCACCACTGCCCGGCTTTTTTTTTTTTTGCTGTTTTTTTTCAAGACAGGGTTTCTCTATGTAACAATCCTGGCTGTTCTGGAACTCCCTCTGTAGACCAGGCTGGCCTCAAACTCAGAAATTTGCCTGCCTCTGTCTCCCAGGTGCTGAGATTAAAGGTGTGTGCCACCACCCAAAGATGGCGTTTGTTGCCAGCTGGCAGCTGCACACGGAACTTGGTCAAATCATGCAGCCCCGAGCCTTATAGCCCTTTGTATTTTATGCACAAAAACCACATCCTGGTCATTAAACTTCAGATAGCAAGAAGCAGAACTACAGAGGCCAGAAAGCAAGGTTCACAGGGGACTTTCTTGGAGCTCCAGGTTAGGTCTTTGGTGGACTAGATTCTTGTACTCATTTTGGCAGGTATTGGGACCTACTTACTGGGTTTTAAGGTCAGCATGGTATCTCAAACATGGTGTCAGTTGTGCTAAGACCTGTTAGAAGTCTATTAGGTTTTTAGTCTTTTTTATTTTTTTGGTTTTTCGAGACAGGGTTTCTCTGTGGCTTTGGAACCTGTGCTGGAACTAGCTCTTGTAGACCAGGCTGGTCTCGAACTTGTTGTAAATGGGGAGAGGTGTGGGTTATGTTCCCCAGCCGCCAGCCGCTGGCCCGCTCAGCCGCTGGTTGCTTGCTTATGCCCGAAATAACCACAGGAGAACTGTATTAATTCAAATACTGCGTTGCCCATTATCTCTAGCCTTTTCTTGGCTACCTCTCACATCTAAACTAACCCATTATAAAAGTCTGTATACATCCATCTGCGGCAGGAGCTTCATGGAGACTGGCTCTGACCCAGTCTTCTTCCCAGCGTCCTCTTTTCCCCGCCCATCTAAGTCCTGCCCTATCAAATGGCCCAGGCAGCTTTTTTATTTAACCAATCAAAGCACATAAATACAGATGAACCCTCCTTCACGAACTCACAAAGATCCGTGTGCTTCTGCCTCCCGAGTGCTAGGATTAAAGGCATGTGCCACCACCACCTGGCCGGTTTTTAGTCATTTTTAAATTGAGTTTTTTCTCCTGCTGTATATAGAGTTGAATTCCTTATAGATACTGATATGAAACCTCCTAATAGTTAACTTTCAGTTGTCTTACAGTTTGAGTGTTGTCTTTGTACTTTGAATTGTTTTCTTTACTGTGCAGAAGTGCCTTAATTTGGAATAGTGGGACAGTGGGAATCCTATACCAGGAATTAAGATTATAAAACATCTCTGCTGCTTAGGAACTCTACGGGGTCAAACCAGTGATGAAGTCTCATGAGGAAGCATATTGCTGTTTTTGGTGTGTTGATAAGAGTAGCGCATCCTCCAGTTATTACTGGTGAGCTGCTGGCAGGAACTGAGGGAGGGCAGCAGTGGATAGATTAAGGGAAGGTAAGGTCAGTAAGATATTGCTGGCCAGAACACACATATCTGTGTTGTGTCTGGACAGATTGAGTTTAGTGCTTTGGTTTCCAGTTGTGCTGATGGTAGGCAGGTTGATTTGTTGTTCTTTTAAAAGTAGGGGCTGGAGAGATGGCTCAGCAGCTAAGAGTACTGCCTGCTGTTCCAGAGGTCCTACGTTCAATTCCCAGCAACCACAAGGTGGCTCACAACCATCTGTAGTAAGATCTGGTGCCCTCTTCTGGCCTGCAGAACACTGTATACATAGTGAATAAATAAATCTTTTTTTTGTTAAAGTACCCAGTGCCAGACTGGCGCTTTTGTGAGTTCTGCCTTAGAAGCTCTGCATGAGCAAGAGGAGTGGCACTTTTTTTTTGCCCTTTGCAGCCTACCAGTTGGCATCTGCTTTGCAACACAGACACTTATTATAAAATTAATGGTTTGGAGGCTGATCCATGTTGTGTTAGGAAAACTCATCTGGAATCACAAGACTGCCCTGTAGGAGTCTGGGACAGGAACATCAGTGTGAAAACTTTGGTGCATAAACAAACTCTGGAGATAAAATACAGTAAGACTTCCTTTCAGGCATGTTTCTGATTAATTTATGTTTCTGTGTACCGACTTGGACCAACTTGGACTGACAGGGTGTGACTCTTGTCCCCAAACAGCTTAATCCTGGTCAGACCATTTGCCCATTCAGTAGCAGAACACCTGTAAAAGAATCTTATTTGATGGTAGATAGGGTTTCCCACTCCACATGGAGCCCGTAATCTCTAGTTAGGACAGTAATACAGGAACTCAGGGTTGGCTTTAACTCTCATGAGTGTTTGAAATTCATATTTTCCCCTGATCAGCTCACACTCACCACTGTGTACCTGCCCTAAACTCTAAAGGCATTTTAAATTATTTTGAATAATCCTATCAGCTGCTTTGTTCACCAGAGAAACCACTGTAAGTGTCCGGCAGTCATGGTTTGTGTTCCTCAAATTTCTCTGTGTCTCCAAACCAGCGAAAGGAGTGCTTAGCACAGAGAGTTGGGGGCTAGGCACCCGAATGTAAATCTGAAATAAATTCCCTGGAGATGCAACTACTATTCTCCTGATGCCTAATACAGAGCTGAAATTGGGGAACCTGAAAGTGTTACGGGAGCCCACAGCCATAAGACTGGGGCTAGGTGAGAATGGTCTCCCACATGAATATAAATAAATTGATAAAACCACAATGTGCATATATATAAACATGAACTTTAAAAGGTTGCATTTTTATTATTTCTAAAATTATATGCATTGGTGTTTGTGGCTGTCTGTATGTGACGTGTATGCAGATGCCTACAGAGACCAAAAAGAGGGTGTTGGATCCCTTGGAGCTGAAGTCACAGGTGGTTGTGAGCCACCTGATTTGGATGCTGGGACCTGAACTCAAGTCCTTTGGGAGAGCAACAAGTGCTTTTAACTGCTGAGCCATTTTTCCAGCTCCCATGAATCTTAATCTCACTGTCTATAGTTTTGGCAGAATCTGGGGAACTAGAAATTGTCAGTTTGTCTCACCATTTTCCTTAGTGGTGTTAAAAGAGAACACCTGGTCAGGACCAGGAAATTAGTATTGTTCCTGGTGCCAGGGAAAAGGGGCTATTGGCTGTGGTTTATTTGTGCTCCCAGCATGACATTTCCTTCAGAAGTTTTCATTCCTAGCTCCCCTTACACAGGACTTTTCTTTGGAAGGATAGTAAACTAGAGACGAAGGCAAATACACCTTGTTTTACAATGCATATAAACTTTTGATATTTTATTTACACTTTTTTTTTTTATTTTTCAGGCAGGGTTTCTCTGTAGCTTTGGCGCCTGTCCTGGGACTCACTCTCTGTATACCAGGCTGGCCTCGAACTCACAGACATCTGTCTGTCTCTGCCTCCCAAGTACTGGGGTTAAAGGCATGTGCTACCACCATCTGGCACCCAATTTTCTTGTACATTGAAAAGTTGTATATGCATATTATTTGTATGTAATATGGAATGATGAAATCAAAAGAACTGACTTATCTGACACCTAAAATACTGGTGTTTTCTGATGTGAACATTTGAAATGGTTCCTTAGTAATTTGGAAACATATAGCTCCCTGGCATTAATAGTGGTCCCCGTCCATTGCAGTAATCTAAAAAAAAAAAAAAAAATCCCTCCCATCTAATTGTAAATTCAACTCACAAGCTCATCTAATTCCCCTTCCCAGGGCAATTCATGCATCCCTCTTAGGATCCTGATGTGGGAGTGTTCTCCTGTATTTTGTATTACTCTTATTGGTTGAATAAAGATCTGCCTGGCTTATAGATAGGTCAGCTCTTAGGTGGGCGGAGTAGACAGAATGGAAGTTCTGGGAGGAGAAGAAAGGAAGTGAGCCAGACGCCACTAGCCACCGTCACAGATGGATGCAGGTTAGACCTTTCCGGTACGTGGTGACTTACAGACTTTTATAATGGGTTAGTTTAGATGTGAGGGCTAGCCAAGAAAAGGCTAGAGATAATGAGCCAGGCAGAGTTTAAATGAATACCGTCCTCACGTGGTTATTTCGGGTGCAGGTAACCAGTGGCTGAGCGGGCCAGCAGCTGGGAGCCAGGCGGCTAGGGAACACAACCCGCACACACCTCTGCCCTAATTACAACAGGATCCTATTTGTTACCTAGCTTCTCTGGAGCTGTGGATTGTAACCTGCTTATCCTTT
The DNA here is from genome assembly GCA_028555095.1 of Dicrostonyx torquatus. Classification (NCBI taxonomy): domain Eukaryota; kingdom Metazoa; phylum Chordata; class Mammalia; order Rodentia; family Cricetidae; genus Dicrostonyx; species Dicrostonyx torquatus. The sequence goes on along the minus strand of JAQHUG010000260.1, from coordinate 462,440 downwards.
GCTTAACATCTAGTATTTCACTTATGAGTGAGTACAGTGGGACCAGGCTCCCATGAACTAGAGCTTGTTGCAGCCCATTCCCTATGGTGGGCTGCTGTGTTCAACCTAGATACTAGAGGGAAGAGCTTGGTCCTGCCTTCAAGTTATACACCAGACTTTGTTGACTCCCCATGGCAGGCCTTACTTACCCACTTGGGAGGAGTGGATGGGAGGAATAGGCTGGGTGGTAGCTGTGGGGAGGGGCAGGCAAGAGGAGGATGGGACAGTGAACTGTGGTTGGAATGTGGATTGAAATTTAGAAAAAAACTATGTGTGCCAGTTACCTTGTTTTTTTTTTTTTTGGTTGTTGTTTTGGTCTTTAATGTTATTTTGTCTCCCCCATCCCCAACCCCAGAGCTGAGGAATGAACCCAGAGTCTTGCACTTGCTAGACAAGTGCTCTACCACTGAGCTAAATATTCTAAGAAAATTGGGAGCTTGTGGGGTGGCTGGGAGAAGGGAGAGCAGAAGGGGAGGGAGAGGGATGGAAGGAAAGGGGGAGGAGAAAATGAAAGAATGGAATGGTGGAGATGGGGCAAGGACAGAGGGAGAGCAAGGAAGGAGATCTTGATTGAGGGAGCCTTTATGGGGCTAGTGAAAATCCTGGCACTAGGGAAATCCCCAGGAATCCACAGGGATGACCCCAGCTAAGATCCTAAGCAGTAGTGGAGAGGGTGCCTAAACTGCCCTTGCCCTGCAATCAGATTGATGATTACTTTAATTGTGATCGTAGAGCCTTCGTCTAGCAACTGATGGAAGCAGATGCAGAGATCCACAGCCACTGGCTGAGTGTTGAAGACGCCATGTTAGCCAAGCTCCAGTTGAAGAGAGGGAGAGGTGATAATATGGGCAGAGGTCATGGGACTCCGGACTTACAGCAGGGGAACCAGCATAGGACCAAACTAGGCCCTTTGAATGTGGGTGACAGTTGTATGGCTGGGGCAGACTGTGGGGCCACTGGCATTGGCATCAGGATTTATCCCTACTGCTTGCATTGGCTTTTTAGAACCCATTCTCTTTGGAGGGATACCTTGCTCAGCCTAGAGGGTCTTGTTCCTGTCTCAAAGTGATGTGATAGACATTGTTGACTTCCTATGGGAAGTCTTACCTGCTCTGAGGAGTGGGTGTGGGGTGGAGGTGGGATGAGGGAAAGGTAGTGGGAGCGGGAGGAGGGGAGGGAGTGGGAACTGGGATTGGTATGTAAAATGAGAAAAGATTGGTTTTTTTAAAAAATAAATAATTAAAAACACATTAAAAATAGAAGAAAAAAGAAAATCCAACTCACTTTACTATTTCTCCATTCTCTATACCCTCCAGGTTCAAAGTTCAACTCTGCTCCCATGAATCTAATTGGCTTAGATTTCTACAGCGTGTGAGAAGGTAGAGAATTGGGACTTGGCAGGCCTGGCTGTTGTCATGTCACGCATATTCCTTCTATGCTGTTGCAAATGAAAGAATTCACTTTCATGGGTGTGGCAGAGTAAGTGTTAAGGGGGCCTGCTTTTGGATTGTGGCTTCCTCCAGTTGAAGCATTCTGTCCAGGAGGGATCTGGAAGTCTTGTAAGCAGACAAATGTCTGGGAGAACAGAGAATTGGGATATTTTTGAGGGCCTCACTAGCAGTATAAAAAGGAGTAAACAGCTGCTGGATTTGGAGATGGGAAACCCAGCTTCGGAGAGAAGACATTCTCAGACTGTTAAGCAACCCTTTGTGAGCATCGCCCGTGCTGAGAAGGGCTTTGGTGATGTGGCTGCTTATGAGTTAGCCCTGCTCATTGTAAGTGAGCCCCTGCCCCCATATCACTGTAAGTAACTCCAGTGAAAAGTCACTGCTTCACCAAGCAGATTTTGGTACAGTTGTTACTTTAGACAGTTGCAGGTTCCCTTTCTGAGGTCAGTAGATGTATATTTTGTTGGTTGTCTCCCCAGCAAACGTCTTGCAGGAGGATAATTTCCCACATCATTCTTCAGGCCATACATACAATTTTATTCTTTAGCTAGGGTCTCTCGTTAGCCTGGAACCTCTCATGTAGGCGTGAGGCCTAGGGAGCTGCCTGTCTCTATTTCCCTAGCCCTGTGCCAACATTTAAAAAATAGATTTATTTGTTTCATTTTATATGTATGAATATTCTGCTCACATGTATATCTGTGTACTGTGTGCATGCCTGGAAGTCAGGAAGGAGGGTTTTAGTCCCCTGAAACTGGAGTTATGGACAGTTGTGAGCCACCATGCAGGTGCTGAACAAGTGCTCTTAACTGCTGAACCATCTCTCCAGCCCCATGGGCAGCAATGTGTGTGTGTGTGTGTGTGTGTGTGTGTGTGTGTGTGTGTGTGTGTGTCCCCACACTAGAGTTAGTGGGACTTGGGAGAATAGATCAATAAATGAAGCAGACTAAAGTCTCATGCAGTAGCCAGCTTTATTCAAACAAAGCGTCAGACAATTTATACACTCAGGCTAAGAAGAATCACATGAGTGAAGTTCACACAAGCTCACGCTGTATACAATCACAAGAACAAGCCACACATGGCAAAAACATGTTTTCCATAGCAACATATCAAGAATAGTTTAAACATTTAGTTTAATAACATCAGCAAGCAATAAGGAATGATCTGAAGTAAATGCACTCCTATCTGTCAACCTGGGAGGATCACGAAAACACATTCCAGGTACAATTCCATGTTTTGAAGGAACTCAGGTCACAAGACTCTTGTTTTCTTGGAGTGTTCTCATAAATACTCAGAATTCTCCTCACTTTCCTGGACTGTGTTCAGGCTGCACGTGCGTGCGTGTGTGTGTGTGTGTGTGTGCCTGTGTGTGTATGAACTCGTATGTGGGTGCACATACATTCACATACAATGTACCATATGGCAGTCAGAGATTGATTTTGGGTATCTTCAATGTCATATTTTTTGACACAGAATCACACACTGAATGAGGAGCCACGATGTGCTTAGTCTGGCTGGTCAGCACCTGCTGGGGCTTCTCTTTCCCTGCCTTCCCAGGGATAGGATTACAAGGTACCCGTCCAGGAGTTTTTACGTGAATTTGGGAGGTTGAATTCAGATCATAATGCTTAGGGGATAAGCACTTTACAGACGGAGACTTCTCCATAGTCTCCCCTGACCCAGTATTTTGCACTTGGGTTCTGGGGACAGCATTAAGGTCCTTGTTCTAGCATGGCAAGCATTTTATAGACTTTATCACTTCAGCAACTGAGCTATCACCCAGTCTCAGAATTTACTTCTTTTTGAAGGCTATCAAGTGTTCCATTGTGTATATATACGCAATTTTCTTTATCCACCCTTCAGTTGACAAATGATTAATTTTGCCATTTTGATAATGCTTAATTCAGAACTCCTCCTACCCGACATGTGCCTGGATCTGTACTCTATTCATAAGACCCACAATGTAAGTGGAATTAACATGTATATAATGTTGAACTCTTTTCCCTTTTTGAGTTTTCAAATGATGTGATTAGTAAGGGAAGTACTAATTTTCCCTCTAATCTGCATGAGTTCCCTAGCCCATAAATTCTCCAACATTTACCTGTGCCCTTGTGTAGCCGTACTTTCTTGTTGGGACCGCCAGCTCACAAATAATGATCAGAGACTTATTATTAGTTATAAAAGCTCAACCTTAGCTCAGGCTTGTTCCTAACTAGTTCTTATAACTTAAATTAACCCATATTTTTTAGTCTACTTTCTGACACATGGTTAGTAGCCTAATTTCTATACTGCCCATCCTGCTTCCTCTGTGTCTGGCTGATGACTCAACCTTTCTCCCCCCCAGAGTTCTCTCTCCACCTATCTCCTGCCTAGCTATTGGCCATCCAGCATTTTGTTATACCAATCACATAAATACATGTTCACACAGCCTACAAATATCCCATTTTTTTTTTCTCTCTGAAGTTGTTCAGCTGCCACGTCTTCGGCTATTCAGAGGAATTTTGATTTTCTAGAACTCCATATAGTAGTGTTTTCATTCATTCCTTTTCGAGTAAGGTCAAAAACTCTTTACAAAGACCTATGGTCTATAATTTTTTGATTGCTTATATCTAGAATTTTTACATTGCAGGTCTTATATAACAAAGTGGATTTGTTCATGTTGTTCATTGTTGTATGTATTGTATTATACTACTAAGGTGGTCTTCCTAAGTTAAATTAAGAAAAGGTGTTTTTCTGCCATTATAGATTTCTTTTTTTTAAGGTTTATTTACTATTTATACAGTGTTCTGCTTGCATGTATGTATGCCTTCATGCCAGAAGAGGGCACCATATCTCACTATAGGTGGTTGTGAGCCACCATGTGGTTGTTGGGAATTGAATTCATGACCTTTGGAAAAGCAGGCAGTGCTCTTAACAACTCTGAGCCATCTCTCCAGTCCCGCCATTATGGATTTCTTTAGTGGTTTGTACACAAAGTGAATAACACAAAATACCTGTTTTCATCCCCTGCGAATTTCTCTTTACAGGAGAACTTATAGTTGTACTCAATCCATCATCAATGAAGAAGGGCATTGCCTACTTTCTGGTAATAAACTATATGTGAAGGAAGCATCAGAAGGACAGACTAATTGGCAGAGAAAGCATATCAGGAATCAGTATTTAGTTGTAGGTAGTTTTGTTTTCACCCTTGATAATGATCTCCCCTACCACAGAAGACATTGTCACTGTAAAAGCACATCAGAAATACTGCTATTGCCAACCTTCATTTAAAGCCGCCTTTTAGAGGCTGGTCTTAATAGTCTCCTGGAAAATGGCAGATAATTACATCAGCCTTTTACATCCTGTTGCCAACCTGTAAATGGTCAGAACGTATTGTCAAGAATTTCATTAAGCTGCCTTCCTTTCATGCTGCCTTCCAGATTATTGTCCAGACAAGTTACAGAGCAAAGGAAAGTCCAGACCAAACAGATGCACAACAAATAAAAGCAAAGAAATCCACTGAAACCGACATAATGGTACAGTGGAGTAATCCAAACACTGCATGGGCTGCTAAAAATTACTAGTTCAGTGAGAAGTGATAATGTGCAAAATTTAAAATAGACTTGTTGTATGAGGGAGAGAGGTGCGGGTTGTCTTCCCAGCACCCGGCTCCCAGTCCCCAGCTGCCAGCCTGCTCAGCCACTGGTTGCTTGTACCCGAAATAACCACATGAGAACTGTATTCATTTAAATACTGCTTTGCCCATTATCTCTAGCCTTTTCTTGGCTAACTCTCACATCTAAACTAACCCATTAGAAAAGTCTGTATGTCACCACGAGATGGTGACTTACCGGATGATTCTAAGGTACATCCATCTTGGGCGGAGGATCATGGCGACTCTCCACTTCCTTCTCTCTCACCACCTTCCGTTCTGTCTACTCCACCCACCTAAGGGCTGTGTCCTATCTGATAGGCCAAGGCAGCTTCTTTATTAACCAATGAAAGCAACAGAAATAAAGATGGACCCTCCTACATAGACTAAATGAGACAACATAAAAAGAGAAAAACCAGGGGAGTCACCAAAACAACAAAACCAAAGCAATTCCAAAGGGCTATTGTGGCATATGCCTTTTACTTCATCCCTTGGATACCTGTTATGAGTTCAGCTCTAGGCTACAGCATGAATTCCAGGGTTGCTAGGGCTCCACAGGCAACAGTGTGAATTCCAGGGTTGCTAGGGCTCCACAGTGAGCTGCTCTGTAGCACACATTCTCCTCCCAGTTCACATGCTTACTTAGTGACAGAATGGCCACTCGCTCAGTTCCAGAATGTGTGGTGTAATATGTCTGTGCTCATTAGGTATGCACTGAAAATCTGATAGTAACCCCAACTTTGGAGATCAAACTGGCTGGAGCTTAGAGTAGACTGGGATCCAGGTAGTGCGCCTCCTGGCACTTCCTGCTTGCTCTTGGAAGCATGCAGAGCTCTAACTAAAGCAGATACAGATAGAAAAATTATGAGGGTTCCTTGGCCAGCCAGTTTAGCCGAATTGACAAACTCCTGACCAGTGAGAGATTCTGTTTCAAAGGATGTGGATAGCCTTCTTTTTTTATATTTATTTATTTATTTATTTATTATGTATACAATATTCTGTCTGTATGTATGTCTGAAGGCCAGAAGAGAGCACCAGACCTCATTACAGATGGTTGTGAGCCACCATGTAGTTGCTGGGAATTGAACTCAGGACCTTTGGAAGAGCAGGCAATGCTCTTAACCACTGAGCCATCTCTCCAGCCCCATGGATAGCCTTCTTGAGGATAGCACTGGGGTTCATGTGTATCCTCAGACACTGGTAAACTTGTTCACTCCCATGCACAGAAACACCTCCCCAACCCCCCCAGGCATTAAATTACAGCACCTACTTCTGATGGATCACAAGGACCTATAACCCAAACTCCAGAGGATTGACTAAAACACACTCTCTCTAAAAATAACCATAAAGTCCTGTTAAAATGTTTTCTTGTTTATTTTTATGTCTTTGGGTAGTTTGCCTCCATACCACTTGTATACAATGCCCTTTGAAGCCAGAAGAAGGTGCCTGATACATGGGGCCTGAATCACAGGATGTGTGAGCAACCAGAAGTAGTGCTGGGAATCAAACCCATGTCCTCTGTCTGGAAGAGCAGACAGTGCTCTTAACTACTGAGTCATCTCTTCAGCCTTACTATTTTTTTAAAAGGTAAGTTATTGAGTATTATCCTGGGCATGGTGACTAATGAGCTTAGGATCACACTGAGAGATGTTGTTTTCAGCGGGTGATGGTGGCACATGCCTTTAATCCCAGCACTTGGGAGCAGAGGCAGGCAAATCTCCATGAGTTCGAGGCCAGCCTGGTCTACAAGAGCTAGTTCCAGGACAGCCAGAGCTGTTACACATAGAAACTCTGTCTCAAAAACAAACAAACAAGAGAGGTGTTGTTATCTAAACCTGTCTGACTTAAGTGAAATCAAAGCCCCTGACTGTAATGCTTTGGTTTTGGTCAGAATGTTTGATAAGTATTGGATCCCTGGTTATTGGGTTCTTCCGCTGAAGTAATAAGCCAAATCAGACTGAATTAATAAATCTGTATTTAATAAACAGCAAAGCAAAGCAGAGCACTCCCCGGTGACTCTCAGGAAGGCAGGAGGTGAACACATGACAAATCTATGGGTAGGGTCTTAAATAACCTGTGAACTGTCATGAGCAGTTCCAGGGGAGGAACTGCAGATAACAGGCTTTCTCAGGGGCAGGGTTTGCAATGGGAGGAGTGGGCTGGGTGGAGCTTTCCAACAATGCTCTGCTTCATTAACATAATTTAAAAATTACTTATTAGTGTGTATATGTGTGCATGTGCGTGCACACAAGAATGCACACTTGTGTACATGAATGAATATTCATAATTCGTTTGTTACCACATGTGGTAGTCAGAAGGCACCTTTGTGGACTCAGTTCTACCTTTAAAAGTTATTTGGGCCTGGAAAAATGGCCCGGCAGTTAAGAGTACTTACTGTTCTTGTGGAGGACCTGAGTTCAATTCTTAGCATCTAAATGGTGGCTCATAACCATTTATAACTCCAGTTCCAGAGAATCTGATGCTCTATTCTGACATCTGTGGGCACTGGGAATGCAAGTGGTTACAAACATACATTCACATTTAATGTGTGTGGGCATTTTGTCTGCATGTATATTTGTACACTGTGTGAATGCCTGAGAAGCCAGAGGAGAACATTGGATCCCCTGGGGTTGGAATTAGAACTGTTTGTGAGTCACCATGTGGGTACTTGGGATAGTACGTGGGTCATCTCCAAGAGCAGCCAGTGCACATAATCTCTTGGCCATTTCTCTAGCTCTCTTCTTTCTGTAGATATGGGACTAGGCTATTTTGCAGGCCCTTAATGGAAATCTTTTTTAAAATTAAAACTGAGTTTATTTAGAGCTGTATCCAAAATTGGGGAGCAAAAATTTCTCAGTATTTCTTGGCCTTGCCAATATGAGTGTTGCAACTCATAGAAGAGATTATATGCCCCTGCATATTTAGTTGTAGACTAGGATGGAGGGAGGCAGGGAGACACAGAATACGAACTTCTAGCAACTTGGGAAGTCAACTTTTTTCCTTAGGACTTCTGCTCAGGTAAAGGCAGGCACTTCCTTGATTATGACATAGAAATAATTTCATGACAAACCAGAGTGAAGCAAAGTTAGTGAGCTTATTTAGTAAGTGTATAGATAGAAAATCATGGGAGGGAAAGACAGTATATAATCCTGAGACATGTGTATGGGCTTCTCAAGAGAAAAGGCCATTATGGGTCTTTAAAATGGCTGTCTTTGTTTTGTTTGTTTGTTCGTTCTTGGTATTTATTGCCTTTACTCTTTAGTTAATGAGCCCAACATAAAGCCTTCACAGTGGCATACACAATAAATGTCATTTTGAAACTTTTGAAAATAGTTACCCCTTTTCACCACCATGTGGGTACTAGGGATTGAACTCAGGACCTCTCGAAAGTCAGCAAGTGCTTTTAGCCACTGACTCATCTCTCCAGCTTCTTCTTTACCTTTTCATGTCCCCATAATTTTCCATGGCTTTTTATCCTGCCTCAGACCCAAGTTACGAAACAGGTCTTTTTCCTGGTGCCAAGCAGGAAGATTCTTGCCATGGATCATTTCACTGACAAGTCTGGCATTTCTTGGGGCTCCTTCCTAAAGGACATCTCTGGATTGCTAGGCATATTGCCAGTGGTCAGATCTCTGTGAATTTAGCTCAGAGAAAAAGATGAATTTTGTTGCACACTACATAGAAAACTTTTTATTTACTTTTATTTGTATCTTCATGAATGTTAACAAGTATGTTAATGGGGTTCAGTGTGAAGTTATTACATCTATACAATGTGGAATTGTCAATGTAGGCAGTGGGATTCATCCCAGATGCCTGGTTATGCTAATAAAAACTATTTCATGATGAGCTTTAATAAAGCATGTTAGGGAGCTTATGAAGTAGGGATAGTAAGTAGCACACACTGCAAATTTAATGTGGGCATTAAGGGAGTGGTATACACATAAGACATGGTTCTGAGCATCTCATGAGGGAGAGGTATACTAAATTTTTATTAGCATATATTAATTATACAGAACAGTGATTTTCATACATAATACACAACCTATTTTTTTTTTTTTGGTTTTTCGAGACAGGGTTTCTCTGTGGCTTTGGAGCCTGTCCTGGAACTAGCTCTTGTAGACCAGGCTGGTCTCGAACTCACAAAGATCCGCCTGCCTCTGCCTCCCGAGTGCTGGGATTAAAGGCGTGCGCCACGACCGCCCGGCACAACCTATTTTGATATTACCACACATTACACTCTCTTGTCTCCTTCCTCTTTCCCTTAGACTCTTATTACTAGATATACATATATTTTTTGTGCCTTTTAAACTGCTGAGAGGATATAATTTATAGTGGGTTAATGGTTTAAGCAATATATAAAAGTTAGGATTAAAATTAAATAAGAAAAAAAATGAACTGGTTTGCTTATTTTACTTAATTTCCTTTTCTTTTTTTTAAAAGATTTATTAATTATGTATACAGAGGGCACCAGATCTTATTACAGATGGCTGTGAGCCATCATGTATTTGCTGGGAATTGAACTCAGGACCTCTAGAAGAATAGCCAGCGCTCCTAACCTCTGAGCCATCTCTCCAGCCCTTAATTTCCTTTTCTAAATGTAACTGTTAAGGTGTTTTATGAGTTCTATTGTTCAGGATTCACACTGACAAGGGCTAATATAGTTAAATTCAAGATCACAGACATTAAGGCTTTGAGTAAACAGTTCATTTGTTGTTTTTACCAACTTTTCTTGAGATATCTTTGGGAAAGGAGGCATTGTTTTTGCAGGCAACTTGAATTTCCTTAGTTGTGCTGAAGTTTCTTCAGATTCTGGGGGTGAAGTTCTTCTTCCCTGGTTAGATATCTGCATACTTTTCTCTGTGGTTTTAAACTTGTCTCAGAGTGATTCAGTCAAATTAATGTAACCATTGCCTGACAAACTTAGCTCATCTGATATGAACATTAGAAATATACTCATAGTAATTTTCAAAGTCCAATGCCCTCTCATTCCCATAGTGATCATGCTGATGAGAGACCTCAAAAATTATTCCCCTAGGGTTGCAGAGGTAGCTCAGCAGTTGAGAGAGCTGGTTGTTCTTGCAGAAGAACTCAGGTTCAATTCCCAGCACCCACAAGGCAGCTCACAACTGTCTGTAATTCAAGTCCCTGGGAATCTAATGCCTTCTTCTGGCCTTTGCAGGCACCAGGTGCACATGGGGTGGGCAGATGTACAGGCAGTCAAACACTCATACACAAAATTATTAAATGAAAATGATTTACAAAAAAAATCCTCCTATCTAGTTGAAACTTCCATATTTGACCACCATCTCTCCACTCACTCAGCCCACCTTCCAGTTCCTAATCACCATCACTCTATTTCCTGTCTGTGACTGCGATGGAGTTAGATTACACAAAAGTGAGAACACACAGTTTCTGCATTTCTCTAAAAGCCTGGCTGGTTTCAGTTCCTGTAGGAGGCATATATAAATGTTGTACCTTGTGTCAACTCCTTTTACCTTTGAAACAGAGTCCCACTATGTAGTCCTGAATGACCTGCAATTGTCTATGGAGAGCAGGTTTGTCTCTAATTCACAGATATCCTTCTGCCTTTGCCACCCAAGTGCTGGGATTAAAGCCCTGCACAACCACCCTCAGCTCTGTTTCAACTCTAGAAGCACAGACTCTGAGTCCAAAATAAATAGAAGGTTTTACACCACTGTGTTTTAGACTTATTATGAAGCAATAGGAAAACCAAAACATAGAAAAAGTGGACTAAAATTAACAAGGTGGCAAGTGGTTTGTATAAAATAGACTAGTAGAGAAGGTTTTCATTTTTGCTGCTGCCGAGTGGCCTTTTTAAATCCACAGACTACAGAATGAGCAGAAGTGGACAGTTGTGGAACTATTGGAAAGGGAAGTTATCCAGTATATTCACTTTGGGTAATCACACCTGCTTTTTTTTTTTTTTCCGAGACAGGGTTTCTCTGTGGCTTTGGAACCTGCGCTGGAACTAGCTCTTGTAGACCAGACTGGTCTCAAACTCACAGAGATCCGCCTGCCTCTGCCTCCCGAGTGCTGGGATTAAAGGCGTGTGCCACCACCGCCCGGCTACACCTGCTTTTTTGACACAATCCTGAAGCATTTTTTCATTTCCTTAACTGAGAATGTGGGTTAATATCAGAGATTTGTGGAGTCTGTCTAAGTAAAAATGATGTTAACACTGGCAAACCATTCTTTGGATAACAAGATATATTATTGTAGAACAAAGAGCAAGCTTTTGAGGAAGTCCTAATGTTTGAATGTTGGGGTTGGGGCTGGTCTGACTGCCTTTAAACTACCACCAAAACATAAACAAGAAGTGAGAAGAGTATATTTAACAACCACCAAAATGTTATTAGGAATTAAATGAAAAGTGAATGTGTAAGCACTGTTTTGTCATCTACAACTCCTAACTTAGCTGTTATTATTTATTATTTACTCCAACAGCATATTCCATGAGAAGATAATATTGTCAACTTTATGAATTATAATTTCTAGTCAGTATATTGTTTCTCTTTTCATTATCCAGTTGGAGGTATGCATCACTATTACGTCCATACTCCAGAAGAGGAAGCAATGGAATAACATACTTCAATTTTTTTTTCTCAAGATGTCATGGTTTAGATAAAAAAAAAAAAAAAAGAGTTCTCCACTCAATCTAGAAACCGTGGTTTCAAAAAGGCCCTGTGCTTCAGGCATACAGGGAGAATTAGGTATGAGACAGAAAAATGGGGAACAGAGAGTAAGTAGAAAGTTACAGATTCAAGATGAACACATCAGAAATGGCACATTCCAAGTCAGGATTGGTCCAACAGCTTTAAATGAATCACAATCAACTGTTCATATAAGAAAATTGTTGCCCGGCGGTGGTGGCACACACTTTAATCCCAGCACTCCAGAGGCAGAGGCAGGCGGATCTCTGAGTTCAAGACCAATCTGGGCTACAAGAGCTAGTTCCAGGATAGGTTCCAAAGCTACAGAGAAATGCTGTTAAAAAACCAAAAACAAACAAGAAAAATATTAATTTTCTGGTAGGAGAGACTGTAATGATCTGTTCTGTCTCTTTAAGAGACAAGCCACGCCCACTCCCTCCTCTATCCACTGAAGCAGGCAGATCTTCCTTCCTGCTTGCACCCTGAGTCTCTCCCTTTTTCTGTCCCCCACCATTCTCCCTTTCTCCCTCCATAACCCACTAATAAATATCCAACCTCATTATGCATGGCATGCCTATCCATGTCTCTGTTTCTCCCCTATACTCAAGACCTTGGGAGACCTGCAGCGTGGTGTCATAGCGTGCCCATCTGTCTCTCCTCGTGGCCTGCTGCAGCCACTTGGGGAACTGCGCTGGCCCTTCCTGGGACTGGCTGCTCTCTGGACCTGCTGCCTCCTGCCACTCGGGGACCTGCAGCATTTCTGCAGCTGTACCCGCTGGGGATCCTGCAGCATTTTTATTTAATCCATTTCAGAGATGGCTCAGCATTTGGGAGCACTGGCTGCTCTTCCAGAGGTCCCGAGTTCAATTTCCATTAACCACATGGTGACTCACAACCATCCATAATGAGATCTTGCGCCCTCTTCTGGTCTGCAGGCAGAACACTGTATACGCAATAAATGAACGAACGAATGAATCTTTTAAAAAAGAGAGGAAATTAATTCTCACATCAGAATGCTTGATAAGCTTCCAAATCAACCTAGAACACGAATTTGGAGCAGGGCGGGCAGGTTCAGAAGATTAAAAGGGGGCAGGCTCAGCATTTTGTTTTAGCATAAAAGAGGCTTGTGTGTAAGAACGAGTTGACTCGCTAGTGCTCAGGAACTCCCAGAAGTCAAACCCTGGCTAGAGTTTCGAGATGGCTGGAGAAGAGGGAGGTGGCTCCTTTATGCTGTGTCTGAAGCATACTTGAAATTAGTGGCGAACTTGTCTTAAGCCTTCCGGGAGGGAACAATGTCAGTGTGGCCAGTGCCACCGCCACTGCGGCAAACTACTAGGGACGCATAGCAAGGGGAAGCAAATAGAGGAGGGACCAGGAGAGGAGGAAGTAAGAGCAGGTTCTAACTCGGCGACCATTGATGACGTTTCCTCAGACCGCATTGCTGTTTCCGGTGCTTGGATACCGAGCATCTTGGAGTTGTTTTGGTAGGAGGATAGCGGCGAATTTGTAAGGAACTTGAGTTTCTGGGGGATGTTGTTGCAGGCCGGAATCCACACTCCGGGGATCCCGGTAGGATGATTCGTGCAGTGTCCTATGCCTTTCGTTTCAGATTCTAACTACTGGCGGGAAGTTTCTTCTTAGAGCCAAACCCTGTTCTGAGTACCAGTTTTTGCCGCTCTTGATACTTGCTCTTTACGACCTGCTAGTTGCCCTCCCATTTGGCGCTCAGGCATTGACAAAGCTTAGAGGGTGATCCGTCTTCTGTTAGAAAAACTGTGGTAGACACCAAGCTGCTCTGGGAATGGGTGTGAGTGGCGCTTTAAGATACTTTGAGAAGGTTTAGGGAGTTGGCTTCTTATAAAAATAATAAGCCTTCACAGTGAGAAATTACCCCGCCCACTTAGAGATTAATAAAGGAAAAGCCTGGCCAGACGAAGAGCAGGCCCCCAATAGAAGACTTTACTAGCTTTCCTACGCCTTAGGCGTATTCGCTTTACATTCTCTGTAATCTTTAAATAGTTTTCGTGTCCGGGACCAGGTTTACACTTCGAACCGTTTAAGAGGCAGGAGACTGCAAGTCTGGCCACTTACGAAGATTTGTACAGCAAAGATGCTGCCAGAATTGGTTTGGTTTTTGTTTTGTTTTGTTTTGTTTTTCGAGACAGGGTTTCTCTGTGGCTTTGGAGCCTGCACTGGAACTAGTTCTTGTAGACCAGGCTGGTCTCCAGAATTGTTTTAAAGTACACCAGTTCTGTTCTTTTTTGAATACTTGTTTTTGTTTTTGTTTTTAGAGTAAAGTTTAACATTTATTAGGGTTATGGAAGGGAAAGGGGGGAGGGGAGAAGAAGAGGAGAGACAGAGAGAGAGAGAGAGAGAGAGAGAGAGAGAGAGAGAGAGAGAGAGAGAGAGAGAGAGAGAAAGAGAGGAGAGAAGAGACAGACAGAGGTGGGGGGGGAGTGGGGAGAGAGGCAGAAGCTGCCTCTCCGAGAGGAAGACAGAAAAGAGCCCTTTTTGAATACTTGTTACCCAGGTTCATCTTGCCCACCTGTCTGAATTATGCTTTTCCTGAACAGGAGCCCGGAGCACCTAATTGCAGCCCAGGACTTAATGGTGTTTGTGACCCTGCATGGCCCTCTCAAGATGCCTGTTGGAGACTTGTTCTTTGAGGGTGGACCTTATGTCTGGTGAGTCCTGGCGAACAGTAATGTACATCCTAGCATGGTAACTGCTTATCTCAAACAGGCGTGGCTAGCACACTGTATCTTTATGGTGCTATGGAGGCGCATTCCCATAGCTAAGTTCTACTTTGTGTGACTTAATGTCTCCTAAGCAAATCTATTAATAGGTCCTTTATGACATTAATTCTGCCACTTTGAATTTCTTCTGGCTCAATCTCAGGGGATAAGAATTGTTGGTGTACAAGCATGAGGACCTGTGTTCAAATTCCTAGCACCCACATAATTAGCTGGAAGTGCCATCACAGACAGGGAGATCCATGGGACTTGTTGCCAGCCAGCCTAGCAACGGGTTTAGGGAGACATTCCACTTCAAGGGAATAATGTCCTGAGTGGAGAGCAGGATAGCCTAAATCCCCCCTGGCCTCAATGTGTGTGGAACAGGTGCCCTCTTCCACACACATACACACAGTTGAAACGGAAGGTTTTGAAGATAATACCCATTGTGTGGTATGCTGTTGTAGGGGGATTCCCAAGAGTGGAAGGTCATCCTTTGCTAGATAGTGAGTACCAACCAGGGCTCCATAGCAAAACCCTGTCTCATTCTCAAACACACACACACACACACACACACACACACACACACACACACAAGACAGAAGGAAAGGAAGTCCAAGAGAAAGATGGAGGAAACACTGGAGGGTAAAATGCCATCGTGTTTCTTCCTGGTGTCCGGGTACCACATGTTGGAGGACTAAGTATTACATAAGGCCCAAAGTAGTTAGTTGGCAGTCAGATCATTTTCCTGTGCAACAGAAGCACCCTCTTGGAGAATGGGTCTTAACCTGGCAAGTGCTCCATTTTCCCATGGAGCCTGTAATTTCACATGCGGACATTGATACAGGGCTCACCATCTCACAGGCCGGAATATGTGGAATACTTCCATGCTAATTATTGGGTGTTGGAAGCTGACTTCACAGCAGGGAACTGTGTACCCACCAAGCAAGCAGTGTTCTGGTGATTTGGAGTCCCGAAACCTGCTGCTGTTAGCCAGAGAAGCAACAGGATAGCAGGCAATCTCAAACTTCTCTGTGTCTGAATATTCTGGATGACTTATTAAAATATAGGTTGGAGTTCTCAGAAAAAGGCTGCACGTTTGTTAAAGATTCTGGAAGGCTCATTGGTTAGAACTTCTGTGCTTTCTGGAGAGCGGGAGTGGTGCAGATCTGGAGCCAAATTATCCCGGGCTATTTTAGCCTCTTATTCTTTGTTTGTTTTGGATTTTGTTTTTTCAAGACAGGGTTTCTCTGTGTAGTCCTCTCTGTTCTGGAACTCTCTCTGTAGACCAGGCTGGCCTCAAACTAATGGAGATCTGCCTACCTCTGCCTGCCAAGTGCTGGGATTAAAGATGGCTGTCACCACACCTTGCTTTTAGCCTCATTAATAGCCATTCATTGTCCACGTCTGTGCTTAGCCTAAAAGCTTTGGGACGTTTAGGTAAAAAATCCTTTTAGGATTTTCTAACAGACCACTAGCTTCCACCAATTCAAAGCCTAATGATGTCATCACATAACATTCAAAACATATAATAGATTTCTCCACCTTACTTTAGCCTGTCTACCTGAAAATTGCCTTGCTCTGTGACTTTCAGTTGTTTTATCATTATGATAATTTCATAACCTGTCATCATGTTGGAACATGATATTCAGGGCAACCTGAGCCTATGCTCCTGGGTCATGGTCACTCAAACTAGGCTCCAGGATAAACTGTCTCTTATTCTCCTTGACACAAGTCCTGTAGTTTTGCCTTGACACTGGTTTCCATTCATAGAGTTCCTTTCTGCTGTCCTGTGATGGGCCCTGAATTTAATGTGCAAATATCATGGGTTAATATGTTGGTTTGTGGGCTATAACTAGAGAACTGGTGGTCTGAATAGAGAGGACATAAGAAAAACATTTTGTTTGTTTGTTTTTTGAGACAGGCTTTCTCTGTGTAACAGCTCTGATTGTCCTGTAACTCAATTTGTACACCAGGCTGGCCCAGACTCACAGAGATCCGCCTGTCTCTGCCTCCCCTGTGCTGGGATTAAGGCATGCACCACCACTGCCCGGCTGACATAAGAATACTAAACTAGAAGTCTGTGGATGTAGCTCAGTTGGTAGAGAACTTGTTTAATCTGCAGGAAGCCCTGAGTATTCCCATTGCCAGAACTGTGCTAACTGAGGTCACTCGGGAGGTGGAGGCAGGGCAGGGCTGCATGAGACCCTGTCTCAGAACAAAAAGAAAAGTAGAGACCCAGGCCATAAGAATTTGTTCTGAGATTGAATGTATGCCCACATTAAGAAGTAAAGAAAGGAACTGGAGAGGGGTCTCAGCAGTTAAGAGCACTCGTTGCTCTCGAAGAGCACTAAGTAGGATATCCAGCTCCCACATAGTGCCGCACAGCCGCCTGTAATTCCAGTTCCAGTGGATCTGACACCGTGTTCTGACCAGGCATGCCCAAACAGACATGCACTCAAAACATGTATACACATATAAATAAATACACTAATAGATCTTAAAATCTTAAAAAATAAAAATATGTAGAACAAATGAAGGGTTTTTTTTTACAGTGTTTTTCCTAAAGCAGAGGGTAGAAAAAGCTCATATGTCCTCTCTGCCATGCACATAGCAATGTTACAGCATACAGTAGGTCAAGTGGAATCAAGAAACATCCCTGGATTTAGCTCTATATCAAGTTATGGGTCCTGGGAAGTTGTGTCTTCTCCAGGCACCAGCCTTTTTCACTCTAGCATGGAATTTCATGGAGGACTCCAATTCCTGGGGTGTTTTGTAAAATTGCAACTGTAAGAATGGCTAACTCATGCTCAGTGGTCAGCTCTGAACTAAATCACGGGTATGAAATTAGTTTTTTGTTTGTTTGCTTAGCTGCTTTTATTAATATATATTTTTTATGTACTGAATAGAAAATTTCTTGTTGATTTTAGTTGTGTTATTTTATCAATAAACCACACATAGCTAGTGGTTGAAAGTGACATTTAGATTTATGCATACAACTTTGAATAAATCAAGGTAATATGACAATGACCCAGAATACTCTTTTTGTAGTGGGAACATTTGTAATATACTGTTAGCAGTTTTGAAATGCATAGTGTCTTGTTAAGCATATTTTTCATGCTAAGCAATAGGTCTCAAAACTTACTCCTCCTATATCTGAATCTTCCCACATTCTTTTTCGACACAGGATTTCTCTGTGTAACAATCCTAGTTGTCCTGAAACTAGCTCTTGTAGACCAGGCTGGCCTCGAACTCACAGAGATCCACCTGCCTCTGCCTCCTGAATGCTGGGATTAAAGGTGTGCGCCACCACCTGGCTGTCTCCCCACATTTTGACGACCATCTTCCTACTTTTATCACTCTCCAGCAAAAGCTTTTGTTTTTTTCTTTGTTTGCTTGCTTTTATTATTTTTATTGCTTTATAAATAATACTATTCAAATTTCCTCTTCCTCCCTTCCTTCCATTTCCCTCCCGCTCCCCCACTCCCCCTCCTTCCTCCCCCTACAGTCCTAAGGGAGGGCAGGGTACCCTGCCCTGTGGAAAGTCCAAGGCCCTCCCCCCTCCATCCAGGCTTTGGATATTATTATTATTATTTTTACAAATAAATGCCACCACCATTCTTCATCTGTTTCCAAGAACATGATAGTTTTTAGATTCCTCAAATATTATGCAGTGTTTGCCACACTCTCTGCTTTGTATGTGTGTGTGT
>JAQHUG010000260.1:421337-444063 GCA_028555095.1 Dicrostonyx torquatus | reverse complement strand
TAGGTATTAGCTCTTCTTGAAAGTTCTGGTAGAATTCTGCGTTAAAGCCATCCGGTCCTGGTCTTTTTAATGCTATGTTTTATGCCTTTTGTTGGCGATTTCACTGCTTAAAGAAGCCATTGATAATAATGTTAACCCTAGAGAGGTGTGCTGTATCTCATGGAGACTATGTATGATTAGATAAGCTCCACACTGGCATGAGCTATCATGTTATTGGCTATGATTTTGGAAGTTTTGAATCAGCAGTCATGTACTTCTAGAAAAAGAAAGAAGAAAGTTGTAAACTATGCATGAGACTGCTCAGATAAGTGATAAAATAATGTTTTTGGGGGGGAGTTGTGTGTGTGTGTGTGTGTGTGTAGGTCAGAGGTCGACATTGAGTGTCTTAGTTAGTACTCTATTTCTGAGAAGAGGTACCATGAGCAAGGCAGCATATAAAATAAGTCATTTAATTGGGGACTAGCTTATAGTTTAAGAGGGTGAGTCTATAACCCATCATGGTGGGGAACATGGTAGCCAACAGGAAGGCATGGCACTGGAGCAGTAGCTGAGAGTTTACATATTATCCATAAAAATTGGAGAGAGAGGGAGAGGGAGAGAGAGGGAGAGAGAGAGAGAGAGACAGAGAGAGAGACTGGGCTTGCAATGGCCTCTTGAAACCTCAAAGCCTGTCCCCAGTGACAAACTTCCTCCAACAGGGTCACACTTCCTAATTCCTCCCAAGACTGTTCCACTAACTGGGGATCAAGCATTTGAATATATGAGCCTGTGAGGGCCGTTCTCATTCAAACTATTGTAGGGCCATATTATACAGGCCCATATTTTTACATTATATGGGGGCCAGACTTTTAGGCCATAGTTTGCACCTGGCACCACCTAGCCTTTCCAGACAAACTGACACCATCCTAAACAAAGAGTCAGGATATGGTAATGTTGCTCTGGTCCTTCTCTGTAATTCTGGAAGATCACCTGGGGAAGAGGTATTAATTCAGTCTACCTGACAGAGCAGGCATGGAAGACGTGACAGAACAGACATAGAAAGGTGTGGACATGACCAAAGTCATTCGCCTGGCTACTTAGGAAACAAAATGTTAATAAATTTCCCCCTCACTTTACGTTTTGGTATAAAAGCTGTTTGAAAAATAAACGTTGGTAAATTCTTAGCATGTAAACTCAGGATTTCATGAGGGATCACTAAAAACTCCCTCCCGATAAAAAGTTGTGAGTTGTGTCTTTATTCTCACTCCTTCCCACTGGTCTGACAAATAATTTATGGTCTGGGCTGGTCCCGGACCCCGACAAACTATCCTACTTTCCATCTTATTTATTGAGATGGGAACTCTCAGTGAACCTGCAGCTCTCAATTGGGCCCCAGTGATCCTCCTATTTCTGCCTCCACAGAGCTCTGGTTGTTTGGCAAGGGTCCTAGGGAGTTCAGGTTGTAGCATTCACTTTGCTGACTAAACTATATCACCCTAGTCTCAGTACAGTTCTAATTTACATTTCTGATTGCTAAGGATATTGAACTTTTCAGTTAATTAATTTTTAAAATATATTTATTGAGCCAGATGGCAGTGGCACACGCCTTTTATCCCAGCAATCGGGAGGCAGAGGCAGGCAGATCTCTGAATTTGAGGCCAACCTGGAGGCCTCACAGAGGGAGTTCTGGGACAGTCAGAGCTGTTACACAGAGAAACCCTGTCTCAAAAAACAATGTATTTGTTAGTTTATTTGTGTACTGTGTGTCAGTGAGTTTGTGTGTGCGTGCACGCATGCATGTGTGTATTGCGTGCATGTGGGGGTCAGAGGATAACTTATGAGAATCAGTTCTCTTCTTACACGCTGGGCCTGGAGACTGAATTCAGATCATTAGGTTTGGCAGCAAGTGCCTTTACCTGCTGAACCATCTTTCTAGCCCCTTAATTTACTTTTTTAATTCGTGTATAAAGAACCAGTTTCATTAGGGCATTTTAGAACATCTTGTTTTTGTTGACTTTCCCTGCCCGGTCTTGTACCTTCCATTCAGTCTTTCGTTTTTAACTCTCATGGCTCATGTATTCTATTAGCTTCCTCATTTTCCTTCCTTCAAACCTCTTTTTCTCATTAATGGTCTCTTTTTAAAGTAATTAGGGTTGTTTATAGGAATATTGGTTAGAGTTTGTTTACAGGAGCGTGGCTACATGACTGAAAAAAAATCTTTCACTTCTCTGTCAACATTAACTAACTACATTTAAGTCCTCACGAAGGAGTAAAGTTTCTAGTTTCATGACCTGTACCCATAGTCCCACAAAAATGTTATTTTCTTCTTTTGGTAGGTAACTGTTTGAGTCATTTGCCCTGTATTTCTAGAGTTGGAGTTCTAGGTAATCAGTCTTTTTTGTTGTTGTTGTTTTTTGATTTTTGAGACAGGGTTTCTCTGTGGCTTTTGGAGCCTGTCCGGGAACTAGCTCTTATAGACCAGGCTGGCCTCGAACTCACAGAGATCCGCCTGCGTTTGCCTCCCGAGTCCTGGGATTAAAGGCATGCGCCACCACCGCCCGGCTCTTCTTTTCTATGTATAGCTGGAATTTATGGGTTTCTCTTGAAAAATGTGGGCCCCATGTTTTTCTCCAGCAGCTTCGTAATTTGATCCAGCTGTGTTGTAGGAGAGCGGGCCTGCTTGCTTTTCGTCCCATCCACCTGGCTATCTTAACCCCAGAAATAACCACACAGAAATTGTATTAATTAAATTACTGCCTGGCCCATTATGTATAGCCTCCTCTTGGCCAACTTTCACATCCTGATCTAACCCATTTCTACCAATCTTTGTAACACCACGAGGTCGTGGCTTACCAGGAAAGATTCTAACAAGCGTCAGTTTCAGGCAGGAGCTTCATAACGTCTGCCACACTTCCCTTCTTCCCAGCATTCTGTTCTACTCCACCCACCTAAGCGCTGCCCTATCAAAAGGCCAAGGCAGTTTCTTTATTTATCCAATGAAAGCAACACATAGACAGAAGAACCTCCTACATCACAGCTGAATTAATTGTAGTTCAGTGTGAGAGTCACAAATCTACTTTCTTTATTTCATTTATAGTTTCCCCAGCACTATTTGTGTGTGTTTTGCTCTTTTATTGAAAATCAAGTGGTTGCAGCTACATGACTTTATTTATGGGTTTCCTCTCCTAGTCCGTGTCTGTTGTACTGTTTCTGTTACCATAACCATATAAGCAGAATTTGAAATTAGATATTGGGATACTTCTAGCAGTGTGTGTTCTACTTAAGAATGCTTTGGCTAATTCACGCTTTGGTGCTTTCTTAAGAATTTTAGGATATTTTTTCTACCGTAGAGAACATTGTTGGAATTTTTATGGGCATTATATTGACTCTTTATAAGTGAGTAATAGGCTAGCGGCCGCCTTCCCTGCACCCCCGGCTCCCAGCCACCAGCCCGCTTTCTTATACCCGGAATAATTACACACAAACTGTATTCATTTAAATATTGCCTGGCCCATTAGTTTTAACTTCTTATACATATTAGTTTAACCCATGTTTAGAAATCTGTGTGTCACCATGAGGTGGTGGCTTACTGAGGAAGATTCTAACCTACATCCATCTTGGGCTGGAGGATCATGGCATCTGCCACACTTCCTTTCTTCTCAGNTCCTAAGGGAGGGCAGGGTACCCTGCCCTGTGGAGAGAGAGAGAGAGAGAGAGAGAGAGAGAGAGAGAGAGAGAGAGAGAGAAGGGATATATGCAGATGCCTGCAGAGGTCAGAAGAGGTATTGGATCCCCTGTAGCTGGGGTTATATGTGGTTGGAAGCCACCTGCTATGGGTGGTGGAGCTGAACTCTGGTCCTCTAAAGAGCAGCAGGTGCTACTAACTCCTGTGGCACCTCTGCCAACCCAGTATTTGTTGTTGTTCTTTAAACACCTGTCATATTTCATGCAAGGTTTCATCTGTGATGCTGAAAGGGAGAGAACTTTTTATAAGGAGAAAAGTGTTTTATTCTGTAGATGTGCCCTATTTTTTTTTTTTTTATCCATCTGTTACTGGACACTGAAGTTGGCTAATGTCGTTATTGTCACTAATACAGCAATGGATATAGGGGTGCACGTATCTCTTCCATATACTGATTTCAGATTTGAGTGTACAAAAAGTGGGGTTGAGGTGCAGTCAGTGGTGGAACACTTAGCTAACAGTGAAAGGTCCTTGTTGCGATCCATTGCACCAACCAAAATTTAGGTTTGAAGCATTATAGGTTCTTCTGTTTTTAATTTCTAGGCAGTGCATCTAGTTTTCCATAATGACACTACACATTTACATTGTCACTAATAATACATGCTTCACTTCTCAATATCTTTCCCAACACTGAACTTCTTGTATGCTAGTTTTTTAGTTATTGTGTGCATATATGTGTTTGTGCATGTGTGCGTATATATGTACAATGTGTGCTGTAGCAGCCATGTAGAGGTCAGAAGACAACTGGCAGGAGTTGGTGCTCTCTTTCCACCGTGTGGGTCCTGAGGATTGAACTCAGGTTGTCAGGCTTGGTAGTAGATACCTTTACTCTCTGAGCCAGCTCAGCAGCCCTTTTGCAGTATTGCTAAAGCCCAGGGTCTTGGCATGCGGGGCAGGCACTCCATCATTGTGCTGTAACTCTAGCCTTTCCTCTTCCTGATGATAGCCATGCCAACACATAGATACAAACAAGCAAAATCCTTCATTTGAGTGTATATTTACTATGATTGGAGAAATCACCCCACTTTGAACCATATTAGCAAGCTCTTTGGTTCTCCTGATGAGTCAGCTTGGGAGACAGTCTCCTGACCTGCTTCCCCTGGTGTCGTAACGTTAGAGCTAATAAAAAGCTTTTTCCCAAGGGGTTATTTGTATTCTGCTTAGCGTAACATGGTGTTATGGGATAGTTGTACACTGTTTGAAGATATATTGCTGTGATTGGTTATAATAAAAAGCTGAATGAGCCAGGCGGTGGTGGCGCACGCCTTTAATCCCAGCACTCGGGAGGCAAAGGCAGGTGGATTTCTGTGAGTTCGAGACCAGCCTGGTCTACAAGAGCTAGTTCCAGTGCAGGCTCCAAAGCCACAGAGAAACCCTATCTCGAAAAATCAAACAATAAATGAATAAATAAAAATAAAAAGCTGAATGGCCAATAGCTAGGCAGGAGATATAGGTGGGACTTCTGGGCAGAAAGAGAGCGAGCTCTGGGAAGAAGAAAGGCAGAATTGCCAGCCAGACTTGGAGGAAGCAAAAGCAGGACTGTAGTATGGATGAGAGATATGAGCCACGTGGCAGAATGTAGATTAGAAATGTGTGTTAATTAAGTTATAAGAACTAATTAGAAAAAAAGCCTAAGCTAAGGCCAAGCTTTCATAATTAATAAGAAGTCTCCGTGTCATTATTTAGGAACTGGTGGCCCAAGGAAAAATTCAATTCTGCACTGGTAACATGAAAGAAGCAGCAGGAATCCAGAAGCTGGTGCTGTCACAGTGGCAAGGCGGTCCAACGCTTGATAGCTGAAGATGCAGGCCTATGAGGTTAGCAGACCAAGGTATAAAAGGGGCAGGGCTGCATGACAGCTACAGGATGAGCTGCTTAGGCGGCCAAAAAGGCATGGAAAAGTGGGTTATGGAAGTAGGAAGGGCAGGGAGCTGAAGACAGTTAGAAAGCTGTAAAGATTCAGAGAAAAACCGAAGGCGCTGGTTGCTAGAAGAGATTTCAGCGAACTGTCAAGTCTCAGACACACTAAGCTTCAAACTGGAACACTGGCCAATGTCAAGGTCTGAGTGGTGCTGACACATAGACCAGCTGAAAAGCTACAGTACAAGCTGCTGCCAAGCACTAAGGAATTTCTTGCTTCCCAGGCTTAAAGAAAAGCAGTACCAACTTGCAGAGCAGAGGGTCCTGTCCTGATATCCTGTCTTTAATACTAGTCACAACAATCCCTAGTTAGACCACCAGGGGGAGCGCTTCTCCCTGACAAGGTGGAAATGATCCTGAGCCATCGAGATAGAGTTCACTGCGAGTCAAAAATTCTTGTGAATTTACTTTATCGCCTTACATCTATATCTCCCTGGGACGCTGGTTAGCCAAAATCAGCTCAAATTATTACCACTGCTAATGCTGATTTATTTTTGTACTTTTCTTACCTTTTTGTTTTGAGAGGCCTTGCTATTTGGATCAGGCTGGCAGGGTACTTGTTATGTACCCCTGGCTGTTCCGGAATTCACGAACCTATTGCCTCAGCCTCATGAGTGCCAGGACTGGCCATATGTGTTATCACGCTAGGCTGTAGTAAGCTCTGATTATGAGCACTCCTTCTGATGTTCATTTCCCTTTGACATCGGTGGCAGCAATCCCTCGCTAGACCACCAGGGGGAGCGCTTCTCCCTGACAAGATAGAAATGATCCTGAGCCATCTAGATAGAGTTCACTGCAAGTCAAAAATTCTCACGAGTTTGCTTTCTCCTCACATAGACAATCTGTGGTAATAATTTGAACTGATTTTGGTAATTAGTGTCACAGGAAGAGATATATCAGTTATTCTTCATGTGTCTATTGGTTACATGTATGTATTCCTTTATTTTATTATTTATTCAAGAATTGTCTGTTGAGGGCTATTCACTTGAAAACTGGATCATTTGTTATCCTGCAACTGCGTTCTTTTTTTTTTTCTTTTGCTTTTTTGAGACAGGGTTTCTTTGTATAACAGCCCTGGTGTCCTGGAACTCAGAGATCCACCTGCCTCTGCCTCCTGAGTGCTGGGATTAAAGGCGTGTGCCACCAGTGGGTTTTTCTTTTTTTATAGATATTTAGCACCGGCCTGTAATGTGATGAGTCGCTTTGCAGACACTTCCACCTGACCCGGATGTTGTTGCCTTTTTACTCTGCTTTGCTGTGCCATAGGCTTCTTTGTTTGCTGTACTTGCATTTCTCTCTGCGACTTCTTGGTCAGTTTATTTATTTTTTTTTGGTTTTGTTTTTATTAAATCCTTCCTCTAAAATAACGTCATGCTTTTCTCCAACAATTTTAGGTCTCTTTTTTCAGTTCTTGGTATTTGTTTGACTGTACCAAGGTGGAATTGTTTGTGCTGTCCTCGTGTATGCTTGGATGGTGGATCTTCTGAAATTAAACAAAGGAGTTTTCCTTCAGGTATCAGACAAGTTTAAGATGACCAATTTTTCATTTTCAATTAAAATCCCTTTCTGGGTTGTCATTTACAGCAGGACTTGTTCCCAGTTAAGTCATCAACAACATGAAATTTCTAATTTCCGGTAAATTATGTGGGAAAATAAATTTGTGACAGACTAATTGACAGAAAGGTTAATTATAAAAAGGAAGAATGGAGAAGTGTGGTAGGCAGTGTTTTTCCTACCTACAGTAAACTCTCTCAGAAGATATATTCATTTTTTTTTTAAACTCAAGGACACAGAATCAGAAATGCAATTGCAGCTGATCTTTATTTGGCATCTCCTTTCACAGCTTGTCCTTAGCCAGTTTCCTAGAAGGAGGCAGCCCACAATTACACCAGCCCCTGCAACCTTCCCACCAGGGGACATTTTCATTAATTGTAGACTTCCATCGGCTCCCTGCCAAATTGCTCCCCAGACAGATGGCAAAACAAATGAAACTCAGCCCCAAACACACCGATACACACAAAACAAGCAAACCAAACCAGCAACAACAAAAGAACAAAAGCCAGAACATCCAAACTGGCTTCGGTAGGTCTGTTCTGCCTCTGTCTCTGGAGCAGGAAAATGCTAAGATTGAAGCCATGCTTCAAGAACTGAGACCCTCCCCAGAAATGCCAGGTCGGGAGTGGAAAAGTCCTTGTAGAAGAGCACTGGTATTTGGCACTAGGAGAAGTATGGATATTTTTCTCTTCAGGTAACTGGAGGGCCCTGGGCTAAATCTTCACTTGTATAGTTCCCGATTTTGGCTTCATCTTTTTTTTTTTTCAGGTAATGTATTTAATTTAGGGTCTCATACCTGCTAGGTAAACACTCTACCACAAAGTTTTAGTGGTATGGTTTCCCACTATGGTATGGTAAACCAACTATGCTTTAATCTCTTCTCTAAGTTGTAGCACTAAGGGCAAGGCAGAGAAATCGAGAATTTCTTTCTCCTCAGCTTTGGTCAAAATTCTAAATAAATTAATTTGCTTGTTTTACATACATTGATTTTTTTTTATTAAAACAAGCAAGCATTTGGCCCCAAAGCCAGGCTTTATAGCTGAATGCATCAATTGGATGGACAGTACCTTGGAGGGTTCAGATTCTAGCGTGCGGAATAACCAGCCAGCAAGACAGACAGGCAGGCATGCACATGCGCGTGCACACGCACACATTTGAAAAGCAAGTGATTTCCCACAATGAGTGATTGTCCTTTTGCTCTGACATTGATCTCTTCCCTCTGTCCTAGTTCTTGGTCTAATGTACAGCTACTCCCATAGACTGTCTGTGTGAGGAGATAAAGCAAGTTTTTTGTTTTTTTTTTTTTGTTTTTTGTTTTTTGTTTTTTGTTTTTTGTTTTGTTTTGTTTTGTTTTTCGAGACAGGGTTTCTCTGTGTAGCTTTGGAGCCTGTCCTGGAACTAGCTCTTGTAGACCAGGCTGGTCTCGAACTCACAGAGATCCGCCTGCCTCTGCCTCCCGAGTGCTGGGATTAAAGGCATGCACCACCACCGCCCGGTGATAAAGCAAGTTTTGACTTTGCAACACTTTGTCCTAAAAGTGACTGTCAGGTAGGAATGATTGAAGCTTATGGAAACATATGTCTCAGGGAACACATCTGTGAAGACATTTAGCTCTTTAATTTTCTTTGGTCACAGTGTTTATTTGCTAGAAATGTATTTACTAGAAGTTAGAAGGGGGTGTTTACTTATTTTTATCATTATTTGTGATTAAAATAATAATATAATAAAATTTCCTATAACGAGTATGGGAGATTCATTCCTTTAATGTGGTAGAATTTAGATATTGTGTGTGTGTGTGTGTGTGTGTGTGTGTGTGTGTGTGTGTTGGATATAAGATCTTTCCATGTAGCCCAGGCTGGCTTGAACTCACTATTTTCTTGCTTCTGGCTCCCCTGTGCTGAAATTGTAGGCATGTGCCACCATACTTGATTTCAGTTCCCTTTTAAATTATTTTATAATTTCTATATATCAATAGCTTTTGTGGGTACGTCATCATTTCTGTTAATAAGAATAGATTCCTAGTGCTGTTGTTGGAATTGTTTTGATAATGAGCACTTGAAGTTATCAGCTATAGAGTACCACTACCAATTGATCTCACCATGATGGGCCACACGGTGCCTTTCATTCATTGTAAAAGTCCGTGTTAATTTCTAAGCTTACAGAGATTTACACTTGTACTTCCTTCTTTTCCAGGTAGAGATCCAGTGGTGTCAGCATCTAGTTTCCACAGCTTATAAGGTTTTCAAGAGTGACCAGGAGATTGAAGTATTGGACTAAGAAATGGTAAAAGGCCACAAAGATTAGTGTTTTTTTAAAAAAATTGTTTTCTCAATTACTAATTATTTTAATATTTTCCAGAATATTGAGAATGTTGATTTCAACACTTTTGCTAATATTGTGACTTCTGAATGTGTGTGTGTGTGTGTGTGTGTGTGTGTGTGTGCGCGCGTGCTTGTGTCTGTGTGTGTGGGGGGGTGTGGGTGTGCATGCGCACAGTACTAAGAATTGGCTCAGCCCATAGTGCTTGCTTGGCAAGTGCTTCATTACCAACATACATCTCCAACTCAGTCATTGCTGTTTGGGGAAGTTTATTATTCTGCCGTTCAGAAAGTTCCTATGCATAGATTTTATTCTATTTAGGGTGCAATCAATATCTGCATACAATAATAATCTTGCTATGTGTAGATGTTTGAGTCAGAACTCCTCAGCAGTAGTAAGGATTTAAACTGATAAAAACTGAACAGTATGGCTTCTTGTGTCTTGAAATTTCTGCAGTACTGTCTTAGAGCAGAGGCTGAATTGTGTTCATGAGCAGGCTACTGGATGAGTATCATTGGCACTGAATGAGTCCATGTGTGTTTTGCTTCTAACAGATAATTTCTTTTTCCATGGGCATGGAATAATAGCTAAGCCATTCTACAAACCCCATAAATAAATAATTTCAGCCCTCAATTATAAGTACCATTTTTGATCCTCAGAAAAACTCCGTAAGATATGAGGAAGTATATGATTACCTTTAAATGCCTCACTTAACATTTCACTCAGAGGCTTTAGGCCCTTTCCAGAATTTTTTTTTTTTTTTTTTTGGTTTTTCGAGACAGGGTTTCTCTGTAGCTTTGGAGCCTGTCCCGGAACTAGCTCTTGTAGACCAGGCTGGTCTCGAACTCACAGAGATCCGCCTGCNTTTCTCTGTAGCTTTGGAGCCTGTCCCGGAACTAGCTCTTGTAGACCAGGCTGGTCTCGAACTCACAGAGATCCGCCTGCCTCTGCCTCCCGAGTACTGGGATTAAAGGCATGCGCCGCCACCGCCCGGCCAGAATTTTTTAAGTACAACTAGAGTTCTCAGAACAGAATGTATAAAGCACCTCAATGCAATAATGCCACGTGGC
Source organism: Dicrostonyx torquatus (assembly GCA_028555095.1). Taxonomy (NCBI): domain Eukaryota; kingdom Metazoa; phylum Chordata; class Mammalia; order Rodentia; family Cricetidae; genus Dicrostonyx; species Dicrostonyx torquatus. Next base: position 433,479 of record JAQHUG010000260.1, on the reverse strand, counting down.
CACCAGGTGGCGAAATTGCATACAGATTTAAGCAGCATAGGCGTTTTAGAACACTCATTCCTGTCCAAGGCTGCTTTGGGAGCCCTGGGTGCTGTACCTGCTGTGACATTACCAGGTAGAAGAGAGATGTGATGCATAGGATAGTTCTTCAGCTGTTGAGATTCTAGTTCCCACACCACTGGTCCTCCCTGGATTTGCCACCATAGGGCGGCATGTGTATATCCTTTAGGATGGGGAGAAAAGCAAAACTAACAGTTGTTGAGACATCACATGCTCTAATCAGAAATATATTGTAATTTAGCTAAATTGCTATGAAAATATGAGCCCCTGAAAGATCAGTTTGTCTATCAATTTGATTTAGCGATTCTTTACTAGGCATTGCCGGAATTGTTTCATGTATGACTCCCCTAACTCCACAGCATTGTGTAATGTCACCTTGACGGTAACATTCATTTTAGAATACTTTCTTCCATACTCCTAGAAGATAAGGAAATTGAAAATGGCAGTATTGATCGGAAACCTAAAATCCAATCAGATATCTGGCTCACAGTCAGACCTAACTTGGTTGTGTTGTTTAAATCACAATCCAGACAAAGTTTATACATTGGATTCACTTGAAGTGTGTACTGTGAGACATTTTATGTACAGGGAAGCTCAGGACCAGAGAAGAGCATATGTTCAGGATTCAGGTAAAATTCTCTGCTGAAGCAGTCAGTCCTGTTGGGGTTACAGATTTTAGGAAGCCAAAGTCTTTGTCCTCAAGGAGTTCTGTCTTGTGTTCCTATTATGCTCTATGAGATAAGCATCACAAGCCTTATGTTATTAGTTTTTCTGCATCTGTCCTCATTTAAAGGCAGGGAGCATTTTGTCTTCAACATTGCATTTGTTATACACAGCTCAGTTACTGGTACATAGTAGGAAGCAGTGTCCTTTTGTCTAACTTTTCATTGGGAACCAATGAGATTCTTATCGCATGGCTGTGCCGTGATAAGTTAGATAAAGGTGGTTAGTTGTTTTGGAAACATGGATGATTGGAAGCAGGGAGGAGTCTATTGCAGAGTTCATGCTAGAGAGGATGAAGATGAGAACTAGGGTGAAGACAGTAGGTATGAAGAAAAAAACAGAATGGAGAGTTGCTGAGAAGGACATTTCCTATGTGGAGAATGAGGAGCTTCAGGCTTGGGGAATAGTGACGCCCCTTGAAGATTCAGAGCAAAATGGGGAAGCTGGTTTGAGGTAGGGGAGATCAATTCCGTTTTGACCATGCTGAGGTTGAGGTGACTTCTAGGAACTTGCTGTCAGGATTTGGGAGATCAAAACGTAAGAGAAAAGTCAGGAGTGAAAACCAGAGAATCCTAAGTACATAGATGCCATCCTTCCCGGACAGAATATGTAGTCAAACAGGAAGGGAAATGTTAAGGAACCCAGATTTTAGGAAGTAAGTAAAACATGAGAAGCTCTACAGGAAGATAGGAAAGGAATAGCTACAGAGATTAGATGGAAACCAAGACAGTGTGATGTCATTGCAGTCAAAGGAGGAGAGACTTCAGGAAGGCCTGACCAGGAGCACCTTCTACGCAGCTAGGGGGGTGATGGTAAGGAGAAGTTCCATGTGACCGAGATGTACAGTGTTTTGGCAGGAGGTGAGCCCAGAAAGACTTGTACTGTCTGGTTTCATGTATCAACTTGACATAATCTAGAGTCATCAAAGAGGAAGGTGCCTCAGTTGAGGAAATGCCTCAGTGAGATCCAGTTGTAAGGCATTTTCTCAATTAGTGATCAATAGGGGAGGGCCCAGCCTATGGTAGGTGCTGCCATTCCTGTACTGGGTTCTGTCAGAAAGCAGGCCAAGCAACTGCATGTGAATCAAGCCAGTAAACAGCACCCCTCCATGACCTCTGCATCAGCTCCTGCCTCTGGGTTCCTCCCCTCTTTGTGTTCCTGTCCTGACTTCTTTTGATTATGAACAGAGATAATAGAAGTGTAAGTCAAATAAAACCTTTCACCCCCAAGTTGCTTTTTGGTCATGGTATTTTGATGCAGCTATAAACCCTAACTAAGGCAGCCCTGGTCCTAAAGGAGCTTGGTTATCAGGCCAAAGGACTCTGAACTGTATTTTGTAAATGATGGAGAGTCGTCAATAATTTTCAGATAAGAAGGACCTGTTCAGAGCAAGGTTTACAAAGATCAGGCTGGGGCAGCATAGCTACTCCTATGGAGGAATGGGACTAGAGACAGAAACCCATCAAAATGAAGTGAAGGCGCACTTAAGTTGTGGGGAACAGTACCATCTTTGAAGATACTTAGCAGATGAAATTAGCAAGACCTAAAAGCAATAGGAACACTCTGAACCATAGAGTATATATTATTAATAGTCATGTGAGTTATCTTGATAAGTCCTCACAGCAAGCCTGAGATAGATAAGGATCATTAATGTCATTTCGTGCATGATAAAACAGGAACATAGAGATAAAAACATTTGCTGAACAAAATTGGTAGTTGGAAGAACCTATTTTCCAAACTCTGGTAGTTTGGTTAACCATCACCTCCTCGCTCCCCTCCATAGATTAAACCTATGGCTTTCCACAAGCACTCTACTACTGACCATATGTAAACGATCTCATTACCTACCAAAGGCTGACCTCGAACCTAAGCAGGTGTTTAGCTTGCTATCCTTCTGTCTCAGCCCTCCAAGTAGCTGAAATTACAGGCCTGTACTCCCAGGCCTGGCTCTAACATCCATTCTTAGGGACTTCATTGTTTTGCCTTGATTAGCGGTGGGAAATGAGAATGTTAAGAGTTAGCAGGCTCAGGTGTAAGTTTCCAGACATCCAAATCACAATGGGTTGTACAGGACTGTACTTCTTATTCCTAGTAGTCCTCAGCATCCTAGAGACAACTGCAGCCTGCAAATTCATATTGTATGCATCAAAATACAAGATGGAGACAAAGAACAGATATCAGGTGTGGGGGTAAAAGACAATCCAGGACTCTGACATTATCTAGATGATTGCCTGGAGTATGTAATTGCCACCAATTAAAGTTGAAAGCACAGGACGCCAGTTAGACTCCATTTTTTGTTGTTATATTTTATTGATGTATGTGGAGGTCAGAGTACAACTTGTGGAAGTTGATTTCCTTTTACCATTGCAGTTGTCTCTTTCCTTCCACCGTGTGGTCAGGCTTGGGTCAGGTAGGTACCTCTGCCCACTGAGGTATCTTGGGGGCTGGAAATCGATTATTCTGTTTGTTGTCCTGCCATTTTTTTTCTCCAGCCATGCAGTCCTTGTAGGGTCTTCCATTCACAGTGTCTTGACTCCCAAGCCACAGTGAATTTGATTGGTTAATGTATGGCTATGTGAACTAGGTTGGATGGGCAGTCAGAATTCTACTTTTTCATTGTTTTTCTCTAGTTTAACTGGGGAGAAATAGTATGTTCCGGTGTTATATTACGCATCTAAGCAATCTCTCTCTCTCTTACTTTCTCTCTCTCTGAATTAATTAATCAATTAGTTTTGTGTGGTCCAGCTATGGGATGTGTGGCTGGAAATTTCTGGTGGCCTTTTTACAATCATAGGAAGGAAGCTTGTCTAAAAGAATGTGATTTGCAAGCTGAGCAACTGCGAGCTTCCCAGTGGTGTTTAAATCTCCAGTCTTGCTTGTACTTGAGTCCCATCTCCTATGAGGGTCTGCTTATGCGGCCTCCAATAGCGTCTCTGTTTTGTCCGAGTTAAAGTTCTGTTTTTGTCACTTGCAATAAAAAGTCCTGACTTAAGTTCTCTTCTGAAGAGAAGTTCTGGAATCAGTGTGGATGTGTTCAGCACTTGTGTGTACGTCAGAAGGGCCACAGTGGTAGCCAGAAGCAAGAAAAAAATTGCAAAATTGTTCATTGGTCTACCTGAAAACTGACAATTGGAAGAACCACAGCATTCGAGGCAGCTGTAGCTCTGGCTAGGTTTGATGTGCCCACTCTTCTAAATATTTAAGCAGCTGCCCACATCTGCAGGCTAGTCATATTTACGTTGTTGTTGCAGGACTACTGTTCACTATTCGAATGAGCATATTTTTCTTTCTATCATTTGGCGTAGTTACAAAGCTGCTTAAAGACCTTTGTCTGACCCATGGGGCAGCCTGGGTCCTCATGGCCTGGGCCATCTGAAGCAGCCACATGCAGGCACTGGGCAGTTGGGTGCCAATATGATGAGAAAGTATATGGTGAAGAAATGGGAGAGAAAGAGGCAGAGAGGTTCATGTGCTGTGGTAAGAGGCAGATCTGAAGAGGGAGGGCAGTGAGGAATGGGCTGATGTTGGCAGCCTCCTTGCTACTTGCCAAGCTTGGCAACCTGAGTTCCATCCCTAGGACTCACATGGCGGAAGGAGAGAAGCAGTTCCTACAAGTTGTCTTCTGGCCACACATGTGCTTTGGCTTGTGTATACACACACACACACACACACACACACACACACACACATACACACACTTAAATAAGTGAATCAAAATGTTTACAATCAAATTATTGCTGTTCTCAAAGACTAAACCCTGGGTCCCTCTTCTCCTGACAATGAGAACCATTGAGACGTCTCTAAGCTCCTTCTCCCCCTCTCCTGTGTGTGTGTGTGNTCCCTGCTTTCTCTGCTAGCATCCGCCCTCGCATTCTCACCTCAGCAGGAGAGTTAGCTGCTTTCCTGGGACATTCTACAAATGAATCGGAGGTTGAAACCAAAAACATTTTGCTATTGTCATTTTAAGTAGCTGCCTTCCATAGCAAGCTCTGCAAGGCGACCTTTGGTCTGGCATAGACCACAAATTACACACAAACTGTATTCATTTAAATACTGCCTGGCCCATTAGTTTTAACCTCTTATACATATTAAGCTGAATTTAAAAGTAGTAGACAAAAAAAAATGAACTAATTTGTTCAGCAGAGGGAGTTTCAAGGCAGGATAGCATTGAGGCTGGAATACTCTTGTAGTGAGAAGAAGCAACAAGTGAAGCAGAAAGAAAGGAAAAATGTGCAGTTTGACAAGGAAAAGAATACCTAAACCTAGGATACATCACAGTGGTTCCTTGCTCTAGAATGGATGCAGAGGGAAATGTTTCCCCAGGGTCAGCATCAAATGCACACAAAAACCACTCAAACTGTGGTCTCCCGGGACCAGACTGCATTTCAAACTGGAAGCAGAATTCTGCATAATCATTCACTGGAGTTCTGCTTTTGCAGGCATGGAAGAAGCAAGTGCAACTGAGTCATGAAGACTTGTTCTGAGGTTTTGGAAAGCACCTGAATCCTGGCACTGTGTGGTATGGTTGAATTCTGTGAAAAGAGATCCAGAGAAGCCATTGTATGGAGCTGGAAAGGTGAAGTCTAAATGACAGCAGAGAGACCAGGATGTTGGAAATTCTAGAACTGTGCTTATCCACCAAGGAAAGCTTGCAAGCAGAAAGTGGAACAAGCCCAAGCTAGCAGTCACTTGCGCTGTAGGTGACAGAACTGGTGCTGGTGCTGCCCAAATTTAGAGCTCAGACGATCCCATCATGAGTTCTACAAGCTAAACATGGAGCTGTAGGATTAGGTAGCTGTTCTGCTGCATTTTTGTTTAGCTTTAATCCAACCTTTTCTTGCTATTCTCGCATTATTTCCCCTTTGAGATAGGGATGTTTATTTCTTTGTTATTATATATTAGAAGTATTCTACTTGAATTTTGATTTTATAGGTGCTCAAAGTTAAAGGGTAGACTTGAGTCTCAGAAGAGAATTTGAGTTTTTGAGCAGAGCTGTAGCTGTTAAAGGCTGGAGGAGCCTTTAGAGATAGACCAAATGCATTCTGACATTAGCATGAGACTTTAGGAACTGGGGTAAGGTAATATGCTTGGTTGTTGGGTTGGCAGGAGTGGAATTGTAGTGATTAATTTTCATTGCCAATTTAATAGAATTTAGAATCACCTATGAGACAGCTCTGTGCTTGTGTGTAAATGCAATTCTAGAGAGATTTACCTTAGAAGGAAAAATTTGCCTTAAATACAGGTTACAACATCCTATGAGCTGGAGTCCCAGACCGAATAAAAAGGAGAAACTGAGAGGAGCACCAGCATCCATTCCTTTGTTTCCTTCTTCTATTTACATCAGGTGGGTGTATTTCTGTTTGTCTGTTTATTGGTTTTCTCTTCATTTCTAGTTTGTGTCTTATGCAACCCCAGTAGCACAGTCTCAATAGATGCTGTCTATATAACAAATTTTAATATCTGATAGAGTAATTTTCCCTAGTTTATTCATTCAAATATGTTTTGGCTATTCTCATGTCTTTACGTTTCCTTATATGTTGTGGAATAAACTTGGATATGTCTATGAGAAATTTCATGAATTTTTGATAGTAATAACATTACACTATATATACTTATATAATTATATATAGATCATTTTGAGAAAAAATTACACCTTTACTATGTTAACTACTCTCTCTTGAGTCATTCTCACTACATATTTCAGACAGTCTTCTAATGTGCTGTGCAACACAGGGTGACCTTGAGCTAATGGCAGACCTATCTTAGTCTCCTGAGTTCTGGAAATTTAGATGTGTGCCACCATGCTATGCAAAAGCAGGGTACAAATGTGGCAACTTTTCTGTCATTTTGTATCTGTCTCCTTTACTTTGAGTTATTGAGTATTCTAGTGAACGAATAATATATGTCTCTCCATTAAAAATAATCATTGCTTATTTACTTTCATCAGGACTTTATAGAAACGGTTACACTTAGAAAAAATACCTAAGTAACTTCATCTCAGAATAGAACAGAAATGCTGTTTGGTCTTTGAATGCTGCAGCCCTCCCTTTGCTCATTTGTGATGAGAGCTCACTTATTAGGTCCTTGTGAAGATTTAAAGAAACAGTTCAGGTTTGAGCCCTGTCTCTGACATGTTTACTTCACTCAACTTTTCACCCATACTTCCTTGTTGGGCTCTTGAGTCCTCATCTGTGAACCCATATGCCATAATAGTTAAGAGAACAGGTTGCTCTTCCAGCCGACCTGGGTTCAATTCCTAGCACTCACAGGGCAGCTCACAATTGTTTGTTAACTCCAATTCTATGGGATATAGCATCCTCAACACAGACATACATGCAGGGCAAAACAATAATGCACATAAAATAAAAATAAATTATTTCCAAACAAAATTAACCCAACACAGTTTGAGAGATTATAGGTGAAGGAGATTATTTAAAACCGAACAATTCCTTTTTGTTGTTGTTTGGGGGTGGCTTGAGGCTATGTCTCACTATGTAGCTCTAGCTGGCCTAGAGCTCATAATATAGACCAGGCTTGCCTCAAACTCTCAGAGATGCACCTGCCTCTGCCTCCCAAGTGCTGGGATTAAAACTGTACACCACAGTGTTAAAACATGAAAAGAGACAGGTCTGGTCTACACAGTGAGTTCCAGAACATACAGAGTGAGTTCCAGAACATCCAGGGCTACACAGAGAAACCCTGTCTTGAAAAACAAAGTAATTAGTTAATTAGTTAATAGATAAGTAAATAAAATAAAACATGACAAGTCTTGAAGCTGGTTGATGCGTAGATGAAGTTTCCTTACACTATTCTCTAAACTTTTGTGTGCTTGAACATGAAAAGCAATTTGTATAATCATTTGAAAACTTGAAATTTAGAGGATTTCATAAAGCTGAATTAATTGTTTTTTTTAATTTGTTTATTATTATGTATATAGTGTTCTGGGCACCAGATTTCATTATGGATGGTTGTGAGCCATCATGTGGTTGCTGGGAATTGAACTCAGGACCTCTGGAACAGCAGTCAGTTCTCTTAACTTCTGAGCCATCTCTCCAGCCCTGAATTAATCCTTACATAGTGATGTCTCTAGTAGCTCAGAGGTAGAAGAATATTAAAGACAAATTAGGAAATGAGAAAGAGGCCTAAATGTGAAGTAGTGCTATCTAAGTAGGTCATGCCAAGGACTGCCTCCCTCTCCTCTCTACTGGGACAGATGATGTATATTTTACCTGCTCAAACATAAAACAAAAAATCCTCTTTAACTGACTTATGCATACCACATATTCCATACTTGTATTAATACAGATATGTATGTTACTTTTAAAAGTTTGTGTCTTTTCAGAACAAGGGTATCAAACATTGATGAAAATGGATAGCCCAGGTGATACAACATTTCAGAGCATCTCTATTGCAATTTCCTCATAGTTCTGCAACCAGAATAGCTTCAGGCTGACTGAGATGGTCCAGCCTCACAGACTACTCCAGCCAGGACTTCAAATAAGCCTTACACTTTCCCATTACATAGAGATTGGACAAGTAATACAGCTAACTCTCCCAGGACTTGACCATTATCACAATTTTCCCAGGGTACCTTAAAGATATCAGTGCACCCAGACAACAGGAAACAGTCTAGAAAACATGACACCAACATTCTCAGGAGATGGGATGGGTGGATTTTGGTCATTCAGTAGGTTATGGATGTTATTCACAGAAAAGTCTGTCAGATATTCTAGGTCTATAGGCTATTGATAGATACCCCATGTTACAGAGGAACCTTGGGTGACTGCCCAGGCAGCCAACTGTTTCTATCATCTCTTATAGTTTGGAAGTTGTTTTCAATGTACTCCTGTTTACTCAGGTAATATAAAGACTCCTTCTGGAAGTTTATAGTTTTCCTTAGTTATGAAAGAAGGTAAATTAGATACAGAACTTTGGACTAAATTAAATACTGGAGTATTTTATCCAGAATTGCCAACTACAAATGAATTGAACATTGTAAATATAATTCTTACTTGATAATTGTTCTTATTGTGTATAATTTTACCGTGTTAAAGTAAAATCTTTCCTTTTTATTTAGACAAAAATGGGGAAATATTGTGGAATAGTCTTTTTGCAGACTGTGAACATGTGTCTTTACCAAGGTACCTTATGATTGGTTTAATAAAAAGCTAAATGGTCCTTATGAGGCAGGAGATATAGGTGGAAAAGTAAGAGAGAGAACTCCGGGTAGAAAAAGGGCAGAGTCACCAGCAGACAAGAGGAAACAGACATGAGAGAAAGGACATAAAAATCACAAGTCGTGACAATGCATAGATGAATAGAAATGGGTTAATTTAAGTCATAAGAGCTAGTTAGAAAACAAACCTAAGCTATAGGCTGAGCTTTTATATTTAATTAGAAGTCTCTGTGTCATGATTTGGGAGCTGGCAGGAGAGACAGAAAAATCTGCCTACACATATTTCCAAAAAAAAATAAAAATAAACAGCAGCAACAACAACAAAAAACTATTTGTTCTGTAACCATAAACACTCCATGAAATTACTTCCACATTAGAACATGGATCTGAGGGCACCTAAAGCCCTTTTTCTAGGCCATAGTTACTCAAATTTGGCTCCAAATAAGCTACCTATTTCTGCTTGAGTTGAGAACTGTATTTTTTTCAACACACACACATACACATATTTCATCCATAGTTCATAATTCTTTCCCCATATCATGCCTAGAAAACTATAAATTTCTCATTTCCAAATTGGTTCATAGAAGCACCAATCTTTCCATGACTTTCTGTCAAGAATGATGTGGGAAGTCCTTCTGTATATATGTTCCTTTTATTGGTTGATTAATAAAGTTATTTTGGCCTATGGCAGTATAGAATATAGTCAGGCTGGAAGAAATATATAGTGAGAGTAGGCGGAATCAGATGCCATGTAGCCGCCTAAGGAGAAAGATGCCTGCTGAACCCTTACCAGTAAGCCACAGCCTTGTGCTGATACACAGATTAGTAGAAATGGGTTAATTTAAGATATAAGAGTTAGCCAGGCATATGCCTAAGCTATTTGCCAAACAGTGTTGTAATTAATACAGTTTCTGTGTTATTATTCATGTCCAGTCGATTGGGAAATGAACAGTCTCTACCTACAGAAGAAACTCTCTGCTTACCTTTTACCTATAGTAAGTCATAAGACTCTCTTCATTCCAGAGGAATCTGTGTTGCTCAGAGAAGCTGAGGGGAATCTGAACAGGACAGGCATTGCTGGATTTTCTCAACAGGGTAGGCTATCTATCCCTAAAATACTAATTAGACATGTAATAGTAAAATGCAGAGAGAGATTTATTCAGTGTGACCATATTGGGAAGAGGGATATCCCCAACGCAATCTATCTCTTTGGCACTCACATGAGCTTTAGGTTTAAATAGAAGAGGAATGGGGCAAGGGGCAGGAGGTATACATAATTAAGCAGGTCTACTCTGAATGTGACCTAGTTTACCATATTGCTTCAATTCTGGTTCTGCCGGGTGGCCTGAAGAAGTCCTTATTGCTGTAACTGCTTGAGAAATTCAATCTGGTTCACTGGAGTTGGTTATTTCTGTACTAGCATACATCTTTGCTATCATGGAGAATTCCCTCATCTGAGCAATTGTCTTTCTTGTGAAGTTCTGCCATTCCTAGAACCCATGGTGACTTTAGGTTTAGGTCACTGACTTGTCTCTGTGCATTTAGCCTTGAAGAGGGGTGAGTGCATGGAGGCACTCCTTGAGTGATTTACATGCTTATGTGAAGAGGTTAACAGGTAACCCAAAGGCATAAAATGAAGGCAAAAATTCCAGGTTTTCTCCTTTTGGTATCTTCCTGTTAAAGAAGGTACATATTTTTCTTTTAATTATTTTGAGATTATGTAGCCCTATGTAGCTGTCCTGGAATTGTCTATATAGACCACGCTGGCCTTGAACTTGCCTGTCTCTGCCTCCATAGTGCTGGGATAAAAGCACACCAAACTATACTCAGTTAGTACATATTTCTTAAATAAAGAATAATTCAGTGTCCCACAAAGTAAAATGAAAATGATCAGCTTTGCATTATATTTGCCAAAATGAAATTCACACATTTCAGATTTGTGTAGTTAAAAGGATGGGAAAGTAAGACATGATGAGTTGCAGAGTAGATTTTCAAATCAGTGATCTACATTGAATCTCCCAGGTAACTGCAATGAAAAGAATGACAATAGTGGCAATAGAAAAATAGTGTGTGTTTCTTTCTAAAATTATCTACTTTCTGAGTAAAATTATGTCTGCATATAGTGTAAACCGGAGAAAATCACCCAAAAACATAGCATAAGACTGAGAAAAAGGTGAACAGCTGGTGTGGTAAGTCCTTCTGTCTATGTGTTGCTTTTATTGTTTAATGGATAAATCTGTTTTAGCCAGTGGCTTAATAAAATAGAGCAATGCAGGAATTCCAAGCAGATAGAGGAGAAAGAAGGTGGACTCAGGGAGAAGCCATGTCACTGCCACAGGAAACAGACACCTCTGCCGGAGCCTGCTGAAACTTTGCCAGTAGGCCACAACCTCGTAAATTAATGGAGATGGATTAGCTTAGAATATAAGAACTAGCTAGAAAATATGCTTAAGCTATTGGCGAAAAAGTATTGCAGATAATATAGTTTCTGTGTGATTATTTTGGGTCTGAGTGGCCAGGAACAAACAAGGAGCCAGGTGGTGGGATTGAGTCTGTTAGGCGTGCACAGGCAGTAGAGCATGGTAGATTCCTGCTGCCATACACAGGGGTATTTCTAGGCTACGCAGTGAATTGCATGGCAGATTTAGCTTTTACTCAAATGAAAAGGGTTTATATGCCGCACAGTGCTTCCCAGAGTTGTGGTGGTGAGGATGGCTCCCACTCAGCAGTCTCAAAGGCAGTGAACATGCCTCTGCCATGTTGGAATGGGAGGAGCCAACAGGCAGTGCCAAGTTCTTCCTAGCCATGCCCACTTAGCACTAAAAAAGGGGGACTTCTGGTCAAAAAATAACTACAGATATGCAATAAAGACAGATTCAGATAAAAAAGACCTCTAAATGGGTCACAGGGGTGGATAACTGTATGTAGGCTTGGGAAAGAGAAGAAAAAGAATATAGACAGTTATAAATGGAAATTAATAGTTTCTTTTTTAAAAAAAAGTCTTTAAAGAAACAGAATACAGACAGTTATAGATTAAAGGAATAAAGAAAAATAAGTCACTTAAAGATGGAATATGCACAGAAAGTCTGGATTATGTATACTATTGTGTTTTCTTTAAATTTTGACCGTGAAGGATCTAAGTACAGAGAGACTTTTTATTGTATGTGCTGCTAAGCTAAATCA
>JAQHUG010000260.1:388258-419167 GCA_028555095.1 Dicrostonyx torquatus | reverse complement strand
CTTCCACCCTGATCAGGATGTGATCTCTCCATCCTTGTTTCTACCTGGCCAGCTGTGTGCTGTTTCTCCCTGACATGCCTGCTGCCACTGCTGCACACTCTCTTAGACCTCTGCAAACCCTATTATATTGGGGTAAAATTATCCAGATTGGGGTTGCACAGATATCTCAGCAGTTAAGAGCACTTTATGCCCTCGAAGACCTACAATTATTTACCAATACCTACCCCTTAGAAACTCCAGTTCCAGGAGCTCTGACACCCTCCTCTGGCCTCTGTAGGCTCATAATACATCCAGGCAAAAAGTTCTACATGTCAAATAAAAATCAGTCTTTTACAAATGCTTCAGATCCTTGGATCAGCATTCATTACACTCTCCTATCAGCCTTATATGAAATCACCCTCCATTAGTCTTCTTAGTATAAAGACTAATGTACCCATAGGGAAGATGCTCAAAGACATCAGATGTCTTCAGCCTCTGATCAAAGGCCAAGAGGTGAGGCAGAAACAGATGGACAGGAATGGCCTCTTTGGCCCATGGTCAGATTTCACATGATAGATTTGAGACCATTGAGACATTAACTTTGTTGGTGCAGATGACCCTATGAACTAGGAGGCAGGCCAGTTACAAGAGGCTTTGAAGAAACTTAGCTCATCTCAGCTTCCCTTTAAAATACCTCTACTATAGCTGTTAAAATTAGTTTCAGTTTTTATCTTCCCCAAAAGATGTAATATTCATGACATTAAGTTAGATGCTTATATATTCATTTATTTAGAAGTCCACAATATATACTGCTTGATGAAAAAATACATATAGAACAGCACTTATATTTAATCACTTTTGTCTATACATATATATCTAGGCACACAGGTACAGGGAAATATACTGAAGGACATTCACCAAAGGGCTCACAATGATTGTATCAGGGTGAGAATTTCGGGTTTTTTCAGATTTCATTTGGAAGGTACAGAAAGATCCCACTTCACGAACAGATTAAAGTCACCAGAGAAAGATACACAGAGAAACAACCACTAAGCTGTCAGATGATGTTTAAGCAATGAATGATATGGGGGTCATCCCTCTCCATTTTGTGGTATACAAATCTGCTTTTTCTTCCCCCAAAGAAAACTGGTTTTGAATTAATTCCTTCTGAGGCCCACCCCATCTCTTTTTCCTCCAGAATCAGCTTCTGAGAATTAACTGGGGCTGAATCTCACACCTTAGTATGGTGCAGAGGATTTTGCTCTCTCCATTTGAGTCAGCTCCTGCAGAGTGACTATCAGATTCTCAAAAACAGGGCCCTTGCCGCTGGTGTCACAGGTTTCTTTTGCATGGCCCTCTTCACCACAGTGGGGGCAGCGGATTGGGTACTTTCGCTTTCTGGGTCTATGAAGGTCCTCCGGCCCATTATCCCCTGGCCCAGAACCACTGCTAGTGGAAGGAGACTCATCATCAAAACTGTTGGAGGATTCAATAGCTAGCATTTGATCCTGAGCAGTGGCTCTGCCTCTGAGGGATGGGACACCTGGGGATGGCACTGGAGGGTCCTCAGGTTCCACCAGGATCACATCTTCATCTGAGTCATCTGGGGAGTCATCTATCTCTATTACATTGCCGTCAGCACTGCCTATCACTATAGGAAGGGACCCCTGAAATACCAGAGGGCTTGCTGCCCTCTCCATTATTGTCTCAGATCTTCTGGCCCTCTTATGTTTAAGAAAAATGTCATCCCAGTCTTCTTCCTCCCTTACCATCCTGATTAACTCCAGGAAGTCAGGAAGGACTTCCTGCTCGTTGTGCGCATGCATTTGGAGGAGACCCTTAAGCCTGATGCGCAGGTCCCTACTGAGCTCTGCCCCTACAAGGAGCTGGTGCAGGCGAATTCTGTTTGCATCTCTCTCAGCAAGGACCCCTGCATGGATAGCATTTTGCAGCTGCACCTCTAAACGGATCATATACAGGGATGGTTTCTCTCCATGTGCCTGCAAGGTGTTTAAAAATTTACCATGTACTGTTATACTGCTCTCAGACTCCCCAAACACCAACTTCATTGCCCGCAGGAATTCTGCCACATTTAGATTGGGATTGGCAGCCTGGAGCAAACGCATGACCTCCCGGGCAGGGCCCCTAAGGGTTCTCATCAGGCGTTTCAGCTTTTCCTCCTCAGACATATGCCAGTCTGGCAGGACCTCATGGACTTGGCTTAGCCAGTTTTCAAAGGTTTCTTCCCCCTGGATCAGCTCTGCCCTCCCAGAGAACAACTTCATGTTTCTCTCTGCTATGTTGGCTATCAAAGGACCAAGGCTCCTCCCCAGGGCCCTCAGCATGGAATGGGCCAGAGGCAGAAAAGCTGCATTCTGCCTTCGGCTGTTACCCATCCGAGCAAGGATGCTAGCCATGGCTGACAACAATTGGGTATATGAATACAAGATGCTTCGGCTTTCTGGGAAGGAAACAGGCCCAATCAGCAGAAGCCTCCAAAGAACCTTCGTTCCTGGGCAGTATCTTCCTCGCGTTTGGGTAGGAACTGTAAAAAAAAAAAAAAAAAGAAAAGAAAGAAAAAGAAAGGTCAAAAACACAGTGGACTTGGAAAGAAGCTTCTAATTACATTTTCTACAGGCTTGTCTATTTGCCCAGTGTCCTACTCAGCAGGAAACTGGCACCTTACAATCTTGAGGAGCAATATGATTTCTCTGTGCCAGTGCGGTCTTTGTCGGGGGTCACATTTACTCCCTCCCCCATTGTACCCTGCCACATTTCCTGCCTGTTCTCCAGGAGAGGCAGCCTGTTGCTTGGAATTCTAGTTGCAATAGCCTTTGGAGCCCATACTAAGACCTCAAAATAGAGGGCAATAGAATAAACCTCATAGAAATGTTAATGAGTAAAGGCCTGAAAGATAATAGGTCACAATAGTCTCCCTCCTTTATTTCTTTTCTCCTTTTTTTTTTTTTTTCTTATTCTTACCAGAGCTCGGAAACTGGCCTTCGCTTTTATTAAATCCAGCCTCTGCAACAGGGGCTTTCCGTGAGAGTTCAGGTCCTGGGTAGGGTTGATCTCTGTCCACAGGCTTCTCAGATCCGGGTTCTCCGAACCTCTAATTTAAACTGCGTCACAGCAAAGGGAAGGGAAGAGAAGGGTCTGAGCCCTGGGAAGCAGTGTCATCGTTCCTTCACCAGCCCCATTGTTGCCAGGAAGAAAAACCCTACCTTCAGAATAAAAGCCAAAGGACCCACCCCTCCCCCAATACTCTTCACCCGGGAAACCTGCGGCCTACCAGCTCCGCAAGCAGCCATACAGAATTCAAGTTTGGAATCGGCTTCGATGGGCTGTCATGAAGAAAAAGAAGAGAAGTCGGACACCCTCCCACCTCTGTTACTATCCACGAAGAAATGAGAGAAAAGGGACTTCAGGACAGACTGACTGTGAATTTTTCCCTCTGCCCTTTGCTACTTTCCCGGGGGGGAAAATGTCCCCTTTCCAATCCAGGAAATTCCTACTCTTAAAAAACATCCAGGTGAAGCCCACCCCCTCCCACCATGTAGCCCAATCACTGGGATATTGACATCTTTGCCTCAAAGTTGCCAGTTCTGAAGCCCCAAATGGTAAGATTTCATCCTTCCATCTCCGCGTTATGCGGTTGGACCTCCCTTTCTTTACCTGGACTTCGTAGTGAACAGCGGATGGATGGTCGGGAGCCACAAATAGCTGTCTTGTCCCTTAGGCCCTGCAAGGAAAGGATGGCGTCGCAGCTGTCTAGGCTATCCAATAGAGCTGGGCTGCCCAGCCAGGGGTAGCGCAGTCACTGCGGCGGTTTCCAAGGCAGCTGCAGCTGCGCCCTCCCACCAGTTCTGCAGAGAGGCGGCGGCTGCGTTTAGCCTCCGCCCATTGAGACAAAAGAGCGTGACGAGAGGAGTGGCGTGGCCAATCAGCGGTGCGCGGGGGCGGCCTCCCTGCAAAGCCTGGGCCAGGATGCTAATGTCTGCCAGAGGGGGGGGTGGAACCTGCTGGAGGGGGCTGCGGCAGACTGGTGCGGGAGCGGGCGCGACGTCAAGTGCAGCTTGGACTCACGGACCTGGCCCATTTACATTTCACTTGTGAGTTTGCAGCTTCCCCTCTCTTCCCTTCTTCCTATTGCCTTCTGCCTTGGCTCTTCTTGGCTGCCGCTTTGCGACCGGATGCCTTAAACACGAGGTGGGACCTAAAGCAAGTGAACAATGAGAGTTCTTCACCTTTGTATAGCGGGGAAGAGGGGGAGCGTTTGCTGAGCGCTTTCTGTGTGCCAGCGCGCTTGCACGGACATCCCACTTATTCTTCTCTCCAGTCTTGTGATAAAACGTAGCAGCGTGCCCATTTAACAGAGAGGGGGATGTAAGCACCTAGGCAGTATGGGTAGGAAGCACAGAATTCACAGCTCACACTCCAGCCCTGGCGTCTAACCTCAAAGGGTACTCCTTTTAAATACCCCTCTCCAGTGTCAGATTAAGAGTTAGTGGAGAAAAAAACAAAATGAGGATGAGAGGAACAGTTTAGGGCTATATAAAATTAACGAACTGCTGTTTGCAACGTACCGATGAGAAAACTGAGCCACCATGAGCTCGGGCATCTTGTCCTGTATCATACAGCAAATAAGCTAATAGCATCGGATTTTGCACCCCAGGCTGTTGTTCTGTTGATGCCAGGGTTTTCCTCTGTGTTGATGCCAACACTTTGCTCTGCCTGGCTGCCTGGAGAAAGCATATTCACTTACATACACATCCACAAACTATCTCAGCAGCTGTGCTAAGGTGACGGCTGCGCTGAAGAGGGGAGTGAGGAGAGAGACCAAAAAGAAGAGGAGGAAGGCAACCCTCGTGGTCTGCATTATACCAAGGGGGAAGCCAATGCTCTTTACTGCTCACATTTTTACATGAAAATAAACCACCTGTTTATAAAACATCAGCATTTCCCTATGACCCCAAAGGAAACCAGACTCAGAGACACAGAGATGACTTGTCTAAAATTACAGGATGAAGCCAGAGCTTCCAATACAGAATTCATGCTACAAACTAAAATATGGGTGCCCAGTAGCCTATCACAGAATGATATTTGAGGGCTTATTAGAAATGCACCTTCCCAGGCTCCAGCTCTGGAGATCTGGCTTTACTAGGACTGGGGTTGGAAACTGCCATTTGTATTTTACCTGTTGCTATAACTGATTCTGGGTTGTAGAGATCTGTGAACCACTGTTTGAAACACCACACTATGCTGAAGGCTTTCAGCAAATGGGTCTGCTACTTAAATGTTCGTCCACAGCCTATTTGTCACAAAATCCCAGAGCAGAAGTTTCTACCTCAAGTCCTTGAAATTGCATGCAAAGGATTAGAACACTTCTTTCTGATACCATTGCTCTGTAAATTTTCAGATGGGCCCATGACCTCAAAACAGTTAAGAACCGCTGTCCTACAATCTTCAAAACATCCTCCTCTTTCAACACCTGCTTGAAGGAAGAAGTGTTAGAAATAAAACACCATTTGACCTAGCCCACACCACAGCTCTCGGCAGCTGATATAGCTCTTTCATTTCCTGGCTCAAGGATAGGTTGCTAGGCTGCCCTTCTGCAAGCTCTTCAGGGGACTTCTTTGCTGGCTTTGGCATCACTAGCCCCAGAGAAGGAGCAACTCCATGGAAACGGCATGCAAGGCTGTCCAGAGCGAATGGGCTGTGAAGCCAGAGGCTAGAAAACCTGCTCCATTTCCCCTGCCTTTGGTTCTTAGACAGCAGGTATCACTTCCCTGTGTAGATGGTGGGTGGCTAGGAGGCCCCTAGGCAGGGCTTGCTCTGGACTTCTGATGCTTGAAAGTACAGGAACGATTTGAAATCCTGCAACTGCTGTTGGCTTCTTCAACCTGCTAAGGTATTCACCTATTCCCGTCTGCTTTCTTATTTACAACTACAATGACTGGACTTGTATAAGCAATCCAAATTTGGAAGGAAGCACCCTCTGTGTAGTACAACCTCCACTGTAGTCCTTCTTTTGGAGATGGAGTGAGGTAGAGGTGGTGGAAGGTAAGAGTGGCAGAGGCACTTAAGAGGCAGGTGGCTCACTTTGTAGAGTTAGGGGTGGGTGTGGGGGTACCTGGTGGGTTTTCACATACTCTTGCTTCTGTTCCCTAGTACCATTATGTTAGACCACAACCCCATAGCAGACACTTGGTCTGTGCGTCCGTTGGCTTCATCACCAAAGTAGATATTACGTTGAACCTGCTGGATAGGATCAAGGAACTGAGGATAAACCTGACAGTTCCAATTTAAAAAAAAAATGAAAAGAATGGATTGTGTTTAGAGGTTGAAGCAAGAACATTTTAGAGCGAAGTTATCAGCAAGGTCCATTGGGATTCAGAAGACCTCGTATCTCTAGCCACATGTGTGAGAGTGCACACCAAAGGATGGTTCTAATGAGGTCACATTTTCTAATTTTGACAAATGGACCTTAAAAGCTTGCAGGTTTAGGAGGTAACACTTTCAGATGAAATGATAGTGGCTCCTTTTGGCAGTAGGCCTCCTCTGTGCCAGGAACTTTTCATTCGTTATCTCATTTAAACTTCTCGGCAGCCCTGCATTGCAGACCATTTTTCTTTTTCAGAGAAGAAAACTGAGAGTTTCAAGGAGGTGAAGTAGCTTCTGTAAGGTCACATACTTCTTGAGTTAGAACCACTGGGATGCTAGCTCAGGGCTACCAAACTCTAGAACCCATGAATACATTCTTTTTCCATTTTGAGGAGAAAAACATAAATGCTTCTTGCAGGGCTGGTTATGCAGTTCAGTGGAAAAGTATTTTCTTAGTATCTAAAAAATCTGATTTTGCTGAGGCGCTGGTGGCACACGCCTCTAATCTCAGCACCCAGAAGGCAGAAGCAGGCATATCTCTGTGAATTTGAGGCTAGCCTGGTCTATAGAATGCATTCCAGGGCTGGCTCCATAGCTACTGGGAAACCCTGTCTCGCAAGACCAAAAACCATAAACAAGAAACAAAACAAAAAAACAACAAAAAGAAAAAAACAAAAAAACCTGATTTTGATTTTGATCCCTAATACTTAAGAAAAAGAGGATAAAAGCAACCACTCTCATACAAGATCCTAATGCAACCATTGGAACAAGGTAGCAATTTTGTCATAATTTGCCCTTAGCTGCTACCACATCCCCACAAAATAATAAAGAAATATAAAGCAATAATGATAGTAAGGTTCAGAGTGTTGACGAGAATTAGTCAAGGTCATAAAACTGAGGAATGGCAGAGTAGAACTGGGGTGTTGTCTGACTCCAGTGTTTTGTTCTCTACGACATCCATCAGTGGAGAAAATAATCATGGCCATCATTATGACTCCGTTTGGTTAGTTTCTGCTATGTCTGTTTTTTCTTTGTTTATTTGCATTTTTTTCACTACCACCACCACCATGGACTGTTCTGTCTCTACAGAGTATATATTCCTGAAGGTCAGTCAGAACCAGATGAAATGGCATGCAGGAATATATCCAGCGTTCTTATGGGAGCCAGGGAAGGTCTTTCTTCTATGAATGCAAAGCCTAAAATAGGCACAATGTTCTAGGAGAACCTGCCCCACCAACATTAATTTCTCTCCTTTAGGTCTCGTCCTCAGCCTAAAACACCTGTTTCTACTCCTCCACCTAACAAGAGGCGACTTACTGAAGGACTGTGTCACATTTTTCCTGAGAAAATCTTTATCAGCACATATTAATTGTACATTTCAGTGCTCTGGGAAGTCTTGAAAAATCCTATGGAGAGAGTGACTCCTGGCTTCTGCAGATCTCTAGCATTTGAGTGCAGTTCATTGTAATGTCACGTTCAATATGATCGATGCAGCAGGTGTCTATTATATGGAGCCATCCTTCTTATACTCCCATACCTTCCCAGTCCCTAACAATATCTCTTCTACTTACAGGTCTACAATTTTTAAGTTTCCACATATAAAAAGAGCTTTGACTTCCTGTTCCTGACTAATTTCACTTAACAGTGACATCTAGTTCCTTGCAATCTGCTGTAAATGCTAGGTTTCATACTTTGTGGCTGAATAATGCTCCACTGTTCTAATCTACACACCTCAATTTCCTGATCTATTCATTTGTTAGTGAGCACTTTAACTGACTCTGTAATAATCATTGTGCAAAGTGTGGCAGCAAATGGACAATTCAGATGTCCCTTTTGTAGGCTTATTTTATGTTTTCCAGGTATATATCAGGAGTGGAGTAGCTGAACCATTGGCTTTATCTATTTTGACTTTTTTGATGGGCCTTCATACTGATATCCATAGTTTCTATGCTAACTCATATTCGCATAAACAGTGTATAATGGTTGTCTTTTCTCCATAATCTTGCCAACACTGAGTTTTCCCCGTCCTGGGCAAAATAAATTGTTCTTGCCTCTCTTCTTTGGCTGTGATTATTTTTATTTTGTTTTCCAGTGTGGGTTAGTCCAATGATGACTGTCTACCCCACTGAACTCCCATGCCTTTGAAGACAGGCACCAAAACCTATTTATCTTTAGCTCCATAGTGATTTTACAATGACTTTGAAAGATGATCAATATGTGTTTTTAGCTGAACAAAGAACTGGCTGAGAATTCCCTCAAATGAACAGATGAATGTAGTACTGATGATCCCCATTTTCACTAGACTAGCCTGGAAAGTCTGGGTTCCCAAATGCTCATTTGATTAGGTTTGTAGACATAGGAGCCAGATCATAGGGTTTAGATGATAACTGCTCAAGGCAGGCTCCAAACATATTCTCCATCCCATACTTTGAAATTAATGTTAGGGTGCCAGGTCCTCCTGCAGGATTATGTCAAACCTTTGAATTGATAGAAGATCTTCCCTGGCTCCCATAGGAACAATGGATATGTTCCAACATTCCATTTCATATGACTCTAGCTGGTCTTCAGGAACATGTGCTCTGTGAAGACAGATAATGAGACTGGGAATAATCTCTGATATTTTAAACATTGAAGCCACAAATTCATAGATTTTCAGCAACTTTATCTTATTTTATGTTCCTAATCTTTACGACAGCTTTCTGTGTTAGACCTTATTGTCACCACTTTGTAGCAGAAAAATGGGAGACAGTGCAGTTCCTGCCTTTCTCCACATCATGCAAGTAAGAAAGTGGTGGGAACAGAATTCGGTTCTACAGCTATTTGCCCAAAGTTTTCTTCAAAGAAAAATCCACAAGAAAAACATGAATTTTTTTCCTAGTGTAAAATACAGATAATTAGATTTTCAAAATGATGTATGGGATACTTAAGGTAAGATGCTTCTAAATTACTGTTCACTTTTAATCCCGCGAAAGTGTTTGCAGAAATGGTAAAAGGAATAGGTGGTACAAAAGTGCAAGCACATTATCAGCCAGAGGTTAAACAAATCGCCAATATCCATGCCCTTGTGATAGAATACAGCTTTGGGGATGACTACAGAACAATGTTCCCTGCCTGATAATTTTATAACAAAAGTAAAAGAGACTCCAAGAGGTCATTAAATTTCTGAAGTCATATAAAATGTTAACAGAACAAAGGCTTACAATATGGTTGCGCCAAACCATTTCCCTTCTACTAAGCCGGACTTATGGAGTTGATGAACAGATCTTTATAAAAAGGTGGGCAGGAACTGGAATGTTATTGAACTGAGACTTAGAAAATATGAAAATCCTTTATCTCATCACTTATCCTTATTAAGGCCAAGGTAGGATTTGTAAGGAAGAGCTGTGGAATGTTCCAGACTCCTGTAGCTTTGGAGGTCTGAGCGATCAAGGCAGGAACAGGTAGAGAGGACCCCCTTTAGTTACTGAGATATGGAAGTGAATGTGAGAAGCCCAGAATTATTCCAGGAGGATGTAATAAATGGTCCCCCTGAACCTTTGCCCCTGGTGTGTACTCAGCCTCAGGATCCCAGGAACACAAGCACTTCTACTCTCCTTCATGAAGTGCTAGGAGCAGGTGGGGTGGTAATGGGCAGGGAATAAAAGGCTGACCCCCCTCCCATCACCAAGAAATGAATGTGACTTCTGAAAAGGGGATGATGCAAAATGATATGGGGGGATATGGGGAGGGATGGAACAGAACAGGACCAGAGGCCAGGCCCGAGCAGAGTCAAGAAGGGTGATTCTAGCAGAAGCACTGTAAGACCAGTTGTGAGTGCAGCATCCCAGAGAAGCCTGCATAAGTTGCTTGCAGCTCCTGGCCTCTTCTCCTCACTCAGGACCTCGGCCTGAGCTCCCATTGTCCCTATCGAGTGGGCCATAGAGTCTGTTAACGTAACCAGAGTCTCAACCCCAGAGCACAGTGTCCCAGGTTCTGTGTGAAACTTGCTGTCTACAGTTATTGCCAGACTTCCTGTTTCTGCCTGCCTTCCACCCTGATCAGGATGTGATCTCTCCATCCTTGTTTCTACCTGGCCAGCTGTGTGCTGTTTCTCCCTGACATGCCTGCTGCCACTGCTGCAGCTCTCTCCTTTCAGAAGCCTATGAACCTATCCTCCCTCCCTCTCACCCCCTCCTTCCCTCCTTTCCTTCTGTCCTTCCACACTCTTCCTTTCTTTCTTCTTTCCTTCATGCCATGGTTTCACTTGTTGCTCAGGCAGCTTTTGAAATTCAGATTCAAGTGATCCTCCTACCTCCTCCTCCCATGTAGCTCAGACTACAGGAATGTGCTGCTGCATCTAGTTCTTGTTTCCTTCTTGATTGTAAAGTTCCTTCTGTGTCTTGGCACCCAAATTGCTTCTAATACTACTTTTTCATGCTTTAAAATTTCTTAAGTCAGGTCTTATGTTTCCTTGGTTGACCTTGAACTTGATAAGCAGTTGAGGATGGCCTTGAACTCTTCATCCTCCCGTCTTTACTTCCTAAGTGATGGGTTACACATATGCACCATTATGCACACTTTATGTCATGATGGGGATCAAACACAGGCCTTCATGAAGAGTAGTAAAACACCTGCCAAATGAGCTACATCCCCTTTGGGTGCTGTTTTGATCATCACATATGTGGATCATGACTGGTGCCAGAATTCAGGCACACTGATAAATGTCCTTCAGTAGCTAAAACAGACACTATAATATAAAAAAATTCTGTTCTCCCAAATGTCAGTGGAGCACAAAATGAGAAACCCTGCTGTATTATGTACTTATACATATAAAAGAAAAAGCCTGAAAATTGCCAGGTACTGAACCACATCGCATCGAACTTCCAGGAGCAGCTGCTTGTTCCTTCCTTCAATTAGGGAGGAGGAGGGTGTTGTCATGAGACAGCTATAGTTTGGGCAGTAATCTACAGAGGTAGGTGGCAGGAGATTCTCACCCCCAAATTTACAACTGACTTTGAAAGAAAGCTTTGTACTGCAATGTTTTACCACCTTAAAAATGTTTTGATGGAGAGAGGGCTGAATCTGTAAAGGGATCGTTCTGAAAAGTGAGGACCCAAGCTTGGATACCTAGCACCCACGTAAACATGCCAGACATGGTGGCACATGCATGTAATCCTAACAGTGGGAGGGCAATAACAGAACGGTTTCGCGTAAGCTATTCTTGCCAAATTGGTGCACTGCAGGTTCAGTGACACACACATTTCAAAAAATAAATAAATAAATAAAGTTGGAGACCTATAGAAGACAATCAGCATCGACTTCTAGTCTCTACAAGCGTACATATGCATGCATACACATATAAAAATGAACACTAACATACCACACAAGACACACAGAATGTGGGGTGGAGCCTGTGAATCTGGCATACATATTGCCTGGTTTCAACCTGTAGCATAGCAAAATGTAATTTTGGAAAGAGAGAAACAACCTACTTATCTAGTAGGTAATTAAAATGCAAAGTTTGGGATGAATCAACAGCTCAGCAGAAGACCAAGGTTCAGTTCCTTGCCCCACATCAGGTGACTCAAACTCCAAGAGATCCAATGTCCTCCTCTGGCCTCTGGGTGCACATTCACACGCACACATGCACGCACGCATGCACGCGCGCACACACACACACACACGAATGCACATTTTTTAAAAAATTTTTTAAAATTTTACATACATGCCAGAAGTTCCCTTTCTCTCCCCTTCTCCTGCTCCCCCGACATCCACCTCACCCCATCCGCTCTTCAGAGGAGGTTAGGCCTCCCATGGGGAGTCAACAAGCCTGGCATATCAAGTTGACGCTGTACCAAGTCCCTCCCCTGTATCAAGGCTGAGCAAGGTATCCACCCATAGGGAATAGGCTCCAGAGAGCCAATTTACAAATGTACATTTTTAAAATGTAAAATTTTGTGCTAAAAATTGAATACAATAGGTTTTTAAGCCTTTTTCCCCATTTCTATGATTTTTAGTCATAATTTTTTGAATGTTTTAATTTTACGGTGTCACCAAAGTACCATAGAGGTGACTATCAAGGGAAATAAATTAAAATTTTGATTTAAAGTTGATAAATTATTAACTACTGCTGGGCAGTGGTGGCACACGCCTTTAATCCCAGCACTCGGGAGGCAGAGGCAGGCGGATCGCTGTGATTTCGAGACCAGTCTGGTCTACGAGAGCTAGTTCCAGGGCAGGCTCCAAAGCCACAGAGAAACCCTGTCTCGAGAAAAAAAAATTGAGTACCTAAGGGTAGGTCTGTTCTTAGAAACTGTCAAAAGTGTTTCCTGACATGTAACTTTGTCATAGGTCTATGTCAGACAAAACCAGGAAAACACTTGCTGAGCCATTGAAATGGTGTTAGTCTAACTTCTTTCTCCTTTTGCTAGTTTCTTCCATCTGCATCCAGTTGTCCTCAGCATGGAGGAGCAGAACAACTCTGCTGGGAAGGAGCTTCAGCACAGGACACGAGCAGAAGTTCCAGGAAAGAAAAGCTGGCACACACAGGCCTACACCCTGGGGGCCATTTCCAACTTCCTGTCTACTTTTCTGACCTTTCCTATCTATAAGGTTGTGTTCCGGCAGCAGATCCATGCTATGGCAGTGTCAGAGGCCGTGAGACAGCTTTGGCATGAAGGCCCTCAATACTTCTACCGGGGTATCTACCCGCCTCTTCTCTCCAAGACCCTGCAAGGGACTCTGTTGTTTGGCACTTATGATAGTCTGCTGGGCTTTCTCTCCCCTGTTGGGCCACACTCCCTTGGACAGCGCTGGATGGCAGGGCTCATGTCTGGTGTGGTAGAAGCTGTGGCACTCAGCCCCTTTGAAAGAGTACAAAACGTGCTTCAGGATGCTCGCAAGCAAGCTTGTTTCCCTAGCACCTTCAGCATCCTCAAGGAATTCAATTCTTATGGGCTTTGGGGGCGGCTGTCACTGGGCTATTATCGTGGTTTCTGGCCAGTTCTTGTCAGAAACAGCCTGGGAAGTGCTCTCTATTTCTCCTTCAAGGATCCTATCCAGGATGGCTTGGCCAGGCAAGGCCTGCCCCATTGGGTTCCTGCTTTGGTGTCTGGTAGTGTCAATGGGACAATCACCTGCCTGGTTCTGTATCCTCTGATTGTGCTGGTTGCCAATATGCAGTCTCATATTGGCTGGCAAAGAATGCCAAGCCTGTGGGCCTCTGCTCAAGATGTGTGGGACACTAGAGGTCGAAAAATACTCCTGATTTATAGAGGGGGCTCTCTAATCATTCTCAGGTCCAGTGTGACGTGGGGCCTCACTACTGCTATCCATGACTTCTTGCAGAGAAAGGCTCACACCAAGAAAGAGTTGAAAGATTGACGAAATGTAGTGTGACCATGGCATCTTTGTTCAAAGTCTTCACACGTTGGTCGTGTATAGTATATTTCTTTGGCTTGGTTACCTAATACAACCATCATTTAGTTCCTGTAAACTGTCGCTGCATGGGAGACGCTCCTAACTTTTCACTTGTTCGTCAACAGACAAAGCCTATCAGAATTCCGTAAAGATAGCACGTCTCCCTAGTCTATACAGAGCTTCAGTAGCCTCAGAACCTGGAGCCTTTAAATAAGCTGTAGCCCAGATTAAATAAAATTCCTTTAAGGAATCGTTTTAGTAAGAGGAAACTTTAAAAGAAGACCCTACCCAGGTACTGTGAGTCTGAGCTCCTTCTATGTGTCCTCCTGACCAAACTGAGTAGAACTCCATTTTCAACGAACTGTACTAGACTTTAAGGAAAACTTTAGAGATGCCTAGATTTTCCTGACATTGCTCACTGCCGCTACCACAGCCACTCTCACTTCAAGCTATGTGTCCCACTTTCAGGGCACCTGCTCTGTTTTTAAGTCCTAGATTAGGCTCACTTCAACCCATCAGGTACCATATGAACTGATGATGATGTTGGAAATGGGAATGAGAAGAGATGTGGTGCCTGGATAAAAAGAATAAAGGCTTTGAAGCAAGAGATTTAATTGATTTAATTACATGCCAAATAGAGGAGAAATATTGCTATAGGTGGTTAGTTGTTATCTGTTAGGACTATTTTTCTATACATGTAGTAAAGTGATTCCATTGCTTACAAACCATTTACGTTTCCATAAGGAACATGGAACTAACATGACCATATTTCTTCACAATTAATTGCTAATTTTGTTGATGCGGACAACTATAGAGTTAATTACAGCATAATGATCTTAGCCTGTCTTTCGGAGCCATTGTCAATTTGGCCCCCATATAACTCTCTGCATAT
Organism: Dicrostonyx torquatus; assembly: GCA_028555095.1. Lineage (NCBI taxonomy): Eukaryota > Metazoa > Chordata > Mammalia > Rodentia > Cricetidae > Dicrostonyx > Dicrostonyx torquatus. The sequence continues at coordinate 404,514 of JAQHUG010000260.1, read as the reverse complement.
TATTACACCATGTGCATGGATTGCATAGGCCAGTCAAGTGCAGTGCTTTTCTCTCCACAAACATTCCACCATCTTACCCAAGACCATTCTCTGGCCCACACTGTCTCTCCACTTGCACTGCCCCCCCCACACTAAAAGGCCCCCAATTTCCAAAAGTCCATCTCCAGTGCTACTGTCTGTATGGAGCCCCTTCTCTATATTCCTCCACCTGAATGTGACATTAGTTTTGTGGTACTCTCTTCCAACAGTTCATCAACATGCACTGATCCCATTACGTCACAGATCCCATGTGGCCCCGTGTTCTTGCTGGTCTTCGACACCTCCTACTAGATTGTAAACTTCTTGAAAGCAGGGATTCTTGTATGCATTTTTAAATCCTCCATTGTGCCTAGGTGCTCAATAAAGTTGGTGAATTACTGAATTGATTATCAAGCTGTGATATAAGGTCTATAGCCTCAGGGTGCTATCCCTATTACATGAAGATAATGTTACTGACACATTGTCAACAAGACACATGCCTTTGCAATGTGTTTTGTTTTCTTTTAATAGTGGATTTAGTTTTGTGCTAATAATGATGCCAATGATAACAATAATAATAATAAAATTACGTTCAACTAGAATATTTGGTGCGTTTGTGATTTTTACAGCATGCTAGCTATTATAATAATTTTAGCCCCAAAATTTCACAAACAGAATCACATTGCACAGCTGTCCTCCTCCTTTTATTTCTAGAATTTTAGTATTTCCAAGGTGATATGTGTTTCAGTTCTTGCTTTATACATGATATCATGATAAATTACTCCACTGAATCAAAGTTGTCCTTTATAATGACATATTTGTCTGGGGATGAAATTCATCAGACTACAGGCATTAAAGACAAGATTGTTAGGCCATAAGAATGCCATTTGTCTGGGGATGAAATTCATCAGACTACAGGCATTAAAGACAAGATTGTTAGGCCATAAGAATGCTTTGCCAAGAAGGTCAGCAGAAAATGGCCTTTCTGAAGTGCTGTAGATGAACTTCCACACAGTAGATGTGAGTGGATTGGGACACTGTTGCTAGAATTTCTTACCTGCAGATTCTGCATCCTTGCATTCAACAATTATGGCTGAAAATATATTTTGGAAGGGTTATGTATGTATTGGACACATGTAACTTTTTGGCTTGTTAATCGTTCATTCAAACAACACAGTATAACAATCATTTACAGAACGCTTAACCTTGTATTAGGTATTATAAATTAACTATAAATGACTTAAGATATATGGAATAGAGTATGGTGGCACATATCTGTAATCCTTACTAGGGACATGGCGGGGATGTAGAAGAATAAGGAGTTAGTTCAAGGGCACCCTAGGCTACATAGTTCAGAACAGCCTGGGTTGCTTAAGATTGTAATAAGTCCTCCTCCCTCCCCACAAAATAAAAATGAACCTAAATAAAAAATGAAACAATAAAATGTATTGGATGAGAAGTTTCATGCAAATAGAATTATATAGTTTTTGAAAATACAGGACTTCAGCCATGACTGATTTTTGGTATTCCCAGAGGGTCCTGGAACCAAATCCCCATGAATACTGATAATGTCAATGCTAGTCCACTCGAAGGACAATACATACTCAAAGAAAGGAAAATTCGAATAGCAGCTAGTTATGCTTATGTCTAACTTCCAGAAGAAAATTTATTCACAAAGACGTGTAATTGGCTGAAGAGCAATAGTGAGCACTATTCCCTCATATTTGTATCCAAAAGATGCCTTTCTCTCCAAGCACACTGTGAATTCACTGGTCACTGTGTCAGTCTGTTTCCCCTTTTTCTCTCTAACAATTTATTAGAAATAAATTGGAGCTTTAGATAATTTTCATGAATAATTATTAAAGAACACCTATATATCCGTTACTCAGATCAACATATTAACACTTTATTTCATTTGCTATATTATACGAGCATGCATTCTATCTATATACAGAGAAATAGTTTTCCTAGACTGACAACTGCATATATTCACTTTTTTTGTTTTTTTTTTTTTGAGACAGGGTTTCTCTGTGTAGCCCTGGTTGTCCTGGAACTAGCTCTATAGGTCAGGTTGGCCTTTAACTCAGGAGATTAGCGTGCCTATGCTCCACAAGTGCTGGGATTAAGGGACTGTACCACAATGTCCGGCCTATAATTCATTTTCGATGTTTCTGGATATTATATTTATATATCAAAAAAATTTTTAAAGGCCATCTATGATCTCTATGACATGTCTATAGAGCTATAGCTCTGTGGTAGAGCCCTTACCTAACATCCTCAAGGACATCTCCAGCACCACAGCATGAATAAATACATAAAAATGCAGTTATTGATAAATAATTTTTGACCTAGGATCTCTAGCCCAGGCCAGGATTGAATTCCCTCTATTGACAAGGACGGCCTTACACTTCTGATCTTCCTGCCTCCATCTCCCAAATTCTGAATTGCAGGAATGCACCACCACGCACCATTTATGTTGTGCTGTAGATAAAACCCAAAGCCGTAAATATGCTTAGCAATTTTTAAACAATCTTTTCTCATTTTACATACCTATCCCAGTTCCCACTCCATCCCCTCTTCCTGCTCTCCCCACCTTCCCCCCACTCCAGCCTCCATTCACTACTCAGAGAGAGTAAGGCTTCCTAAGGGTAGTCGACAAAGTCTGACACATCACTTGGAGGCACCACTGAGTTACAGCCCCAATCCTGATTGCAAAATATTATAAAGATGAAAATTCACATAATATGTAATTGTTGAAATTTACTCCAACCTCTTGATACATACTTAAGTTTTAAATGTATGTATTGAAAATTGAAGCTATGGAATTTTAAACAAAGATTTACAACCAAAGCATGACATAATTTATATGCTTTATAAATTTGGTTCACATAAAACCAGTGTTGTAAAATTACATAGACCTACCAATTTTTCCTACAAATCTTTTCAGTAAAATTTAAGACTTCGATTAGTGTGTTGTGAATTTAAATGGCAACACTAATATTTCATTTTGTGATGATAATCTAGTTGTTTTCTATAATATTTGAAAAATTACTTTTACGACTTCGATCAACAAAATAAGGAGTTAATAAATATGGGTTTAAAGACTTATTGAATCTATAGTTTAACAGCTATATACAAACAGGCTAAAAATAGCAAAAATATACAAAATATGATTTGGTCATAAAGAATTACAACATGTGTACATAAACACATGTATCTCTGGGATATATTTCTAAGAATGGAATTGCTGGTTTGTGGAATGGGCACACATTCAATGTAACTGAATGCTGCCTAACATTGTCTAACAATTAACCATGAGTTTAACCCTTACAATCCACGTTCAACAGTTTCTGTTGCGCCACCTACAGGCGAATACTTGGTATTACCTGACATTTTTTTTTCCAACCCAGTGAAGGTAAAAATGAAGTCGCCTGCTTTGACAATTCTGGTTATTAATACTGTTGAGCATATTTTCTTTTCTTTTCTTTTTTTGGTTTTTCGAGACAGGGTTTCTCTGTGGCTTTGGAGCCTGTCCTGGAACTAGCTCTTGTAGACCAGGCTGGTCTCGAACTCACAGAGATCCGCCTGCCTCTGCCTCCCGAGTGCTGGGATTAAAGGCGTGCACCACCACCGCCCGGCCAGGATTTATTCTTTTGTGAATCATTTATTCAAGGAATTTGGTATTTCTCCTATTGGATTTTGTCACTTTTTCAAGTTTATTAATGAGAGTTATTTGCTCTAACTTCAGTCCTTTGTCTTGTAAGTATGTTGTATACAACTTTCCTCATTTGGTCACTTACTTTTCCGCTGCCTTGGTGTTTTCTTTTGATCACTATAATACGTCACATACTTAGTCTGTTCTCTTTGCAGTGATGTGTGTGTGTGTGTGTGTGTTTCCCCAAAGAAATCCTTCTTTGGATATATATTTTTAGTTTTTCCTTTGATATTTATTTCTCCAATATACTTGGAATTATTTCTGTGTAAAATGTAAGGACACTGGCTGGAGATAGAGTGCTTTCCTAACATGTTCAAGGCCTAGCATGGAAACACTATGAGGCTAGAAGTCCATCTTCATATTCTCTTCATAAATATACAGGTATTCTAATATCATGTGTTGAAAAGCCTTTCTCTCCAGACTCATTTATGATGAAATCCTATTAAACATGAAACAGTTGTATATTCTTAGGACAACGTCCAGGCTTGCTGTTCTATTCCAGTGTTTTGCGTGTCTAAGTTTGTGTCACCATGCCATTGCCTTATGACTGCAGCTTTGAAAAGTTTTGGGGTCTAATAGGGAAAGTCTTCCCACATTATTCTTGTTCCCCCAGAGTTTAACTGTTCTCACTATCTACAAAAACAAGCACAGAGATTTCCTTTTCTCCAAAAGATGCTGAGACTTTAATTTTACCTTAAGTAGCTATATTTAAGTGCTATGATACAGTTCAGTGGAAAACATCCATCATCTAGCACTCAAAAAGACCCCCTGTTCAATCTTCAACACCATGACAAAGAAACAGAAAACTATTATTTTAGTGTAAATACATCTGAGCATCTAATTTTAATGTTTCTCATAGTTTCCTATTATATGCGTGTACATGAGACACCTAGTAAAATAAATCTGAGTGTGTGCATGTGTTATGTGTATGTGTGCTATGCATAGGCAGTGTACATGTGTGGAGGCCAGAGGACAACAAATGCCATCCGCCTTGGTTTTGTTTCTAAGATAAGGGCTCATGTTGGTGTAGCACTAACCAAGTAGCCTAGGCTGGCTGGATGGCCAGTGAGCCTGAGGGATCAGCCTGCCTGGTGCCAAGATGAAAGGTGTGTGCCACGGCAACTGACTTTTTTATATGTGGCTTTTGGGAATTAAACTCACGTCCAACAATGAGCATCACCTCGCAATAAAAAATGGTTTTATCAGTTGTGTATGTTTTTCCTCTCCTCTTCCCCCTCTGCAGTGTGTGCATGAAGGGTGGTTACGGTTGAATGTATTCCTTATTGATACCCACCTTACTTTTTGGGACAGAATCTCTCTAAATCTGGAACTGTCCAATTTGAACAGAGTGGCTTTCCTAACAAACCTTCAGGATTCTCCTGTATCTGCTACCAGCACTGGTATTACCGATGTGAATTGCCCCATATGCCCTTGTAAATATTTTTCTTTCCTTTTTTATTTTATTTAAATAACATTTTTATTTATTTTACATACCTACCACAGGTTCCCCTTCCTACCCTTCCACCTGAACTCAGCTCATCAGGCTTCCAGCAAGAAACCTTACCCAGTGAGAGCAATGAGAGATCTCCTCAGCCCTAGCTGCTTGTGGGTTTTTTGGTTTTTTACTATTAACAACCAAGGACAGTCTCATGAAATAATTGCTTCTTACAAACAAAGAGTTGCATTTCTTACAAATAGAGCATTTCTCTTGCATTTTAAGAAAAAAAAATCTATGTCACAGAATCAAAAGTAATCAAAGCAAGAATGTGATATAATAATGTCACATCTATCAGCATAGAAACTTTGACCATTTACCTCTCCTTTAGATCCAGTGACTACAGCTCTCATCAGCCTATGTGAGTGAGCTAAGATGTATGCAGCCACACTAAACAGGAGGTTACCTCTTTAAAGCATGAGATAACTGACACACCTGCCAGCCTGGGACCCAACCTAGTTTTGTAACTGAATGCAAATCAGACATCTAAGGTCTCCCCGTATAGCCTAAGCTGGTCTGGAGCTCATCATCCACCTATATCAGCCTCCTGCATACTGGGATTCCAGGTGTGAGCCACGGCAGACAACACTGCAAGCCTTTGCCCAATAGTGCACGGATGAAACTGTGATAGGCCCTTAGAAGCTGCTTATGCCAAGCAAGCATTGATGCCTCACTGAGGCCCAAGAGGGAACTAAAAGCAGGGTGAAAGCCCGATACTTCTGCCTTCATTTGGTTTATCTGCCTCCTTTATGCTGCTGAAGGCACAGAAAGAAATGGTTGTCCTTAGCCTTGACTTTGGTTTTCCAGAAGAGCGTAGGCACCCATGACAAACAACTCTGATGAGAGAAATTATCCCTCTCTGCCCCCTGCTTGTGGATCAGATATAAGCTCTCATCTCCTTCTCCCGCACCATACCTGTCTGATTGTTGGCACGCTGCCCACCATGATGGTCACAGACAAAGCTGTAAGCAAGCTCCTAATTAAACATGTTCTTTTATAAGTTGCCTTGGTTACAGTGTCTCTTCACAGCAATAGAACAGTAACTAAGGCAACGACCTCCTCTTCCCAGAAGCAATGAGGACATTTTGAAACCACCTTGTGAGAAAAGGGCTGAGATAATTATAGGCAGGTTTATGCCTTGACCAGGAGAGTGAAGTGCCAATGTTCTCTCCACTTCAACCTAAGACTCACTGTCCTAGCTAGTTTTATGTCAACTTGACACACACTGGTCTCCTTTATTTGTTCCTCTTCTCAATGTGAGAACATTCTCTGCTTTGCACCAGAAGACAAAACAAAGGAGAGAGTGAAAAATAAAATTAACCAGCGTGTTTCATTACAAGAAAGTAGTGGTAATTCTGAAGATTCTGCTGCCTTTATAGAAAATAAAAACACCCTTTGTCTGGATGATGTTTTTCATCCTTTAGGGTTGCTCACTGAAAATATGACCATAGGAAATAGTCAAGGTAAAGACTCATCAGTGCCTTACATTTTTGGCATACACAGCAATAACACGAAGGGATGCTCAGTGCCCGTTGTAGGCTGTAATTCTTCACAATACGCCATTATGAACTGAGTACACGACGAGGAGTATGTCATGACAATAAGTTGTTAACCTTTCTCAAATTAATCCACAAACCAAATAGGATTCTAACAAACGCTATCAACAGGTCTATTTCTTTAACACCTTTTCTTATTGCTACTTTGGGAATTTTACATCGTGCTCCCCAATCCCATCCATTTCTCAGTCCCTCTGTATCCATCCTCCACCCTTGAGGCATCCCTCCTAAAGGAAAAACTTAAAAAGAAACAGCAAAAATAAGAAATAAAAATATAAATGAGGATATTAATAATAAAGAAAACAAAAAACAAAAACAAAACAGGCAAAAAATTACTTTGCCCCCCCATCTTTCCCACCACTCCATTGCCTCATCATTCATCTCAGTGCCATTGGCAGATGCTGTATATTGTGCAGTATATTCCCTTTGGCAAATGTTCATTGTGTAGTGTGTTGTTGGTCAGGTTCAAGGCCTCTGGCTTCTGCTACACCACCAATACTGGACCCTCATCGAATCTCTCAGATATCCTGCTGTTGTTCCAAGTCTTGGAGATCCTTCCGATCTGGTTCTTTAGGACCAGTCCCTTCATGCACTCCAGATGGAGCTGATGCTGGGGAGTGCCAACTCAAAGTCCTAGATATGTGTCTGTATGGTAGCTGAGTTGGTCAGTCCAGTCGCTGGTACCACCTCCCCTCAGGTGAGGGATGGAGCCAGTTTTCCCAAGTGCAGGGGTCAGCTCTCCTATGAAGGGTAGGACCAACTCTCCCATGATAAGATCATCAGGATCTACTATCCCAGGTCTGGCAAAGGGTCAGGTTTCCAAAGGGGAAGGCTCTCTCAGGGTCAGTGAGGGGAAAGGCCAGCTCAGCATGGCCCTTGTACTTCAACACATGGCTCGCAAGGGCCCCTGTGGTAACATAGGCAATGAATATCAGCACAGACCCCAGATTCAGGACCATGGGTCTAGATATGGCCATTAGTAGTAACTTGGGCACAGATGCCACCACGGCCCCAGATGGAAGCACAGGCCTCCCATATTGGCATGAACCTAGCAGCAGCATAGTCACTAGGCCCCAACATGGCCCCAGAAGCATGGTAACTAGACTCTAACATGGCCCAAGGTGGCCTAGACACTGGACATCTTATGTGGCCTTTGGTGGCAACACGGGCCTTGGAGATCAACACAAAGCATTGATGTAGTAGGACCATGGACCCAGACATGGTCCTTAGCAGTAGCCAAGGCTCAGATGACACCATGGGTGGCACCACAGGATGCTCTGATCTGTATGATCCCAGAAACAACTTGACCCTCAGAAGCCAATATGATTTCAGGTATCAGCCCAGATCCCAGGCTTCTGCATGGCTCTCGATGGCAACAGGAGCCACGGATATCAACACAGATCCTGGCTATTGGCAAGAGCATGGACCCAGAAATGGCCCTCAGCTACAAGTTGGTCAGGACATCTCCATACTCCCTTCCCTGGGGCAAGGGGGAGCACGTCATCCACCCACATCAGCCCATTCCACACCACCTTGTCCTCTTCAGATCTGCCACTCTCCATAGGACATGTTCATGCCAATGTGGGAAGTCTGTGCAATTGCTTCTGCCTCCGTCTCACTGTCATACTGCACCGTATATTTGCTCACCATAACAGTGCCCACCTGCTCAGTGAGCAGGCCTGTAGGTGTCCATTTGCCTCCCACTCCCAACGGTGTGGGCAGGCTGGTAGATTCTTCTACTTGCTCAGGGCAGGACTCAAGAAGGCTATTTTTTAAAATAGTACTTGGTAACTTAATAACAAAATTGAAAAAGACTATATGGGAAATTTGTATATTGCTGTTGGATATTCACTAGAGAAAACTGCTCAGGCACAAGTGTAAAAAACAAAAAAAAAAGTCTTCATTAGTCAGCCAGAGACTACACTGCATGTCCAGGATCCCAGTGTAGCCCCAACCCTTTCTCAGGGTGATCTTATAACACAAAAACTGTCTCCTGGGTTGGCATACTTCAGTTAACGAGAACAGTTAGCTAGAAGCAGGATTATAGAAGGCAAAAGGCAAGGTTAGTACATTTAGAGATGTTCCCAGAACTCTGCACCTTGCTGGATTAGGTCTTTGTTATAGTGTTGGCAGATGGTGCTGTGCACATGCTGAGTTTAACAGCTGAATATACTTCCATCATGGAGTCAGTTGTGCTAAGGTCTGGGTCACACTACGTTCTGGGGGCCCTGTTACATTCCCCACTGGTCTCAGTGAATGAGTCAAGTCGTGGACTCACCCTGCTGTAAAGAGGTAGTTAGACCTAAGGACCATTCTCTTTACTGAACTGATACATAACTGGCCATATAGTTTAAGATGCAGGGCCCACAATTCATACAATTAGAACGAGAATTAAGGCCCAGCTGGTGCTGATAGCAGAGTAGTTAGCCAGGAGGTCCAAGACAACAGAGACTGGTACCAATTATTTATGTTTTTGTCTCTTTCTTTTTGAGGTTTTCCCCAACCATGGCAAGAATTCCTCTAATTACTCCTGATCAAGTAACATAGAAACAACAGGTTTCTCCCAAAGTCATACATAGTCTCCCTTTGCAGGACCATTTCTGTAAGGGAATCTGTTGTTTTAATTCATAAATGGAAGCTTTTAATACCTCCAGGTACTAATCAACCCGTCTACTTACTCTGGAAAGTATCAGAAGAGGTACGTTTAGTCAAACGATTAGTACGTGCCCATCAAGTAGTCTCCGGGGCTCAGTCATATCATTGTTACCCAGATGAGTTAACCTATTAGGCAGAATAGCAGGCATCAGGATAAGGGAAGTGCCTAGGTTAAGTCCTCTAATGCTAATTTGGGTTGCCCCAGTCACTGTGAGTTTTGTCAGCCTATGGTGACAGTCTGGTTAGTTCCTATCTCTACATAGCATATGGGAGAGGTGTCTGAGCATAACCAGCAATCATGGCTGATTTCTGACTGGGAATGATTAGCTCTAGCCCCAGGATCTCTTCCTGTGGCATAGAGTCTGATGACCCAGAGGCCAGAATCTTTCTTAAGGATTTTTTCAGGAAACCTCAGTTTCAAAACACTAATACTTCCAAAAGTAACTCTCCTGTTCCTGTCAACTATGGGGGTAGCTACAGGGCATGCATAGAATTGTAACTCTGTATGCCTATATCAAAAGATAAACTCCCATATCTATTTTTGATCTAACACAGACACTTAAATTGGGCATCAGTTAGTAAAGGGCAAGATGAAATATAAATTGATGGACTATAGCCGCATTAACAATTACCTCCCTGTGTCAGTTTTTCTCAGTTTTCATATCCAGGCCTGAAGGCCGTGGGGGTTGGACAATGACTCTGTATTCATACCAAACATAAGATTCAGGAGAAGGTGGAGGGGTGAGAAGTTGAAGGGCTTGAGGCCCAATGAAACCTTATTTTCAATGGGTCCATAGTGTAGAGGCAGTACAATTGGCATCTTAGTCCATGGCTTCTCCTCTTTTAATCTGAGTGTGGTTGATCCATGTTGTAATATCAGCTACCTTCACAGTAATAGGAATAGAGAAAATGACTATGTAGACAGTTCAGTGCCTCTTTGGGTATTTGCTTGACCCACACAATATCATCAAGAAACAAGAGGGAACAGGTGGTGAATCTGAGTTTGCCTGGGTCTCTCGGAAACTCCAATGAATAGCCTTTATGGAGGACTGGAGGGCCTGTAGTGACTTGAGAAAGGAGTGGTTAGAGAGTTCGGCTAACTGCTGGTCTCTGAGCCTGGGAAACAGTGGGGGAGGTCCTCCAAACATTATCTCATGGGGGTAAATCTCTCCTATATGGGTGCAGCAGGCCTGAAGAAAAGCAAAGGAAGGAGGCCTATCCATCCTTTGCCAGATTCTAAAGAGAGTTTTGTTAGAGTTTCTTTTAACCTCCTATTTATCCTTTACTTGCCCAGAACTTGTGGGCTACATGCACAATGAAGTTTTCAATCTGTCTAAAGTTTTAGCTACCGAGAGTTGGACCACTGTTGGACCCTAATGCTAGGTGGAGGCCTCATTAGGAGACCAGTTCCTGGAGGAACTTTTTAAACTACTATTTGAACAGTTTCAGTCCAGGTGGGGAACATGTCTATATACTTGGAAAAGGTATCTGTAAGCATTTCAGTTTGGATGGAAAAGGATCCTGGTAGTCAGGAGCCAAGGACTACCACAAAGTCACCATAAGCCTAGCAGCGTACAGCCATGTTCCAGGGAAAGGTTTCCCCAATGTAACAGCTCTGCTCCAGCAGGGGAACCCCCGACTCCCTTCCACCCATGCCAGGAAGTTCGGGAAGTTGTTATAGTTCTGCTCCACTCAGCTCCACGCTGGACTCCAATAAAAGTTGTTATTTCTCCGCTCTGATCCAGAGATCTATTGGTAGGGAAGAATCCAGGAGGGTGGCTGCCTCTGCCACGGTGGATAAAGGCAGCTTCAAGCTGAACAGGCATGGGGTTTATATAGGGCTTCATAGGAGCAGAGTTTTTTCAGGGTGGAGATTTTTAGGGTGGGAATTGGTCAGATTTCAATCCCTGATCTTGAACAATCTCTTATTCAGAGATTGGCTGGATTTTATGTGCAGGGATTGGGTTGGCTTTTGTGCGAATTTGGTCAGGGGCAGAGTGTGTTTCTTTCACTGGCTCTGGTTTGATGACCATGGTGTGTTTATTTGGCTGATCCTCTTAGCCTGCAGTATCTATAAAAACTAACAAGTACTTGTATCCTCCCCTGGCAAGCTGGATCTTGGTGAAGTCAGTTTTCCCAGAGTTCCCTGGTGTTTTAGTCTCCCCTTCAAACCCATTCCTGGGTAAGGACTCTGTTCTGGATTTACTTAAACACAGTCCCAGATCTCTTCACAAGCAGGAGAGGTTATATATATGACTGCATATTCTGCCAGATACCTTCTATCCAACATGAAGCTACTTCCCCTAGAGGGTGTAGTACAGGAAGGCCAAAAACTGAACTGTGAGGTCTGGGCAGCTCAAGTAAATCCTGTTTGTTGTTTCAATGTAGTCATGACAAGGAGGTCCTGATTCAATAGAGGGAAAAGTAGCCAGGCATAATGTTCTGCCAATTTCCAGGTGTACCCAGGGGATTATTCAAAGGAGTCTCTGGCAATAGCTCATACGTGGGTTGGGGAGACAATGGCTCCCTTCAGTGGTGCCCTTCAGACCTAGACAGATGAACCATTGGGCCTCTGCAGATACAAGGCCTGGTAATGCATACCTGGGGACCACTGGTTGGATTACTGTTGAAGCTTGGTTGATGGCTCACAAGCCCTGGGTAGGTCAGTAGTTTTGTGCCTGGTTTCTTCACAGGTAACAGAGGAGTATTCCATGAAGATTGGCACTTTTGGAGCAACACAATCACTAATAGACTCTGAAGATAAGCCCGAATGCCAATCTTGGCCTCCTGAGTTAAAGAATACTATCATAATATTACCAGGTGAGTCCCAGGCAGTAGTTCATCCAGAATAGGTGAAAGACTGATGGCTAGTCCAGGTGAGCTCCTTTCAGCCCACACCTTGGGAAAATGAGAGCTCCACGTTTTTCATAACCGAATCATTCCTGCAGGGTTTGAGTGAATTCTTCATTATTCCTCATGATGGACAGAAGCATGGAGGTGTTTCTCCTGGCTCTCTTCAAGCCAAGGCAGTCAGTACCATCAACAGAGGAGATGCAGAACCCTAATTTGGACAGCAGGTCTCTTCCTAACAAGAGTGCCAGACATTTGATTAGGAGAAAAAAAAAATCATGCTTCAGCCAGTGCCCTGCCACGTTGCAAGTGTGAGATTCGCAGAAGAAATGCTTGGTTTGGGCCCCGGTAGCTCCCATATTATTTTTATTTAATTATAATTTTATTTTATGTGTGCAAGTGTTTTGCATACATGTATATCTGTGCACTTCTTTGGTGCCTAATGCCTGCAGAGACCAGAAGAGGGCATCAGATCCCCTAGAACAGCTTGTAGATGACTGTGAGCCACTATATGGGTGCTGGGAAGAGTTCTTTAGCACTGAGCCATCTCTCTAGCCCCAGGAATTATCACTATTTGGCCCCTTTTCCATGGGACCTGCAGGCCTTAGTAACAACTGAATGTTCAGCATCAGTGGCCAACACAAAGTTAAATTAGGTGGCCCCTGACTCTCATTTTGACCATGGGCTTATGGTGGCCAGACTTATTGAGTCCAGTCTGCTTCAATCTAAGTGATTTTGGCCAGCCCAGTGAAGTTTGCTGTGGGGAGGGGGTGGCACTCAATCTGGTAGGGAGCATGGTTCTCCTTTAGCCTCTAGTCCTTTGTTTTCACCCATAGAGTAAGTTATTGGAGAATTAATTCTTCAATTATATTATTTCCTTGCAATAAACACACGGGTACTTCTGTAAGGGACTGTGGGGCTTTGACCTCGCTCCGCTTTGCCCTGGTCTGGGCTCAGATATGCCTGTCACCAGGAGAGCTCCTTTGTTTCATCCTTTGGTTTGTTTTTGTAGTTTTTTCCTGGTTTATTAACACATATTGGCTACCTCCAGTAGTTGGATACTATTCATATCAGCAAATCACTAAGTTTTGTAGTTTTCTTAGAATATTACCTTGTGCCAGGCCCAGTAAATCAGTGTTCATCATTCATTTAATTTCAGAAGCCTCTGGGTCAAAGCAAATTTGTAGGCAGATCGCCTCACATCATCTCTCATAGAAATCAGATCAGATCTCTTCTGGATTTTGAAGGATCTCAGTGATTTTTTTCCTTGCTTTTTTTATTTTATTTTTTTTTAAAAAAAGAAAACAAACCATCTTTTTTCGTTTTACATACTAATCCCAGTTCCCACTCCCTCCCCTCCTCCCATTCCCTCCACCTTTACCCCAACCCCACCCTCATCCACTCCTCAGAGAGGATAAGACACATTGCTCTGAGGAAGGACCAAGGCCCTTTCCACTATATCTAGGCTGAGCAAGGTATCCATCCTAAGAGAATGGGTTCCCCAAAAGCCAGTACAAGCAGTAGAGATAAATCCTGGTCTCACTTCCAGTGGCCCTGCAGTCTGCCCCTGCCATACAACTGTCACCCACATTCAGAGGATCTAGCTTAGACCTATGCTGGTTCCTTTCCTGTCTGGCCAGTGTTGATGAACTCCCATTAGCCCAGGTAAACTGTTTCAATAGGTGTTTCAATCATGGTCTTGACTTCTTTGCTCATATTCTCACTCCTCCCACTCTTCAACAATCTCAGTGATTTTTGACAAGTTAATAGGCTTATTTGTTCCCGTTTCAGTTCTTTTGGGTGAGTATATTAATATCTTTCCAAGATGGCTCTATAATAATCTGAATTTGTTTGTTATTGGGGGATCTTGTGCTGGAAAGGGGGCTCTGACCCATGACTCTGCCCTTAACTTTCCTAAAAGAACACAAGCCACCACCATTTCCAGGTCTCAGTCATTATTGTTTGCCACTCCTTGGTGTTGAAAGAGTTAATGGGAAATGGTGGCAGCCACTCTGAATTGGGAAATCTAGAGGTGGGGGGAAAGATGGAATCTACTAGGTCTGTCATAGCCTGAGTTCCATAGAGTATAAGGGGGTATGGTGCTTCCAATTGAACAGGTTGGTAAGACATAACCTGTCTTCCCTGGATGCTTCTGTCTAATGTCATGTTTTGAGAGGGCCCCTGATCTCAGAGTGACATATGGAGGACAGGATGTTGGTTCTGGACTTAACAGAGGCACCTTCCCAGGGACTTGGGTTTCTCAGGTCTTGGCAGAGATACCAATGTAGTGGACTCTTTGGTAATGGTAGGCATCTCTGGCATAGGCAGAATGGTGCAAGGGGACAGTGGTAATAACAGCTCCTCTGAGTCTCCCTGGAGGATCAGTAGGGTTTCAATGGGCATACAGGAGGCCTCTTGAGTGTGGGTTATTTGATCTGAGGAATAGTTAGATGAATATCTTTAGTTTAAACATTCATTAAGCTGTATACCTTTTATCTGTATTTATATATATTAATTTTTCTGTTGTGATGAAGTACTATGAATAAAGCAACTTAATAGAGAAAAGAGAGAAAGGGATTTTTGTTTGTTTTGTTGTTATTGTTTGTTTGCTTGCTTACAGTTCAAGGCTATAGCACACTGTGGAGGGAAATCCAGGCAGAAGGAGCGTGATGCTGCTGGTAGGTCATATTACATCTGCAGTCAGAAGAGAGAAATGAATTCATACCACTGCTCATTTTTTTTCCTTTTATACAACCTTGAATCCTTTATCCTTTGTCCAGGAAATGGTGCTACCTATACTGGGTGAGTTCCCCCCCCCCAATTGGCACAAGCAAGATAATCATCCAGATGCATACCCAGAACCTTGAAGTGGGTATCAGTGAGCAATGGTCAAGATGGAGTATGTGCCCACAGACCAGCAAACCATACTCCATCTTGACCATTGCTCACTGATACCCACTTCAAGTGTCTAGTTGTACTGGGGAAATATGTAGGAGTTTGTCTTTTGAGATAGGGATACAGAGTTATAATTCTCTTCATGCTGGGCAGCTTGACCCCTTAGTTGCCAGGAACAAGGGTGTTTTCATCACAACATTGTGTCATTGTGAAACAGTGGATTCCTAAAACATTCCTTTAAAAAGATTCTGGGTCTTTGGGAAACAGGGATAACCTGAGGGGACCGGAATTTATGCTGCAGGAAGGGATCTATGAATCCATCTAAACTATTCCTCAATGTTGGGACCATTTGGAGTCCTGGCCTCCAGCTGCTCTCCCCCTCTAGTGACCTTTACTTGACCTTTATATTTGAGCTACCAAAAGCTGTGTCCAGCTCTGCTTCCTAAGCACATGTTGCTTTGACCTTGATTGAGGATCAGGGGGTGAGGTTTTCACCTGTTGGCCCACCTGACTGTGTTGGGTATATAAGTCTCTGTGGTGCTATTTAATAAAGGGCTTCTTTTGCAGTGACTAGAGGTGTATGTGTGTGTGTTAATCCTGACGTCCTTTGTTCGGGTTTTGATTCCAGGCTGTGTAGGCGCGGCACCTCGAGGTCCCCAGGCCTTTGGGTCCTAACAAAGATCTGTCCATGCCAGGCCCAGGCCAACTCGCCCCTGCAAAGCAGTTAACACACCCAGAGCCACTGTCCAGGAAGACCACCCCCACTGTCCTAGTAGCTGAGTGATCCCCATCCTGAGCTTTTCTACTCTTGACAATGTCTGCCGCTTAGTTACTCATTCCCAGCCAGACATTGGCCTTGATTGCTGGTTATGATTAGACCCCTGTTCCCTGTACTACATAGATATAGGAACTGACCAGACTGACAAAACTCACAGTGACTGGGGCAGAATGGAAGTTCTGGGAGGAGAAGAAAGGAAGTGGGCAGACGCCACGAGCCACCTTCGCAGATGGATGCAGGTTAGACCTTCCCAGTACGTCACCACGTGGTGACTTACAGACTTTTATAATGGGT
>JAQHUG010000260.1:376333-386598 GCA_028555095.1 Dicrostonyx torquatus | reverse complement strand
CTCCCAGAACTTCCGTTCTGTCTACTCCGCCCACCTAAGGGCTGACTTAACTATAATCCAGGCAGCTCTTTATTTAACCAATCAAAGCACAGAAATACAGGTGGACCCTCCCACATCTAACTACCTAAGACAGCAGAATGAGTTCACGACTTGACTCATTCGCTGAGACCAGTGGGGAATGTAACAGGGCTCCCAGAACGTAGTGTGCCCCCAGACTTAGCACAACTGACTCCATGATGGAAGTATATTCAGCTGTTAAACTCAGCAGGTGCACAGCACCATCTGCCAACACTATAACAAAGACCTAATCCAGCAAGGTGCAGAGTTCTGGGAACATCTCTAAATGTACTAACCATGCCTTTTGCCTTCTATAATCCTGCTTCTAGCTAACTGTTCTCGTTAACTGAAGTATGCCAACTCAGGAGACAGTTTTTGTGTTATAAGCTCACCCCGAGAAAAGTTCAGAGCTACACTGGGATCCTGGACACCCAGTGTACTTGCCAGCTGGCTAACCAAGGCTTTCTGTAAGCCTAAACTCTTTCTGAGTAGTTTCCTCATGGATACTCCATAATAGTAACTATCAGATTTTCACTGTTCTGTCCCCATAGACACTGGCAGAGGGTGTTGACCAAAAGCTGTGCTTTACCCCTTATTATTATAATTAATTACTATTGTCATCTTTTTGTTGGTCGAGAGATTCATATTGTGTATGATGCTTTGAACAAGGATGCCACCCCATGCTCTCCCTTCCAATTCATCTTCTATCCCCAATTACAATTCCCTTCCTACTTCATGTATTTTCCTCTTTAAAAACAAATAAAACCCCCCAAGGATTCCATTTAGTGCTGCCAGTATGTACATGGGAGTAGGACCATCTCCTGGAACACAGGTAGCCCCTCAGGAGCCTCATCTTTGAAGAAAGCTGGCTCTCCCTTTCCCAACATTAGCTGTCAGGAGTTCTCAGCTGGGGCAGGAGTTCTTGACTTCCTTCCATCTCCATGCTGGTATTTTGTCTGATTTAATCGTGTGCATGTCATGTACACATAGTCGCAGCTACTATCAGCTCATGTGGTGCAATTGCCCTGCTGTGTTCAGAAAACAGTTCCACTGTACGAACTCACTGACTCTGTATCTTCAAATCTTTCCCCCTCACCTCACCCCCGTGACAACTCCTGAGACTTGGGAGGAGGTGATTTCAGTCTACATAGTTTTCATCTTCTGCTTCTTACGGGCCAAGCAAAGTCCTAGGTGAAAGGTTGTGTAGATTCTCTTGTGATTATACCATGCTAATTATTCTCAAGTTCAGTGGCACAAAAAGTCTAAAATGTCACATGCTTAAGTAGAAAAAGTTCAGTAGCGAGTGGCCCTGAACCATTGACCCTCACATCTGCACTATTAGCAGGCCAGGGATCAGAAGAGAGGTCACTGAGCATAGGTTCAAAACCCTTGGTCATCACAGTATAGTCCCTACCAAAGGCTATAATAAAGCCAAGAATGCAGGGTACAACTCGTTCAGTTTGGCCCTCGAAGTCGAGGTATTGAAATATAACTGGATAAGATGTATAAAAATATAAATAATAAATGTATAAAATATAACTGTTCAATGTCATTCTCCTAAATTGACTGCGGAATGAATGTGTTTGTAAAGAAGGAATCATGGATCTCAGGCTAAAGCTGTAGAAGAGGAAAGGAATTGAACTTTGCCCACAATTCGCCTCTTAGCCATCAGATTTCTTCCATGACATCATCAAGTCTTGTTATGGCCGGTATGCTGATGTACTAAATTGAACAGAGAAGGCCACCCAGAAAACTAGACCTGGGAGTGGGCGTGGCAAGTCAGGACTTGACAGCCTGTGCAGGGCTTAAGTCAGGAACAGCTGTCCAATCATAAAGGTGGACGGGGTCAAGGGGGTGGGACCTATATAAACCTTGTAGAATTTATAAGCTCGGGGCAGCCCTGAAGAGCACCAAACTGGTCTCCTAGCTGGGGATTTACCTGCTGTCCTGACAGGAGTCTTGGAGCCAACAGGTGAAAAACCGTGGCCCTTTGGGGTCAGTGCCGTGGCAACGCTGGCGCGTGCTCTAGCACTTTAGCACTTTCAGTCTGCGCTTCCGAGTTGGCTAGTTGGCGGAGGCTTTGTTTCTTGTGAATTCAGGACGCAGTCCTGGGGGTTTCTCACTGTGGGAGGTCCAGGGTTCTGAGCTGCTCCGAGAAGGTACTGAAGGCTGGAAAGAGAGTTGGGGTGAGTGGCAAACGGCCTTCTAGGTTTGGCTTCCGCCCCTCTGTCCCTTAAGCTGGGCACTGGGCAGTGACAAGTTATTTGTAAATGACACGATTCAGATAGATGTCCCTGCCCTGCCCTGCTGTTAAAAATGTGTGAATCCCAAATTTCCCCAGCTTTGAGATCGGCGATGTTCACCTGGTAAAGGAGGGTATTAGGATACCCTTGACTGAAAGGGTTTGAGACATGGAAGCTTCGGAACTGAGGGGTGGGGTGGGGTGGAGGGCTCTCTAGTCTACCCTCGTCACTAGATTGTGTCCTAGCCCTGCTAAGATAGAACCAGGCCCTGGCTGAAGAGTTCTGCCTTCTTCTCTTTGGAAATAGGACTCAGCTGTATTTGGGGTTCCTCATTCTACTAAAGCTTTTGAGTCTTGATCATAAATAGGGACTTTTCTCTTTCTTTTACACGTTTACTAAGGTTACAAGAAGGTATTATGAGACTTGTAATTGGCCATGACTATTAAACCCTTCCCTGTCTTATTGTAGTGTTCTAAAAACTGACTTTGGTCATTCGATAGAAATTAGTACAGTGTTGTGTGCCTCTCTTTTAGTGTGTGATACTCACCATCATTCCCAAATCCCCTAAAAGTCACTGATTGGAAGGTGAAGATGCTCATAGTCTCATTTTACCTTTGCAGGCATTTTAAAAGTCAGGCTTTTATTTTCCCCTGGGTTTCTAGAATATCTCAGTTTCTGGAGCATCTTCCTCTGCTGTAATTTGCTGCCACCAGAAATGGACTAATGCTTTGCAATCAGAGTACACTAAGAAAACATGACTTTCTGAGGTTGGTTGTTTCCTTGTTGAAAACCACCATGCAAAGTATTCGATGATATTTTGAATTGTTATGATTTTTTTAACTGTTATTCTTAATCTGATCGTAGTTCTAGTAGGTAACGCTTTGTTGTTCTTTCAGTCAAGATGGGTGACAAACTGGACATGTCAGAATTGGAACGATTTGATAGATCAAAACTGAAGAAAACAATTACTGAAGAAAAAAATACCCTTCCATCGAAGGAAAGTAAGTCATGGAGGTTTCTAGTTGAGAGGAACAGTGCTGAAAGTTGGCAGAGTCAGTTAACAAACCTATGCTCTATTAAATTTTCCACAAAGTAAATAATAATAATTAGTGTCCTATTATACTTAACAGTTTAAAATAACCAATAGCTGATTTCGTTATTGGGGATATGTAAGTGTTCCTGCATTAATAGGAACCAGTAGCAGTAATGGTAGTAATAGGCACTAATAGTATAAAGAAAAAAAGTAATTTCTTGTTGAAAATTACAAAATTCACATTAAAATCAAGCTTGGAATCTTTAATCACTAGGGAAAGCCCTATGTGTTCTTTTAATCATGTGGTGTTTTTCTGCATTTTTCCATCTGAGCCTGTGATCTTGTCCTGCTAATGAATTCTGCAGATGCTGCTCTTCTGATCTTCTGCCTAATGACAAATAAAATGGAATAA
This sequence comes from Dicrostonyx torquatus, assembly GCA_028555095.1. Classification (NCBI taxonomy): domain Eukaryota; kingdom Metazoa; phylum Chordata; class Mammalia; order Rodentia; family Cricetidae; genus Dicrostonyx; species Dicrostonyx torquatus. The sequence continues at coordinate 382,853 of JAQHUG010000260.1, read as the reverse complement.
GTTCAGATCTTGAATACTCTTGATGCTTCCAGACTCAGGGGATCATTGTTACTCCCTAGAGTTACAACTTACTGGAGATCTTCAAAAAATTTTTCACAAATGTTGTGCTATGCTTTTTTATTACACCAACATTATTTGAGAATTCTGAAACTAGATGAAACTGTTTTAAAGATTCCTTATTGTATTGTGATAGATGTAATGGAAGGAAATGCTTCATTTACATTTTTGTCTCAAATAATGGCAACTGTATAAATCAAATGGAATGTGAAACCCATAGTTATTTAAACATAATTATTTAATATCTATTTAACATATTAAATCTTAATATTAATTTAATATTAAACTTTAATAGGTATTAAAATGGTTGGTGTGTACTCTCATATCACTTTGTGAGGCTTTGTGGGTGGTACCTTGGTATTCTGAATTTAAAGCATTATGATAACCATTTAAAGAGTTAGCACAGATTCTTTATAATGGTGCTGGGTTTCAAACCCCAGGTCCTAGTTCATGCTAGGCAAGCACTGTACTACTAAGCTCCACCACACAGTCTGGCAACGAGGAACCCTAGGAAGAAACTAAACATATTAGAAAAAGTCTCTCCTAACAACAGTTTGATGTTTCTTTTTTTCCTAGCTATCCAGCAGGAGAAAGATTATATTAAAAGATCATAAAATGAAGACCTCCTTTCAAGAGGAAATCCAACATTGCCTGACAGTAATGGTTTTAGGATTGTAGAGATTTCAGACAGTTCCTGATGGAGTCTCACCTCTACTGCCTTGACTGAAAGGTCACCATTTGCCAATGATCATTAAATTTGGTTGTAACTGCCCACTGGTGTATAAATGTGGTTTTTCACTTGCTACAAGACAAGCCGATTGTGGGGACCTCAAATGCTTCATCATCTTTGTGAAGTTGTACTCACAACTATTTGCAGCTCCTCGAGTTTATCTTCATTTCTAATGTAACAAATATAACCACAAGCCTCCTGTGGTACATTCTTGGTATTCTAAGACATGAAATTACACAAGGGTACTCTTTCAATTAAAAATAAATGAAGGAAAGCCTCTTGAAGATTACACGTATGTGAAGTTTAAGGTGGTAATGAGAACTAATGCCCTTATTTGGGAATGAAGAAATGTAACCGTAGAACCTAAAGATCTGTATAGGATGTGAAAAGATTACCTTGCTTTCTTGAAAGTGTTTTTTCACCTTAATGCAAACACCCAAACCTGGAGTGGGATGGGGAGGTGGCAGGAAAGACTTGCTAAAACACACCATATTAAAGACAGCAGGGTCTTCTACTGAGTGTACAATGAGATATTTAATATCTGTTGATGACTCTCTTGCGAACCGAGCATTTTGATCCTCAGTGACATAAGTGCTACTGACTTAAACGTGTTCTCCCAGTTCGTATGCATATATTTTAGCTCCCAATATGCTTATACATGGTGGTAGGATCTTTTAAGAGTATTTAAAATTAAATAAGGTTCTAAGAGTGATGCCTTATAAAAAGAGGGAAAGGAGGCAGGACACACACACACAGAGATCTTATAAGGATGCTGAGTCTAAAGGTACCTATACAACTGAAATGCACATGTTCTGCATTCAATCCTGCTGGACATTGGTCTGGACTTGCTACATCTAGACCCGTGAGGCTTTAAATTTCAGTTGTCTAGACCACCTAGTCTGCAGTGATTTTGTTAGAACAGCTTGAACTGACTACTATAACTAGGAAAACACGTAAATGATCATGCCTCAATCCTTACCTTTAATACCTTTACTGCTTTAAATGTATAAAGCTAACCACCTAAATATCACCAAGTAGAGATGTCCATCACTCAGGATAATTAGCCAGGCTGTTATCCTAACTTACATATCTCCTTTTTGAAAGGTTACCTATTTCTAACCTAACACGTTAATCTGCTTTATCCTTTTGAGGGGCTTATATCATTAAATAACAATTGTGGTTAGAAGAACTAGAAGTGATTTTGTGTGTTATCATAAAATTCCATAAGTGGAAGACTAAGAGGGTCCACTAGGACCAAGTACAAATGTGGGTATACAATCACAGTAGCCAGAGTGTACTGGAATGGGAAGATTTGGACCTTAGAAGTAACCATATTGGTCACCCATACTCCTAGTCTGCAATAGTATTCCACAGTCACGTGGTCTTTTACAGTGACAAGCTGGTACAGTACCCAAACCTGGCTCCCTGTGGCATCTATATAAACATTATGGAGCTATTTACTGGAAACTCAAATAGTATAATCAATTTAAAGTGTGATGTTACTCCTTTTGTTCTGTCCCAGCTTTCAGCACACGAGATGCTGCACCCGCATTCATTTTCTTTCCCCTCATTTCACCATACCTTGAGACATTTTCACAGATCCATCAAAAGGATGCTTCTCTGTATCCTAGACAATTTTAAATCTAGTCAAGCTGACAATGGCAATATTAAACAAATATCTGAGAGCTACTCTTCAGTTTCCTACATGATTTGGCTAACTGGAAATATGAGGTGATAAATTGGACTGTTTTATAGTAAAAAAAAAAAGGATGCTCTAAGAAACACTCAAAGGGGTAGTGGGGTGGATATGATCAAAGTGCTTCATGTGTATACACATGAATATTATATATATATATATATATATATATATATATATATATATATACTGTCGCAATGAAAGCCACGATTTTGCTATTTGTGGTGGTTCATGCCTATAATCTCAACAATTGGGAAGTGGACACAAGAGGAGCAGAAATTAATTCAAGATTAGCTAGAGCTACATGAGATGCTCTCTCAATGAACACCACCACCACTCTTCACTCTCTCATAGAATTAATATGCAATATTTTAAAAAGTTATACTCAGTCACAACATATAATATTTAGACACATTGGGTAATCTGTCTAATGAAAATATCCAAAAATACATACAATAACTTTAAAAGACCTTTTTGTTCTTCCTTTTTAATTTTTAAATTCATTTTATACACCAACCACAGTTCCCCTTCCTCCCCTCCTCGCACTTCCCTGCACACCTCCCCCACCCTCCATCCACTCTTCCCAATGGGTAAGGGCTCCCATGGGGAGTCAACAAAGCCTGGCACATCAAGCTGAGACAGGACCAGGCCCCTCACCCCTACATCCATGCTGAGTAAGATATCCCATCACAGGGAATGGGCTGCAAAAGCCAGCTCATGCACCAGGCATAGGTCCTGGTCCCAATGACAGGGGCCCCACAAACAGACCAAGCCACACAATTGACAATTGCTACCCTCATGCAGAGGGCCTAGTTCAGTCCCAAGCAGGCTCCCCAGCTGTCGTCCAGTGTCCATGAGTTCCCATGAGCCCTGGTCAACTGTCTGTGGGTTTCCCTGTCATGATCTTGATTCCCCCTACCCCACTCCGGCTCATTGATCATATTCACCCCTTTAACTGCTCCAAAATATGCCCTACCTCCTCTTCCCCCCAAATCTGTGCTACTTTAAATTTTTATTTGTTTATTTATTGTTTTTTCGGGACAGGGTTTTTCTGTGTAACAGCCCTAGCTCTCCTGCAACTAGCTCTTATAGACCAGGCTGGCCTTGAACTCATAGAGATCCGCCTGTCTCTGCCTCCCAAGTGCTAGGATTAAAGGTGTGCACCACCACCCAGCACTTCTTTCTTTTCATTAATAACTATTGAATCCAATTTGTGCTGCCCATAGTCTTCTGGCTGTAAATATCATACATTGGAGTGTGGTTGACCTACCAGTACCACACCCTTAAGGAAACAGCCCCACCCACCTCAGAAAGTCATCAACTGTCCATAGCCCTTCAGTTAGGGGTAAGGCCCGCAAACTTCTTAGCCCTCATACTGGAATATTGACTTTTTTTATCTTGCGCAGGAAAGCACAGCTACTGTGAGTCAAAAACACAGCTCATGTCATGTCCAGAAGACAGTTTATTTTGGTCTTCCCTAATTATTCTTAACAATCTTTCCTCCCCTTCTTCCAAGATGATACCTGAACCTTAGAGTAAGGGGGTGGTTGGAAAAAATACTTTTTATGGTTGCAATCTGAAATATCTCCTTCAGGTCTATGTTCTGAATTTTTAATGACCCACTGACCATGAAGCCTTTGAGAAAGTCAGACCTGGAAAGCAGAATTAGTTCAATGTGGCTATTTAGACAGGCTAATGCCAGCTTGTTTGCCATGATTCCTGGATAGCTAAGAATGTTGCCAGAATGGACTCCACAAATATCTTCCTTGTCAAGGTGGACTAATGTGTCTGAAATGTGTGCCAAAATAAATCCTTCCTCTTTGTTTTTGTCACAGTGATGAGATAAGTAACTAATTCAGCCATTTCTTCAAGCTCATTCTGTACACCCACCCAATTCAACACTCATTTTCCCTTTACTCTAGTGGAAATGAATGACAAATGAGGAAAGTTATTATGTAGTGTGATGATTCATGCCGATCACATTGGGGTTGGGTAATTAATTACTCCAGTGGGCGAATTTTGTTAGACAGATATTCTTGAAAGTGAAGATATAACCCAGCCATCAAAGAGCTTGAGAAAAGGAATGGCAGTTTCAACCTAGTTCCTATAATAATTCCCCGTCATTCTCCTAATATGATGCTAAAGATAAGAGTCACAGCTTTGAATTTATATCCTGAATTTGCCACAACAACAACAAAAAAGCAAGCAACAACAGGGCAAATAATAACAAACCCAAGCACCAATCCCTTTCTCGTTCTGGGGACAGAACACCCAGGGAGACAATTACTGGTTCAGGCTAAGTCACTCTCACATAAGTGCGAGCTGCTAGCTGTGGCCTAGGGGCTGATGGTCCTTCTTTAGAGAAGTCAGTGGACACTAGAACTTTGGCTGCTCTCACTGGATGCTTCCATCTGTCCAGCTAGTTTCAAATCACTAAACTTTACAAAGTAAAGTTTATTATTTTTAATCCCTAAATCCTTCTATGCTCCAAATTCTATTTTCCTGTCATGCCATTATCATTTTTTTTAAAGTTTGCACATAAGTAATGGATTTAATCACAACATTTTCACACACACACACACACACACACAGAAACACATACCCCTTTTTAGAGATAGGGTCCCTTTGTGGCTAACACTAGCCAGGTATTCATTTCATAGCCCGTAATTCATTTCAAACTCATAATTATCATGTCTTAGTCTTCTGAGTGGAGGAAGTACAGACGTGTCACATGTTTGGCTTATTTACATATTGTTTACAATTATTTAAAATGTATTACTCATTATACATACTTGAAGGATATCCTTTTAATTTGAAAATATTTCCCATTAACTTGATTGGCTTTCTCTAAGAATGTTTCATGGAAAATTATGTTGGTTTTAGTTTTCCCCAATAGCTCTTTTTCACCCACACTACCATTAAGTATAGCTCTAGCATCTAAATATTATAAGGTATTAGTTTTAAACTTGGCAGATGTTTAAGAATTCTTAATATATACATAACACCCTTATTTTTTCTCTGTGTTTCTGCCTGTGAAGATTTTGATCAGATCTAGAAGTGAGACAAAAAGAAAGGGGAGTATAGTATTCGTCTAAGCATTGTTGAATCCGTTAGAATTCCTGACTGTTAATGACAAGCTCTTTAAATTGTTATTGTAAGCATTCCCACTGGTATTCATTTTCTTAAGTTAAGCAAAAGTGTTGATGGATATGGTAACTTGACTTTGGAACTGGCAGCTGTTGGACTCTCTCTTTCTGCCCTGATTGTCTTGAGCTAAAGGAATGTCAAAGAACCAGACAGGCTACCAGTATCCCAGTCAATAATGTTGTACTCCATGGCATCATTGGAAAAAAACTACACAGTAGGGAGCTAGGGAGGTTGCTCAGTGGAAAAGGTGCTTGCTGAAGTATGAAGACATCCATTTGAAACCCTAGAACCCAAAAGAAGCTGGGCATTGTAGCCCACATTTGCAAAAGCTATGCTCCTATTTTGAAATGGAAGGTGAAGACAGGAGATCTCATGAGCTTTCTGGCCAGTTAGCCCAATATACACAGAGGTGAGCAACAAAAAGAGACCCTGGAGCCAGTGAGATGGCTCAGCAGTTAAAAGCACTTCCCACGTAAGCCTGATGAATTTACTTTTATCCCTGGAATTCACAATGGAAAAAGTGAATAAAATCTCAAATGTTCTTTGACCTTCACGTGTGCACCATAGTATTCATGGCCCACAAAAGACAAATCCCCAAATAATAAATAAGTAAGAATTTTTAAAAGGAGACTCTGACTTCCACAAGTGTGCTGTGAATGTACACACCTGCACTTACTCACATACAGACAAATCACACACACACACACACACACACACACACACTTCAGAATATATACAATTCTCAGAAAAGTCCAGAGAAAGAAAGGGAGAGAGAGGAGAGGAGAGAGAGACACACACACACACACAGAGAAAGACAGAGAGACAGAGACAGAGAGAGAGAGAGAGAGAGAGAGAGAGAGAGAGAGAGAGAGAGAGAGAGAGAGAGAGAG
>JAQHUG010000260.1:351326-372301 GCA_028555095.1 Dicrostonyx torquatus | reverse complement strand
CCATAGGGCAGGGTATCCTGCCCCATCTTAAAGAAGCAGGGGGAGGGTGGTGGGGTAGTGGGGGAGCGGGAGGGCCGGGAACAAGGGGAGTAAATGTAAATTCTTCTTTTAACAATAATAATAAAAGAAAAAAAAAAGAAATTTCAGGGGGAAGCAAAGACTCTACCAGGGCATGTGTATGAAGAATCTATGGTGTTTGGTCAGCCGGAGCAAAAGAAGCTACTGTGATTAATAAGAGACCAGAACAATTAAAGTGAAGCCTCTGTTCTACTGGGACAATTGACACTGATTAGCTGGAGCTGAGAATTTAGTGGTAACTAGGAAAAGGCCAGCATCCCTAAGGTGAAATCTTCTGGGAAGTGTTTCCTGAGAGTCAGCACACAGAAGTTGTGTTCCAGAGGTAGCCAAGCTTGTTGCTGGCAACCAAACTTGGTAGTGCAAGAGTCACCCAGGTGGTACTGGATTTGAGGATATCAAGGGGTCATAGAGAGCAGCTGAGGCTTGGCACTGTGAGAGGCCAGGAGAGGCCATTGGTGAAGGTTCAGCCTCAATGGAAGTTGAAGGTCCAGGATTGAAGGGGTCATGCAGAGAATTGGAGGTTTGACCCCCATGATAAGAGGCTATATGATGCTGTTAGTGAAAGTGCAGCCCAGCATTTTGGAGATGCTAGTACCATGGGATAACCACTAAGAGCAGCAGCAACAGCAGAATGGAGCCAGCTGGAGCCTAGAAGACAAAGCTGTGTGTGCTGCAGAGGGCAGAGCCAGAGAAGTGACCCAAGCTCCTTAGAGGAGCCCAGAAAATTGTGAGTGAATTGAGTTAGTTATACTTTTGGAGTTTGGTTTTGCTTTGATTTGATTGTGACTGCACCCTGATTCTTCCTTCTTTAAGTAAGAAATTATTTAACTTATTTTTTAAATTTTATTTAATTAGCATGTTTTTTGGTTTTTCGAGATAGGGTTTCTCTGTGTAACAACCTTAGCTGTCCTGGAACTAGCTCTGTAGACCAGGCTGGCCTTGAACTCACAGAGATCCAATTGCCTCTGCCTCCCGACTGCTGGGATTAAAGGTGTGAGCCACCACCACCTAGCTAATTAACCTTTTTTTAAAATTTATTTTACATACCAGCCACAGTTTCCCCTTCCTCTTCTCTTCCTAGTCCCCTCTTCCCATTTGCCTCCCTCCCTCTCTCCTTCCATTTATCCTCCCTCTTCATTCAGAAAGGGCAGGCCTCCCATGGGCTTAAACAAAGCATGGCGCATCAAGTTGAAGGAGGACTGGGCTCCTTTCCCTGCATCAAGCCTGGGTAATGCAACCTAGCATGGGGGACAGGGTCCCAAAAGCCATTTCAAGTCAGGGACAGCTCCTGATCCCACTGCTAAAAGACCCACAAACAGACAAAGCTACACAACTGTCACCCACATGCAGAGGGCCTAGGTCGGTCACATGCAGGCTCCCAAACTGTTGGTCCAGAGTCCATGAGCTACCACTAGCTCAGGTCAGCTATTTCTGTGGGTGTCCCCATCATGACCTTGACCCCTTTTCTCATATTTTTGCTCTTTCCTCTCTGTGACTGGACGCTGGGAGCTCGGCCCAGTGCTTAAGCTGTACATCTCTCCATCTGCTTCCATCAGTTACTGGATGAAGGTTCTATGGTGACATTTAAGAGAGTCATCAATCTGATTACAGTAGATGGACAGTTCAGGCACCCTCTCCACTATTGCTAGGAATCTTAGCTGGGGTCATCCTGTGGCTTTCTGGGAGTTTCAGCCTAGAGGTTGGTGAGATACAAGATGTGAATCTTTGCCTGTATTTTGTTTTTTAGTTGATGATTTTTAACTTGAGTGATTTAAAATTTGAATCCAGAGCTGAGCATAAAATACATTTCTTGCCCTTTGTGTGAAATTATGAGAAGGGCAAGTAACTAAGGAAACTAAGGTTTCTTAGTTTTACTCTTCTCCTCATTTAAATGCCAATATTCATATTGTTTTTTCTAGTACAATATGAATAAATCTTTATGTATTACTAGTTCTTTGAGACTTCTGTACATGTTTGAGAATTTCTCTTAAGCCAAGCAAGTTGACAACTGAAAGTGACCACCACATTTATCTATTAGATTAATCTGATGGTGATATAGGTGCTTTGCCCTTGTAAATTCAGGATAGAAATAGAAGCATTCATTAATATACCCCACAGTGGGTATGTTAATTGAAGCATAACAGGACTGACAGAGATAAGGCTGAACGAGAATGAAAAAAAGTAATAGAGCTGAAGGATGGATGTGAATCTGAGTAAGAAGGGTGATTATTTGCTTCAGTGGTTGGTTGGTCAGTGAGCAGTTGTAATCTATTGGTGTGGTTCACTGAAAAGCAAACCATGGGAAAGCATTAATGCTTAGTGATTTTTAAAATGCTTATATTGGTCCTGTGGGGTAATGGGGTGAGAAACAGTGAATGAACACTACGCAGAGGCATGGAATGGTAACTAAAGTTGGGGCAGGTTGTATTAAGGTTGGAGTCATATCTATTATATCTTCATTTTTTTTAATCTGAGAATTCCTGGCATGGACACATTCCGGTAAAAATTCTAGGACAAGTCGCTGGAAGGATCCAGGATTGTCAGTGAGGTAGCTGACAGAGAAGACTGAAAGAAGATTCTAAGAAACCATGCTCACTATCCAAAGAAGCCGGACCTTCGGAGACAAATGATCTAGGGAAGCAGAGTCCGTGAGACTGCAGCAAGCTTTAGGCCAATAGTTCTCAACTTGTCGGTTGATCTGACACCTCAACATGTCAGATATCCTGCATATCAGATATTTACATTAAGATTCTTAACAGTAGCAAAATTGCAGTTGTGAAGTAGCAAGGAAATAATTTTATGGTAGGGGTTCACCGCAGCATGAGGAACTGTATTAAAGGGTCACAGCATTAGGAAGGTTGAGAGCCACTGCTATGGGAGGAAGGGCAGGGGTAGCTTAGGTAGAGAATGTGGGAAGCAGGCATGAGCAACTGTTGAGGTGGGCACCCAGCCTTCTTTAGTAGGTGCCCGCTACAATGTTCTTTAGGTATGAGCATGTGCCCACTTCCCCCTTTCAGGACTTCAGTTGATGTAAAGTAAGACTCTTGCTGGAACCCTTAGACAATCTGAGGGTGCTTTTCAGACAGGCTTGGGTATGAAGGACTTCAGTTGCGCTAGGCTAAAGATAATCCCTGGGTTTATGAGACCAAAAAGCCCACTATATCATGGACTATGCTAATCTCCACATAGCTTCTGCACTGGCCAAGTTGCTGCTGCTTACTAGGTACTCTGTGAGTGAAGCTGGGCCCTGAAGATTCCCCACTCCCATCTTAGAAACAATAAGACTTCATCCAAAACATTCAGCTCTATATAAAACCACCAAGGAATGGTGAAAGGGAATATGGCAAAGCCAGTTGCCAAGCACAGAACATAAAGAGAAATAGGGCTATTTCAGCACTTATAAAATATCACTAGCTTTTATCTAGGCTTGGTGATGCACACCTTTAACCTCACAACTCAAGAGGCAGAGAATCTCTGTGAGTTCGAGGACAGGCTGGTCTACCTAGTGAGCTCTAGGCCAGTCAAAGCTAAATATATCTAACTAGATTTCATCGTGATTAAGATTATATTCTTAACATTTAGATTCTAAAAATATTCTCATATCTAGTGTTAGTAAACTCTCATTAGAAATGATAGATTAAAATCCTCCTTCATTCTTAAATTCTTCAAAAAAATCACATACAAATCTTAAAGGGAATAAAGGACTCAGCACTGTGGAAACAATTTTAAAATTAAATACATTTGTGACATTTACATTAACAAATCAAAGACTTAAGCATTGCTTTTTCTCCACTGCTCCTGCCTTATGTCTGAATAAGGAAATGTTTAAATTACTCAGCTGATACATTAATTACACTAAAAGTGGGACTTGATAGTTTACGTTTTCATAAGAACTCATACCACACAACTTAATACAGCTTGATAAGAATGCCTGAGAAAATATTTCATTCATTTTGATGATGGCTGACATGCATTTTTGAAGATCACAGATTGAGATCTTCTTGATCTTCCGGGAACTGGTTCTTTTTAAGTTTGTGTAGTCTACAATGTTCCCAAATGGAGATGAATATTCAGCCACAGCTTTCTTGCTTGTGTCTCAGCATAAGCATCCTATAAACATTCTACCATCATCGTGTTGATGTTTGCTGATGTGGATCTTGGCTCTGCCTCATAATTCCTTTATATTACTGCACTCATTAAAATCCTCCATCATGGCAGAGTTGTTGGTAGGGGGCTGACGGCTAGCAGTTTGGCCTGAGAGCTGCAGTGGTGTGGGGTACTGAATGGAGCTGGATTTATAATGTTGGGGGACGGGCAAGCTCTGAAAAGGACTCTAATAGCACATGGAGACCAATAATTGACAAATGAATCTTGTGAAGGAAGAGGCTTCTGCGTGGCGAAGGAAACTGAAAATCTAGAGAAGCCTGTAGAGGAAGAGGAAATCTTTGCTAGCTGTACATCTGACAGAAGATTGGTGCTTAGAATAACTTTTACAAACAAAGTTTTCATTTTACAAAATGAAACTTGAAAAGCCCCCCAAGCAAACAACCCAATTAAAAGTAAGCTATGGAATAGAATTAAAAACTTCTTAACCTGGTACAAGGATGACCCCAACTAAGAGTCTTAGCAGTAGTGGATACATAGCCTAAACTGGCCACCTCCTGTGAGCAGGCACGACTACCAGTGGAGAGACTGGGGTACCAATCTAACCATATAACCTTTGACCTACAGTCAGTCCTGTCTATGGGATGTGCTGGTGTAAGGGTGACCTTGAGATTGTGGGAGTGGACAACCAATGACTGGTCCAGCCTGAGACCCATGCCACAAGAGGGAGCCCACCCCTGACACTGCCTAGAGCATCAGGACCCAGAGTCTGGATGTACCAGAGACCTAAGAAAGAAACAAACATGACTGGAGAAAAAAATGCCACTGTAACAATGCCTAACAATATTCTGCTATACACATAGATTGGTGCCTAACCCAACTGTCAACAAAGAGGCTTCATCCAGCAACCGATGGAAGCAGATGTTGAGACCCACAGTCAAACATTAGGCAAAGCTCAGAGAATCCTGTGGAAGAGAGGGAAGAAGGTAGGAGGCAGAGGAGTCAAGGACATCACATGAAACCTTACAGACTCAACTAATCCGGGCTCCTAGGGGTTCATAGAGACTCAACCGACAACCAGGGAGCCATCATGGGACTGACCTATGCCCTATGCATATATGATACCATTGTGTAGCTTGGTCTTCTTGTAGGACTCCTAACAGTGGGAGCAAGGACTGTCTCTGATTCTTCTATTGAGTCTTGAGACCCTATTCCTCATACTGGGTTGCTTTGCCCATCTTTAAGATAAGTGGAGGTGCCTAGCCTTAACTACAATTTGATATACCATGTTTTATTGATATTCATGGGAGAACATCTTTTTTTCTGAGTAGAAACAGGGGAGGAGTATACAGAGAAGTAGAGGGGAGGTAGGGGAAGAACTGAGAGGAGAAGAGAGAAGAAACTGCAGTCAGGATATAAAATAAGCAAATAAACAAATAAATAAGCAAATTAATAAAACTTTTGAAAAAAGGAAATACAAATGGATAACAAACACTTTAAATTATCAAATTGGCAGTTGATGGTTGCTGGGAGACAAAGAGTCAGTTTTCTTCAGGGATGCACAGATTAATGTAAGTGATGATATGGATGCTGGGAAAGAGGAGCCTTTATATACTGTTTAACTATAAACTAGTGAAACAACTTTAGAAATCTGTTTGGAAGTTGGCATAAGAAAGTAGACTGAGAAGTTATGGAGATCAAGCTAGTAAGCAGCATTTCTCCATCGTCTCTGCTTTGGTTTCTGCCACCAGGTACCTTACCTTGATATTCTGACCTTACTTCCCTTCGTGATGGGCATTTAACCTCTGTAGTTACACAAACACTCTCCTCCTCAATGCTTTTGTTCATGGTGTTTCTTACAGCAATGGGAAGCAAACTGAAACAATAGGAAAATACAAGCAAACACAATAGTGTTACAAAGTAAAGTCCTACCAGTCTCCCACCTTATTTTTATATAGTTCAGATGATGACTTGATGAATTAGCCGTTTTACAAAGGTGCCATTCAAGCTTCAGCCATTTGAAATACCTTACCAGGGCCTTTAAACTCCCTGTTAAGTAACATTTTTATTATTTGAAAGTTCCATACATTTATACATGTATATTGATAACATCCATCCACCACTAATTCCAACTACACCCTGCTGCCCAGCACCCCACCTCACTCCCAGCCTCATGTCCTCTTTTTATATAATTAATAACCCCTGAGTCTAATTAGTGTGGCCAATGTGCACATGAGTCTGTGGACACCCCCTAGGGCATGAACAAACACTCTGTCAATAGCCACATCACCAAAATGACTCCCCCTCCCTCAGAAGCCATCAATTGCAAACAGCTTCTCTGACAGGGACCTCAGGGGTCCCCTCCCTTATCCAAGCTGGGGCGTTGACTGGCTTGTCCTTGTGTGGGCCTTCTACTGGTAACCATAGCTGCTGTGAGTTGATGTGTGCAACGACCGTGTCGTGTGCAGAAGTCAGTGTTTCGCAGCTCTCCTCCTCACCCATTGGCTCTTACAATCATTCCAGGCCCTCTCCCATGGAGTTTCCTGAGCCTTGGCTAATAGGAAGTTGGTACAGATGACCTTTCCACAAGTGAGCACTCAGTTAGTTACGTGTAGCCCATTTTCCCAGTTATGGGTCTCTGTATTACCCACTACCCACTACAAAAAGAAGCCGCTCTGACCTAAATAGAGAGTAGCACATGTTTAGGGGTATAAACCTAAGTATTAATAGGACATTTTAAGCGGAGAACAGACAGATATCAGCTGTTAAGAGCACTTGTGTTTTCAGCAAGGACCTGGGTTCAGTTCCCAGTACCTACTTGTTAACTCACAACAATCTATAACTCCAGTTTCAGGGGATCTGATGCCATCTTCTGACTCCCAAGGACACCACACATATGGTACATATACTACATGCTGGCGATACATTTATACACAAAAATTAAGTAAATAGAATACATATTGAGAGCATGACCTTTTAGCAAAATGGCAACAGGTTTCCCCTTAAGGTCTCTACGTTCCACAGGCATGAGATTTTGATCCCTTACAGTACCAGCACGAAATTCTTCCTGTGCAACAGGCCCCATATCCTCTTAGAAAGTAGTTGGTTACTCAGATTACCATCATGCCAATACTGCACCATTGGGCACATCTTTCCTGATGGTCAGTATTACAACTTGCAAGGTCTGGCACTGGATAAGGCCATTAGATATGTTTGCCACCCAGCAGCCTATATAGTTCCTTCTGGTACCATATAAGCTAGCTAGCAGGAAGATGTTTTTCTGGTCTGCTGAAGTTAATTTCTATATATCCGGTATCCAAAGTGAGTGCTGTTTTCAGCAATAAGGTCTTGTATCTAGTTATGGTGGGCAACCAAGAACAATTGCAACAGCCTGTATTGTTTTAGGAGCATCCCTGTCCCGACTCATAGGAAGGTATTCCATGTCTAGTATGAAGATCATTTGCCTTGGTCAAGCTATCTCTGTCCCTGTGCCACATGCTTTAAGGCTGGCTCCCAGAGAGAATAAATTACTATTGTGGGAGGAGTGGAAATGAGCTCCGTAGCTGGTATCCCTATGGTGATAGCTGCTGTAAGAGGCTGCTGGTTTGTTCCCTGCTGCTCAGGCCCGAAATAATCACACAGAACTATATTATTTAAATCACTGCTTAGCCCATTAGCTCTAGCTTCTTATTGGCTAAGTCTTACATCTGAATTTAACCCATTTCTATTAGTCTGTGTATCACCATGTGGCAGTGGCTTACTGGGTAAAGTTCCATCCGGCTCCAGTGGGGCTCCACGGCTTCTCCTCAACTCCTCCTTCCTTCTCCCAGAATTCAGTTTAGTTTTCTCCGCCTACCTCTATTCCCTGCTCAGGCCCCAAGACAGTTTTCTTTATTAACCAATGGTATTCACAGCATACAGAGGGGAATCACACATCAGATAGTGGCCAAGAAGTTATGAGTCTCAGCCCATAGGCTTTTCTATCTCACTCAAAAGTGGTACCAGCCAGAGATCTTTACTTACCTATGAAATTTTTAACTAACCGCCATATAAACACTACAGTGAGGAGAGTCCAAAGGAGACAAGGAGAGAGTTCCCTGGCTGGGCCATGAAAATATTGTGTCAGGAAGGACAATTCAAGATGTGGAAGTAAAAGAGTTTACCAGACTACAGCTGATGCAAAAGTTTTGATACGGAATAGGCACTGTGTAGATATGAACACGGTGGGCAAATTCTGAGAGGGAGAAAATGAATGAATGAAAGAATGACACTGTTGAGAGGAAATAGAGTCTTTTTATAGCAGGTGAGCAAAGTTAGAAGCATGCACAAGAACATGTCGGTCAAAGTTCCAGCCTGAATTGGAGGAGGGGCCCAGGAGGCCCCACCCCCAGCTGAGAATCTATTGGCAGTTGGTGACTGTTGGCAGAGGAATAGTCAGTTTGCTTTCGGAATGCGGCCCCTGGTACATTGTTCATGCACCAGGGGATGGCGCTACAACTATGTGCAGAAGGGCAATACCAATTTCACTCTGTGGGTTATAAAAAAGAGAACATACAATTGGGAAGAGGATCCAGTAAGGTTGGTATCTGCTAAGAGTTGCAGCAGGGAGTAGGAGGCAGGTATGTTCAAATTATATTTTATTCATGCCTGAAATTCTCAAAGAATTTAACTTTTTTTTAAAAAAGAAGCTGCCTGACCTTGTCTTCTGGGACATTTGCATAGTTTAATTTGAGTAGATAAGCCTAAAGCTCACTATCCTGATATATAGTAAATTTTAATACACTATTTGATTAATCCTTCCCTGGCTATTAGAGAGGGTCATTAGGATTTAGGCTGTGATTATTTGTGTAACACATCACAAATCACTGGGTCAGGCTTCAGGCACCTAGGGTCTGACTGTGAGAAAGGGAGGAATTTTGTTCTGTATTTTTTGACATTTTTTTTCGGCCCCTTCCCCCCGCCTACCCCTGTATAAAGATAACGACATTTCCTCCGAAGGGAAGTCAGTACTTCTATAATGGATCATTTTACCACCAGGGCTCTTCTTGGAATCTGAAGAGGCTTCTGCTTGACTGTGTTTAGACTCAGTTCTTTCTCTCTCCTGCCCCCTTTGCTCCCTTACCGGTGAAGACACTGTATACATAAAGTCAGAGTGCCAGCCGTATAGTATAAAGTGTCCAACAAAAAGATCTTTCTACCATTTACTTTAGTACTAGTCTTAGAATATGAAGAAAGACAGACTGTGGCCCTTATCCCTTGCTACACAGCAGCTGAATGGAAAACTAATGCGAACAGTGGGCCATTCTGAGTGACTCTCTACGGTAGACAATATTTACTTAAGGCCATGAAACACCCATCTTGGGAGCCCAAAGAGTAGGAAAAGGAAGACCCTGCACATCGCACACAGCCCCTATTCTTTCATGAAATGCTTAAGACAACCTTTCTGTAGGAGAGGAATTCACAGGATGTCCCAGTTTTCTGGAATGGCCAGAATATTTTACAAAGGATATAGGGTTTGAGCCAAAACTTGAAAGAGAAACAGTTTTATATAGGAAGACAGTGGAGGCAAGAGAGATTTCATGGTGGCGACAAAGTCTGGCTTACTTTTCACAAATCCCCAAGTCAGCAGTGCTCACAGCTAGCTAGGCAACAAAGCACTTTCCAAATACTCCCTAGCAACTCCCCATCATTATTCAGAGTGGGCTTATCTATGCATAAAGCCCTAAAATGAGCCTCAGGAGAGAACAGGTCATCCTCCCTTATCTCAACTGTCAGTCCTAAGCAAACAGATGGGGACCAGGCAGTCAAGAGTGCATCAGCACGGCTGTTTGGAACAGTGCCTACATCCACTGTTTCTCTTCACCAGAAGAGCGACTTCCAGAACTGAGAGTCCAGATAGTCTTTATTCACTAATGGTTGCAGAATACGTTTCCTGCCCCTACCTCACAAAAAGTGGTAGGCCCCTGTTCTCAAGAGGAGAATTCTGAGGCTTGGACATAATCTAGTAATTTACCCAGTGTAGTAAATTCAGTAAGAGGCACAGCTGGGAAGCCCAGACTGCATCTAACCCAGAACCTGTGCCCTTTATTACTCTTGCTATAGTAGAGTCCAGTCTCGCTGGCTCATATCTGTCATAGAATCCAAATAGGCACACCTTTCTCCATGAATGAAACTCCATTTCAATACTTGTCTCAAGGAAGCAATGGCACCCAAAGTGATAGAGAAAAAGTGTTGAACAAGATATCAAAAGTAAAGTCCTCCCACTTCTCTATCAACCATTGTGATCTGCAAATCCTCAAGTCCTAAGAGATGTCCTCATTCAAACAGTACTCCCTCTAAGGTGTGACTAGACTTTATGATTTGTGATGTCTTACACAAATAATCACAGCACATTCAGATGACCTAATGTGTAATTCTTCTTTGTCTCTTCATATGGGGGGGGTAACTATCTTATCCAAAAATGGTGAATATTTTCATTAGTGAAAAGAGTGCTGTGTATAATTGTGTAGGATTGAAGAAGTAACTAACTTTTAATTTTAAAATTTTTAAATGTTAATGAAACAGGGATAACAGTTGCCGAAAGCCATTGGACTATGAAAAAAACTGCTGAATCAAGTCAGACCATGTAGTTTAAATGATTTAACATTAAAGTAGTCCAGAGAAAGTATTAAGTTATGCCTGAGGTTATGCCTTGCTTCCATAGGAGATAAAATATGGATTCCATCAAAACTGATAAAATCCCGCATGAACAAGAGGGATCTCTCTGATGCTTTAGCTTCTGAGATGCCTCTGGGAAACAAAAGACCTTTGGAGCAGACAGCAAATCCTCTCACCTTGGGGCAGCTTAAGAGTTTATGTGGCAAAGAGGAGGCAAATGACTCAGAAACTTGAATGCTACAAATCTGGTCCTTGATATACTTATTTGTGGTACTATACAGGTGACAGGGACAAACTATACATATTGGGCTTTTATCCCCAATTCTCCAATTAACATAGCAGTGAGTTGGGGAGATACGGATATTCCTGTAGTGGTTAATGAATCTTCATGGCTACCTGGTCCATATGACAACAGAGGTCCTTCTCAGCCAATGGAGGAGGGTAGAGTGAAAGTACAGGGAATTCTCATTTGCATCGGAAATGGAACTCAATGCCTAAAAGTAACTTCTCAGTTATGGCTATCAGTAGTCAATACTATCGGAGATTATCTTAACAAATTTTATATGCTTCAAGCACCTGGTTTTAAAGGGCAGGAGATTAATGCTACTAATTTCATAAATCTACCATTCTGTGAGATATGGGTTACCTACAAGGAATCTGATTGGGTACATTGGCAATAATGTAAGAGTGAGAAGCCTCGAGTATTAATTAATATCTCCCAAGGAGATGTCATAGCCTGGAGCCCTTCTGGTTCACCTCAAAAAAATGCATTCTCCCACGTAGTTCGTGACTTTACCTCTCCTCCAGCCTGTCCTGCTCCCTCTGTGGCTCCTAGTGACTCCTATAACTCTGCCTGCCTTCCTCCCAGAGTCTACTGTGTCTGGCTGTCCTACCTCATATTTTCTTTTCTTTTTATTTTTTTTAAATCTATCTATCATCTACCTACCTATGTATTTATTTATTTTGCATACTGACCACAGTTTCCCCTCCCTGTGCTCCTTCTGTTCCCTCCCCTACCTCTCTTCTACCCTCATCCTCTTTTTCTCCATCTCCATTCAGATGGGGTAAGGCCTCCCATGGGAGACAACAAAGCAAGGCATATCAAGTTGAGGCAGGACCATGTTCTGCCCCTTTGTATTAAAGCTGGGCAAATCATCCCACCATAGGGAATAGCCTCCAAAGAGCTAGTTCATGTGTCATAGACTGGTCCTGGTCCCACTGCCAGGGCTCCCACAAAAGACAAAGCTACACAACTGTCACCCAGAAACAGAGGACCTAGGTTCCTTGCTGGCTCCCTGGCTCTCAGTCCAGAGTCTGTGAGTTCCCATGAGCTTGGTTCAGCTGTCTCCGTGGGTTTCTCTGTCATGATTTTCACCCCCTTGCTCATATAACCCCTTCTCCCTCTCTTTAATTGGACTCCTGGAGCTTGGCCCAGTACTAGTCTGTGGATCTCTGCATCTGCTTCCATCAAGTACTGGATGAACTGCTTTATATTTTCAATAAAATGAAAAGGTGACAAACTACAACCTAATTTAAAAAAAAACCACCACTTTCCTGATGGAACCCCAAATAAATCATGAGTCGACATATATTCTAACAAACAACATTTTATTAAGTTAATTGGGGATGCTTAAAGAAGGAGTGGGGGGGGGTCCTGAGGTCAAACTCGAGCCGATGCTACAGCTTTCTTAGGAGAAGTGGTGGCTCTAAAAAGAGCCTTTGGGTTTTGAAGAAGTCGAAGCCATTCACTTGGTGGATATGTACCGGACCATGGCCAGGGTACCTTCAGCTATTGCTTGCTTGCAGATCTCTCCAGTAAGGATAAGGCGTACTGCAGTCTGGATCTCTCTGGAGTTGATAGTCGTGCTTTTGTTTTTACGGACCAGGTTGCTTGCTTCCATCGCAATTCTCTCAAACATATCCTTTACGAATGAATCCAAGATGCTCACAGACCTCTGGGACAGGGTGAGACCCACATGGACAAGCCTTAGCACCTTGGGAAAATAGATGGCGAAGCTGTTCCTACGGCGTCTGATGAGAAGGGCTGCTCTATGCTCATCTTCCATCATCCGTTGGCGCTGGAGAAGGCGGCGAGAGCGGCGGCGCTTCTCTGGTTTCTCTGACTTCTTCAGCTGCTGCTTCGCCTTCTTTGAGGTAGCTTTTTTAGGCTTTCGGACCTTGACAGCTTCCTCAGATGTATCAGAGGCTTGCTTGTCCACAGTGGTTGGCTCCTCCACAACGGTTGACTCCTGCACAGTGTCCATATCTGAGGCACCTGCCACAGAGACCAAGGGAGTCGCCATGA
Organism: Dicrostonyx torquatus; assembly: GCA_028555095.1. Lineage (NCBI taxonomy): Eukaryota > Metazoa > Chordata > Mammalia > Rodentia > Cricetidae > Dicrostonyx > Dicrostonyx torquatus. The sequence goes on along the minus strand of JAQHUG010000260.1, from coordinate 359,157 downwards.
ACAGAGAAGTCAGAAAATGACAGTTTGAGAGGTGAGTGACATATTGTGTGCACGAGGCATTACGACTCATGATAGGCCAACTCGACATCTGATTGGACAACAAACCTGCTAGAAAGCCACTATACGTATTGAATGTGATTGGTTGATTCCTAAGCCTGGTGACATGTTACCCACAGAATAGGAACTCAATGATTCGCTAATCTTCTGGTTGGCAATTGGAACCCTGGACCCTTATAATTTTTCTATAAGAGAAAGATACCCATGGACACATTGTAACATTATAGGATCATGTCAGGGAACTGGTGTCACACCATTATGGCTTGGAAAGACAACTGAAAAAAAAGAATCCTTAAAGAGCACATATCAGTTCTGGCACCTTTCAAGAGCCCGAGTTCAGTAATTCAAGTCTCTTATATTAAGCAAGTTTGGGCCATTACTCACTCTTTTTAAAAATAATAAAATATATTTTATTTTTTGAAGTTAAAATTACATCATTTCCCCTTCCATTTCTTTCTCCAACTGCTCCCATGGCTCTCCCCCTCTCTCAAATTCATTATTTCATTCTCATATTCATGACCTGTTCTTCTTTGTTGTTACACAGAGAGAGAGACATAATGCACTTTATATGTGTGTGTCTATATATTCATATATATTTATGTATGTATATACATGTAATTATCTATATTATATGTATTTCTAAATGCTTATATATTTCAAATACATGTGTGTAAATGTATATCTATATTCATATATATTAATGTATGTAAATGAATGTATATCTCTCTCTATATATATTATATATTCCTAAATGCTTATATATTTCTAAATACATATATATATAGTGTGTAAAAGTGTGCATCTATATATTTACATATTCACATATATGTACATGTATATGTCTATACACATTACATATATTCCTAAATATTTATATATATTTCTAAATGCATATATATTTCTAAAAGTGTGTGTGTGTGTGAAAATACTAAAATGCAAACAAACATGAGTTCTGAGAAAGCTGCCTTCCATATGGAATTTAGTATGTATGAAATTTGTTCAGAACACAGGCCTAAGGAAAGGATAAAGAAACAGAAAGAGGTCAGTGTTAGCAGAAGCAGTTATGTATCATTGACATAGTTCAAACAAAGTATTCTTTGATCCCCAAAACAATGCTGAAAGCAACGTAGTCTGCCTTTATGTAGAACAAATGGCACTGCTCCACTCACCTGGACCAGTCCTGGAGGTGGTCTATTTGGAAATGTGTGATCTTGGGGACTTCAGCTGTATGCAGTTCAGGTCATGGCCGAAGGCACTCATAGCGTGTGACTGCTCCTCAGCAGCTGTCACAATGGAGCTTTCCTTGAAGGAGCTTCCTGGAAGTCCAGAGATGTGTCTATTGTAACCTCATTCTTAAATAGGACTTTGGTTAAGGCTACAACATTAAGAGAATAACTCTTATCCTTTAACATGTGTTATGGCATTCTACAGATGTACTGTAGACATAGAGAGATGTACTGTGAAAAAAACAGTCCTTTACCTACTGAGGTGTCTCCCCAGCCTCTTAACTGGCCCATACTTGTAATGTTAATATGAATTCCAAAGATATGTGATGATGGTTTATGATGAGAAATTTTCCTGCTATTTTGCCATGCTGAGAGTTAAACAGAAGAGGTGGCATTTCCTTTGGCATCTCCCTTTTCAGAGTTTTTTTTTTTTTTTTGGTTCAGCTTGGAGGACTTCTGGGGAAAATGACTGAATGGGGATATCTCTGTGTGAGTCAGTGAAGAAGAGGGATAGGTTGAGAAAAAATAAGCCACACTCCACCAAAAGAGAGAGGAGGAGTTTTGAAACTCTACAAGGGAATTGAAGGGACACCTGAAACAAGAAGGACCAAAGGACATGAAAGCAGAGAAGTTAATCAAGCATGCACTCACACGTGCAGTTCTCTGGTGGCAGGAGAGGAAGGTGGACACTGTTTCTAACAGGCAAGAAAGATACAGGATGGACAGTCCAACCCCAGAATAAGCCATCACTCCTCACACCTGCAGCTCTCTAGTCACAGGAGAGGAAGATCGCAGCTGCTTCCAAGAGCTAAAACAGATGTACAGTGGACAGTCCTACCCCACTATATGCCCAAATTCCTCCCACATGCAGCTCCCCTTAGATGAGTGGAAGGTGGAAGCTGTTTCTTTAAGGTAAGGCAGATACAGGATGGACAGTCCTATCCTCAGTGTAAGCCCACAGTCCTCATACATGCAGTTCTCTTGTCATAGAGGAGGAAGGTAGAAGCTGTTTCTAAAAGGTAAGAGAGATACAGTCCTAGCCCAGTCCAAGTCCACAGTCCTCACACACACAGTTATGGGGTAGCAAGAGCACAAGGTAGAAGATATTTTTTAAAGGTGAGACAAATACAGGATGGACAGGTGTACCCCACGGTCCTCACACATGAAGTTCTTACAGGATGGATGGTGCTATCAGCCCACAGTCCTTATATATGTAGTTCTTTGGTGGCATGAGGTGAAGTTAGAAGCTGTTTCTAAAAGGTAATACTGTAGGGTAAAAGGGCCGGCCAAAGAAACACACTCTGCCTATAGGGCAAAAGGGCCAACCAGCCAAACAAACCCATCCTGGCTCTGAAACCAGAGCCAGTGAAAGAAACGCACCTGGTTCTAAGACCCAAGCCAGTGAAAGAAATGCTTTAACCCCGAATCCAGAACCAAAGAAATACAACCTGACTCTGAAACCAGTGCCAAAGAAACACACTTTAGAATCAAAGCCAGTGAAAGAAAGATGCTCTGGCCCCCAAACTAGCATCAAAAAGGTGGAAAAAAGGCCAGCAAAAGAAACACTCTGGCCCTGAAATCAGAGCCAAATCTGCCCCTGACCAACTAAGGCAACTAAGGAGAAAACCAACCAATCTCTGAGCATAAAACCAACCAACCGCTGAGCAGAGATCTAGCCAATCTGGGCTCAAGGAACGAAAATCTGATCAAGTGTCTCCCTGGAAAAACTCCACCCCTAACAAGCCCTATATTAGCCCTGCACCTGTTCAGTTTGCTGCTGCTCTTCTTCCAGGCAGCAGCTCTCCTGGATTCTTCCCCCCAATAAACCTCTTGAATGAGGTTTGAATGATGACCTTCTTTCACCAGAGCTGAGATGGAGGAGCAGAGCATAGCGGAGGAGCGGAGAGGAGCAGGACTGTTAACAGTTTCCTCTAGCAGAGCCAAGTCGTTAAACTTTCGGGCACCAAAGGAACTGGAACAACTTCACTGCGAAAGCCCTCTCCTTCCTGAGCAGAGCTGTTACAGCAGGGAAGCCCAGAGCAGGGCTGTAAGCTACCATGCTTACTGTGTCCTGTGCTAGTCCCTGGCTCCCGACTGCCAGAGCACTGTTCAGCTCCAGCTGTAACACTCAGTATTCTTTGGCTCCCAACGGCCAGGATCCCTTTCCATCTGAGCTGCAATGCTTACAAGGACAGATGGACGAATGGACAATGGTGTACCAGGATAAGCCCACAGGCCTTACACATACGGTTCAGTCACAGGAATGGAACATGGAAGCCATTTTTTATAAGACGACACGAATATAGGATGGACAGTTCTACACCCCACTTTACACCCACACTCCTCACAAATGCAGGTCTCTCATCACAGGAGCAAATAGTAACAGCTGTTTCTAAAAGTTAAGACAGACATAGGATGGCCATTCCTACCCCAGATAAGCCCCCAGGCCTCACACATGCTGTTCTCTGGTAGCAGGGGAAGAAGGTAGAAGCTGTTTCTAAAAGGTAAGACAGAAATACAATGGAGAATCCTACACCAGTATAAGCCCACAGCCATCATACGTACGGTTCTCTGGTCTAAAGGACAGGACAGTAGAAGCTGTTTCTAAAAGGTAAGACAGATATAGGAAGGACAGCCCTACCCCAGTATTACCAGACAGTCCTCACACTTGTAGTTACGTGTTCTCATTAGGGTAAGGTAGGACAATTAGAACAGTTACTTGCTTCAGTACTTTGAGACATCAAGTCATTAGCATTCTTTTGTTTAGGCAGTGAACCCACCCTAGACCAAGTATTCTGAAGGCAGCCACTCCTGAGTTCAAACCTCCTATTTCGAAAGAAGGAGCAGAAGTATGCTTGAATTTCCTGACCATTGGTCAGGGTAGAATGGATATACCTGTATGGGCCATCTTAATGTCAAAAAAAAAAAAAAAACCCGAGTAACCATACCCTAGATCAGGATGTATAGCTCAGGTTGTTGTCAACAGTTTTGAGCAATCTCAAACTCTCTGACCCTCAGACAAGGTGGAAATAGGCTCACATTTTTGGCCCTCCACAGGTGACAGTTCAGGGCACTCAGAGCAGTGTGCCCCCCGCATGACAATACAGCCCTTGGGCACCAACATGCAGCTGGGGTCTGTCATGATGTCCATGGCCCATGTTGCCACAGAGCATAGGAGTCATGTACGTAGAAGTACAAGGGCTGTGCGGAGCTGGCCCTGCCCCTCACTGGACACTGCACCAGGAAAGCTGTTGGCACCCCCATAGTAGAGCTGCCTGCTGCACTTGGGAGAGATGGCTCTACCCCTCACCATGGGTATGGGAGAGCTGGCCCTGATGGCACAGACCTAGGAGAGCTGACTCTGTCCCTCACCTAAGGGAGTCCCAACGGTTCAGACGATCAGCTCAGCTACCACCAAGGCCCACATCCTGGGTCTTGTGTATCCCACCCTTACATCTACCCCATCTATGACTTTCTGGAATGTGTGGAGTGATTTGTCCTGCAGAATAATAGCCACAGGATTTCCATGACTCAGGCAATGGCAGGATTCTGAGAGGAGTTGTGGTGAGGGTCCAGTGATAATGGTGTGCCAGAGGCCTAGAACCAGGCCAATGACTCATTGCAATGCACATTTTCTGGGTGGAGCTGAATGGACAAAAGGGTGGACTGTGTGACACTGCGGTTCCCAGTGCCACTAGGATGAAGGAAGAGGGATTGGTAAGACAGAGGAGAAAGTTTTTGTTGTTGTTGTCTTGTTTTTAACTGATTTGGGGGGGTTCTTTTGGGGGTATACTTCGGGGGTAAGAGGAGGATATGGAGAGACTGAAAGTTGAGCAGGATTGGAGTGCATGATGTGAAATTCTCAAAGAATCAATAAAGAATTATGTTATAAAAATCTAAATGACAAATATTTGAAAAAATTTAATGTATTTGCCATTGAGGAAATACAAATTATAACTCTCAGAGATTCTATCTCATCCAAATAAGAATGGCTATCTTCAAGGAAAAAAATTAACTCAAACACTGATGAGAATGTGGGTAAAGAGGAACCTTTGTTTACTGCTCTGATGGGAATGTAAACTGGTGCTGTTACTATGGAAATCAGTATGGAGATTCATCACAACACACACACACACACACACTGATCCAGCTATGCCCTCTTGGATATATACCTGATACTTGCCTATTCATGTTTATTGCTACAATGTTCAAAATAGCCAGGAAATGGAACCAGAGTAGGTGCCCATCAATAGATGAACAGATAATGAAAATGTACCCATGTATAAATTATTTAATTCAGTCATAAACAAAAGTTGGTGTAGGAGGGATCTTCTTTTGTGTTGCTTTCATTGGTTAATAAAGGAGCTGCCTTGGCCTTTTGATAGGGCAGGACTTAGATAGGCGGGGAAAAGAGAACAGAAGGCTGGGGAAGAAAGGAAGTGAGAGATCCACCATGAAGCCGCCCGGATCAGACATGCTGTATCTTCCCGGTAAGCCCACTACCTCGTGGTGACTTACAGACTATTTAAGAATGGGTTGAAATAAGATGCAAGAGCTAGCCAAGCAAAGGCTAGAGATAATGGACCGGGCAGTATTTAAATGAATATAATTGTTGTGTTTTATTGGGGGGGCATAAGATAGCTGGCAGCTGGGAGCCAGGCACCGAGAAAATGGCCCCACTTCTCGGCGGGACACAGCCGCCCGCCTTTTACAACAAAAAGTCTTTCAGGTATATATATCCGAGAATGCATAGCTGGATCATATGGATCATATGGATCATAAATTTCTATTTAGGCTGCTGTGTGTGTGTGTCTGGTGCATATGTGGGTAATAAATCTCCATACTGATTTCCACAGTAGCAGCACCAGTTTACATTTCCACCAGCAATAAGCAAAGGTTCCTCTTTACCTACATTCTCATCAGTGTTTGAGTTATTTGCTTCATGACTAGCCACACTCACATACAATATACAAATACACACAACCCCGTTATGTAACTTTAAATCCATGTTGGGCATATAAAACACACAGTATTTGTGTTTCTGATTTTAGCTTATTTCCCTTAACAGAATGATGTATAGTCCCATCTATTTTGTGACAGATGTGATGATTTCACTTTTCTATGGCTGAATTAAATAACATTGTACATGGGGACATTTTCATTATCCATTCATCTATCGATGGACACCTACACTGGTTGCATTTCCTGGCTATTTTGAACATTGTAGCAATAAACATGAAACTAAGAAAGAGATCATGAGAGGAGTAGGAGAACTCTTAAAGGACAAAGAGAAGCAGGACAAAGGAATACCTATGGTAAAAGAGAAGGACTATGTCAGCAAAGAGAGGGAAGTAGCCAGAGTTGGGCAGAGGGGATGGCAAAAGGAAATGATCAAGCACAAAGCATAGTAACACTTTTTTTCCTTTTTTTATTACTTAACAAAAATACCAATCCAAATTCCTACTCCTCCCCTCCTCCCAGTCCCCTCCCTCTCCCTCCACAGACCCTCCCCCTCAAACCCTAAGGGAGTGTCATGCACCCCATCCTGTGGAAAGTCCAAGGCCCTCCCTACTATGTCTAGGTTGAGCAAGGTTTACATAGTAGCACTTATGTATAAAAATGCTTAAATGAAGCATACTAGTTTATATACCTACTGTAATTATCTGTCCTGTCCCTTTAAAAGACAAGCCCCACCTACTCCCCCCTCAGTCTGCTGAGGCAGGCAGATCTTCCTTCCTGCTTGCAGACTGAGTCTCTTCCTTTTCCATCTTCCTCTCGAAGAGGCGGCTTCTGTCTCTTCCCACTTCTCCCCTTCCCCCTCTCTGTTTCTCTTTCTCTCTTCTCTTTTCCCCTTCTCCCCCTTCCCCCCATAACCCACTAAATAAATATTCATCCTCACTCTGCATGGCGTGCCTCTGTCTCTTGCCTGTTCTGTGGCTCCCTGCCTGGGACCAGCCACCTTTGGAGACCTGCAGTGTGGTCTTGTGATGTGCCCATCTGTCTGTCTCTCTTTGTGGGACTGGTTGCCCCACCGAGGTCTCTCATCTACCCCACAGCTCCCTGCCTGGGACTCCTGGCCCACTGCAGCCTCTTGGGGAACTGTGCATCCCTGCCTGGGACTGGCTGCTCTTAGGACCCTATGCCCACTGCTGCTGCTTGGGGACCTGTAGTATTTCTGCTGCTACAGCCACTCAGGGAATCTTCAGCATTTTATTAATTTATTAAACTTACCTTAAAAATTAACTGAAAAATAGACAAAGAAGTTAAGACCAATCATTCCAGAGAGCAGAGTTACACAAAGGTCTCAGGAATCCATTAATTCCCTCTAGTTTACCTGTAAAACTGAATATTTAAAATAATATTTATTATAATTTTATCAAGTACATTTTCGTGACTGGAATTGAAAGAGATTCATAGTTTGTTTTTTTTTTTTTTTGGTTTGAATCTGCTGCAACTTTACTGAATTTTCGCTTTCATTATATAGTTTTTTTTTTCACTGTAAATTTTTTTTTATTTTTTTTTATTTTTATTGTTAAAAGAAAAATTTA
>JAQHUG010000260.1:315370-344947 GCA_028555095.1 Dicrostonyx torquatus | reverse complement strand
AGCAGGGAGGCTGGGGGCTAGTGTAGAACTTACCCTGAGTTGAGCTGGTGGATCCGAAGCGGTGGCACTCACCAGGAACCCGCCGCCATGAAAAGGGCGAGATTCATAGTTTTTATTCCAAATGTTGCAAGAATGAGAAATGGGAGTATATGGTAGTCAAGAATATAAATGAGGACCAGGCCTGGTGTCACACCTTGAAATGATCTATCCAAGAAAGTTCTTAACAACTGCACCGATTAAGCCAATTAAAAGAGCTGAATCCTTTTATTAATGGCCAGACAGATGGCAGGCTCATGCCTCTGTAATGTTTCTTGGTGATCAAGCTCAGGGGTACAGTGTTTTAAATGATAGAACCACAATTACATTAGTACTCTGAGAGAGAGAGTGACCACTTTAGCAAAGGGTTTGGGGTGACCTAGTAATATCTGCTTTTTTGCAAATCTCAAGATTATTTTTATTTACACTCCTTTCTAGTTATTTCGGTTTTATGTTTAAGCTACCCAAACATCAACTATTTTGGTTAATACATCTGGACCATGGTCAGAGCCATGGACAGTCCCAAAAGAGTTACCAAGGCAGATGTGACTGTTACAGGGTGGAAAACTGAGAAGTGTCTAGGCAGACACAGTTGGTACAAAATGGCATTACCATAGTCATTACACTCGCCAATTTCTCTAGATACTTTTAAACCTTTGCTCTTAGCTAAGAGGCAAAGACTGGGTCCTGAGGACCAGTAACTTAACTGAGGTAATTCTTTGCCTGGTGCACTTTAAAAGACAGTTTACTGTGTAAGGCCCCACAACCCTATGGAGGTCCTATAGACTAAGGAGCCTGACAGGCCAGTGAGGAGGATTATGAGTAACAGGTTCAAATCAAACACTTTTACAGCACCAAGATCCTCCCCCCAGAGATGACCACTCAGACACAGTTTATACCTAATTGAAAGCCTTTATTCCAGTCAGCTAGGAATACACTCAAGTATTTTGGACCCAGGTGTAGTGCTGGGTGTTTAGGGGTAAGGGGTTTTTTAAGGCAAAAACCACATCCTTGTGTTTCCTTCAACAACTTCGCAGTGTAGGGTTGGGTGGATTTTGCACAAGCAAGGAGTTAGCTGAAAGATGAGGTTTACACAGGCAGGCAGTTTAACAGAAGCTAAGGTAAGTTAGCTGGGGCACAGGACTCCCCAACAAGGAGTTAATTTTATAAGAGTTAAAATTATAGTTAATCCTAAAATGGCCTCAGTAGAAAACAAAGATGGATGGGCCTCTACACTGTTTTGCCCTATCACAGTGAGGGTCACAGACAGTCCCTAAAGTATTCCCAAGGCAGATATAGCTGTTGGGGGTGGGGTGGGGTGGAAGAATGAGGAGGTTTTAGGCAGACACAAAATAAAGTTGGAACAAAATAGTGTTATCTTAGTCATTTCACTCCCCCCTTTCTCTAGTTACTTTTAAATCTTTGATCTTAGCTAAGGAATAAAGTCTGGGTCCCATCAATAGCTTAACTGAGACAAGTCTTTGTCTGGTGAAATTTAAAAGGCAATTTACTCTACAAGGTCCCACAACAAAGTCCTATAGAAAGTACATGTTGTAAGTAAGGGATGGGTCAGGCCAGTGAAGAGGATTCTGAGTCACAGGTTCAAATCAAGTATTCTATGGTGCCAGGAATTATTTGACTCAAACTCCTGTAGTCGTTATCTAAATTGTCTCTAACCTTTTGTAAGGTCTCTTTGCTAGTTCCTGATTTCTTAGCATAGAAGCAGCATGCCTTGCTTAGCGTCACACAAAGACCTCTCAGGAACATGAAAACCAAATTTAAGCCTGGTTGGTTTTGGAGGACTGCTTCTGCCAAGAACTCTAACTGGGTATGGAGTATATCAATAGAGAACTGAGGGTGTCTAATGTCTGTACCTATCTGGTAATTAGCTGTTTAAGTCCATTTTTCTTCTTATCGGAACTGTAGAACTTAATGCAGCAGTCCCTACTGGATTTTAATTAATGGATTATTTAAAAATGCTGTGGATCCCCCAAGTGGCTACAGCCAGCAGCGGACCATGGAACCATGCCGCAGATCCCCGAGTGGAGGCAGGCCATGTGGTGGCAGGCAGTGGGTTCTGAGAGCAGCCAGTCCCAGGCAGGGATGGCGCAGTTCCTTGAGTAGCTGCAGCAGGCCAAGAGGAGAGAGAGATAGATGGGCAAGGCATGAGACCACACTGCAGGTCTCCCAAGGTGGCTGGTTCCAGGCAGGGAGACACCTGGCAGGTGAGAGACAGACGGATAGGCACACCTTGCAGAGTGAGGTTGGATATTTATTTAGTGGGTTATGGAGGGTGAAGGGAGAAGGGGAGAAGGACAGACAGAGAGGCAGAGAGAGACAGAGAGACAGAGAGAGAGAGAGAGAGAGAGGAGAGACAGAGGCTGCCTCTTCAAGAGGGAGACAGAAAAAGGAAGAGACTCAGGCTGCAATCAGGAAGGAAGATCAGCTTGCCTCAGCTGACAAGAGAGGGAGTGGGCATGACCTGTCTCTTAAAGAGACAGGACAAACCATTATATTCCCATCTCTTTTTTTTATAATAAAAGGCAGGAGATTAGGCACCACAGGTTAAGGAATTGGGGCAGCAGATTCTCAAGACTGCTTCCTGCTTATTTGTGGATATTGTCTTTGGGGGAATCCTGAGAAGGCTGGGTGTTGGTCACATCCTGGCATAGCTGGTCTCTTTGCTCCTATCTGGTGTTCATGGTATGGAAATGTCTGGTGTCTCTTACACCTGTTTAAGGTATTGGCAGAACAGAGGACATAGTTAAGTTTAGGGAAAACAATTTAGGACCAGGGAATTGAGAGGGGTGTATCTGACCTATTTAAGTTGGATCCTTCAATTCAGCTCCCTGGAACTTACAAGAATTCTTTGGGTTTGTGAGAACAGAAATTTTAGACATATACATTGTATAAAAAGTAGCATATTTATGTCAGAAAGACTGTGACAGATATTTTTGCATAATGTGCTGCAGGAGTTCCTTCTCCTTCAGCCAACAGCTTTTAAGATACCAGCCCACTGGGGCGTGGTTTCATTTTAAAAAGCTGTGGGAGCGCTCTGCTTGCTCTCTCTTGCTTCTGGCTCCAGTTCTAACTGCAGGACTCTGTTTCCTGTTTGCGACCAGAGGACTGTGGTTTGGGACATTGATCTGTAAGTTTTATCCCCTCCAATAAATAACCCCTTTTTAAACAAACTGGTGTATGATTGTTTTGTGTCTTTAATAATGAAAAGTATTTTTAAGACTATGGAAGGCAGCATAAGAGAGAAATTTGATAACTTGTATTTGTCCTTACACTTTTATAACTTGTAGGTCTTGTATTTGTATTTTTATTTTACTGAAATTTGTTTGGTGAGGTTTTCCTTTTAAACTGACAAAACCTCTCAGCTGTCAAACTGTATCAGAGATCTTTGAGAAGGATAAAATTTTACTTGAGTTACTGATTAAAAGATGACAGAGAGCTTACTTGGTTGGCACCTAGAGCTACTCCTCAGGGTCTTCCATGGTTGCTGAGGGTCGTATTTGCCTTTTGCTGTTTAGCACAGGGCCTGCCAGGCTCCAGAAGATCCTGTGGGCTAAGAAATCTGTAGGAAGACAGGCCTACCGTGACCTGAGTAGCTAGACTGTTGATTCCAGTGATTCTGTCCACTATCTAGTGATCTTCAGTTTAGATGAAAGGCAATTTTGTCCAGTGATCAGCACTTGGCAGTTGAAGCGAACTGTGGATAGACATTGTTCTGTGCCCATTTGTCTTCTGTCTTCTTTGGAGGAGGTAGAGTGCTGTTGCTAAGAGCCAAACTGTGTCTTTTTATTATGAAAAGTTTTTCAATAACTAAATATTTAAATGCCATATTCCCCAGATCTCTGGCAGTTGAAGGCTGTTGTTTATCAAGTGTAACTATGAGCTTGACTGTACTGGCTCTCGACATGTAAGATTTACATTCGTAAAAAGAAAGAAAGAAAAAAAAACTGCTTGCAATAGAAGGTTAAAGGCAGAGCTGACAACAGTAGAGAACATCTTAATATATTTTAAATGAGGGTTGAATTAAATATAAAGTATTTTTATAAGAGACTTAAAAGTACATACCAGTTTAAAACATGAGACTTATTGTTTTTGTAGTCTGAAATGAGATGCAATGAACTATAACATTTAACAGTAAACATAGGTACATTTAAGTTACATGTATGAACACACACAGAGGGAACAGGAAGTTGATGCTCTTGGCAGGACTTACCAAAGGCATGACACTGCACAAAACACACATGCAGCAGAGTCAGTAGGAAGGAATTTAGAGACAAAAGCATAAGTGAATTGGGGGACCAAGCAGGGTATACTTCAGTAAAGATGGCACCTGACCTGGTTCTCAGTTAAGATGGTGGTAAAGTCAACTGACCTCAGTTAAGATGGCAGTAAGGTCACCCATGTAAGGGAACCAGGCAGGGAATACCTCAGTAAAGATGGCAGAACTTGTTCACCTGACCTGGCTCTCAGTCAAGACGGCGGTAAGGCCACCTGACCTTAGTCAAAATAGCAGCAGTCACATGTTTTATGGAAAAGCCACTCAGTTAAGACGTCAGTGAATTCACCTGATCTCAGTTAAGATGGTGGTAAGGTCACCTGACTACAGTCAAAATGGCAGCGGTCAAATATTGTATGGAAAAGCTACAATTTTTGAGCTGCAGGGATTTTAAGTTTAATAATAAGAGAGACCTAGAGGTGTGATATGCTCTGTCATTGAGCTGCCCTGCCACAAGCCACAGCGGGGAGCAAAAGGCTGGAATTGAAAAAAGCCACCTCATGGATCCGACCAATCTTGTTGGCAGCAGTAGTGGTAGCAGGGACAGTTTGAGGAAATTCCTTCCATTTGCCTGTGTGCTGACAGTAGTTAGAAAGCTCCCATAAAAGTGGAGCTGGCGGGACACTGGTGGAGTGAGGGTATGAGTTGAAGAAGTAGGGCATTAAGGCCTGCCTGTGGTTTTAGAGTCTCTAAAAGGCATCCACCCCAGGAGGGGCAGACATGGATGTCTTGTTACCGATAGCTGGAACTGTGAAAACCCACGAAAAAATGGCGACACAAGAAGGCACACAGTAAGACGTCTCTCAGCTATGGGCAGGGTAGGAATTGTTGCAAACATTGCAGGACCCATGGGAGAGTGTCCCCACTCACGAGTGGGATGTTATGGCCTGGCTGGATCCAGTCGAGGTGACTTGGAAGCCAGAGAGGCCAGATGCCGCTCTGAGTGGCCTTTCACAGTGAGGGGGGAAAAAACAAAAAGAAAAGAAAAGGAAAGGAAAAAAGAGAAAGAAGAACCTAAAGGACCCTGGGCCCCCAGTCATGGGTGGATTGGCCCCAGGCCATTTCAAATTAATTTTAGCTAAGGGATGCAATCCAGATGTGAATGTCCGTGAAGGGCTCAACCTTCCATGGTTGGGGGCTGTCCCCCCTTTTCTAGGAGCACCAGAAGATTTCTGGGAGGTCACTGGTCAATTCCCTGGGTTCAGAGAAACAGTTAAGCTGACCAGAATGGGGGAAACTCACCAATTTAAGTATGCACAGAAATCACGCTGTAGAAATCACTCTCAGGCATATGGAACACATGGTTGTTATGGAAAAATATACCTGGTTCTGGATCCCGACCTTGGAAGAGGGCTCAGGGTAGGAGAGCCTCCCGTTCCCCAAGTGGTTGCAGCAGACTACATAGAGGCAGACAGATGGACATGCCACAAGACCATGCTGCAGGTCTCCCAAGGTGGCTGGTCCCTGGCAGGGAACCACACGGCAGGCGAGAGACAGATAGATAAGCACACCATGCAGGGTNATGGTTGCTGAGGGTCGTATTTGCCTTTTGCTGTTTAGCACAGGGCCTGCCAGGCTCCAGAAGATCCTGTGGGCTAAGAAATCTGTAGGAAGACAGGCCTACCGTGACCTGAGTAGCTAGACTGTTGATTCCAGTGATTCTGTCCACTATCTAGTGATCTTCAGTTTAGATGAAAGGCAATTTTGTCCAGTGATCAGCACTTGGCAGTTGAAGCGAACTGTGGATAGACATTGTTCTGTGCCCATTTGTCTTCTGTCTTCTTTGGAGGAGGTAGAGTGCTGTTGCTAAGAGCCAAACTGTGTCTTTTTATTATGAAAAGTTTTTCAATAACTAAATATTTAAATGCCATATTCCCCAGATCTCTGGCAGTTGAAGGCTGTTGTTTATCAAGTGTAACTATGAGCTTGACTGTACTGGCTCTCGACATGTAAGATTTACATTCGTAAAAAGAAAGAAAGAAAAAAAAACTGCTTGCAATAGAAGGTTAAAGGCAGAGCTGACAACAGTAGAGAACATCTTAATATATTTTAAATGAGGGTTGAATTAAATATAAAGTATTTTTATAAGAGACTTAAAAGTACATACCAGTTTAAAACATGAGACTTATTGTTTTTGTAGTCTGAAATGAGATGCAATGAACTATAACATTTAACAGTAAACATAGGTACATTTAAGTTACATGTATGAACACACACAGAGGGAACAGGAAGTTGATGCTCTTGGCAGGACTTACCAAAGGCATGACACTGCACAAAACACACATGCAGCAGAGTCAGTAGGAAGGAATTTAGAGACAAAAGCATAAGTGAATTGGGGGACCAAGCAGGGTATACTTCAGTAAAGATGGCACCTGACCTGGTTCTCAGTTAAGATGGTGGTAAAGTCAACTGACCTCAGTTAAGATGGCAGTAAGGTCACCCATGTAAGGGAACCAGGCAGGGAATACCTCAGTAAAGATGGCAGAACTTGTTCACCTGACCTGGCTCTCAGTCAAGACGGCGGTAAGGCCACCTGACCTTAGTCAAAATAGCAGCAGTCACATGTTTTATGGAAAAGCCACTCAGTTAAGACGTCAGTGAATTCACCTGATCTCAGTTAAGATGGTGGTAAGGTCACCTGACTACAGTCAAAATGGCAGCGGTCAAATATTGTATGGAAAAGCTACAATTTTTGAGCTGCAGGGATTTTAAGTTTAATAATAAGAGAGACCTAGAGGTGTGATATGCTCTGTCATTGAGCTGCCCTGCCACAAGCCACAGCGGGGAGCAAAAGGCTGGAATTGAAAAAAGCCACCTCATGGATCCGACCAATCTTGTTGGCAGCAGTAGTGGTAGCAGGGACAGTTTGAGGAAATTCCTTCCATTTGCCTGTGTGCTGACAGTAGTTAGAAAGCTCCCATAAAAGTGGAGCTGGCGGGACACTGGTGGAGTGAGGGTATGAGTTGAAGAAGTAGGGCATTAAGGCCTGCCTGTGGTTTTAGAGTCTCTAAAAGGCATCCACCCCAGGAGGGGCAGACATGGATGTCTTGTTACCGATAGCTGGAACTGTGAAAACCCACGAAAAAATGGCGACACAAGAAGGCACACAGTAAGACGTCTCTCAGCTATGGGCAGGGTAGGAATTGTTGCAAACATTGCAGGACCCATGGGAGAGTGTCCCCACTCACGAGTGGGATGTTATGGCCTGGCTGGATCCAGTCGAGGTGACTTGGAAGCCAGAGAGGCCAGATGCCGCTCTGAGTGGCCTTTCACAGTGAGGGGGGAAAAAACAAAAAGAAAAGAAAAGGAAAGGAAAAAAGAGAAAGAAGAACCTAAAGGACCCTGGGCCCCCAGTCATGGGTGGATTGGCCCCAGGCCATTTCAAATTAATTTTAGCTAAGGGATGCAATCCAGATGTGAATGTCCGTGAAGGGCTCAACCTTCCATGGTTGGGGGCTGTCCCCCCTTTTCTAGGAGCACCAGAAGGGTAAAGTTGAATATTTATTTAGTGGGTTATGGAGGGTGAAAGGGAAACTGGGGAAGAGCAGAGAGGCAGAGAGAGAGAGAGAGAGAGAGAGAGAGAGAGAGAGAGAGAGAAGGGAGAGACAGAGGCTGCCTCTTTGAGAGGGAGATGGAAAAAGGAAGAGACTCAGGCTGCAAGTAAGAAGGAAGATCTGCCTGCCTCAGTGGATGAGGGAAGGAGGAGTGGGCATGGCTTGTCTCTTAAAGAGACAGGACAGATAATTACACCTACCACCCCCATTCCTACCAACATTGGGACAAGGAGAGGGTTGCACTCCTGTATCACTGGTGGGGCAACCCATAGGGGAATAAAAGGTGCCCTCTGGTCTTAAATAAACATACACTTGGGGGAGTCTGTGTACATACATACATACATACATACATACATACATACATACGATCCATTATACAGATGTTCTGAGGTCATATAGTGAATAAGATTAGTGGTACTGGCAAACTAAGTTTCTGTGGGAGTGAAATAAGCTTCTTTGTTAAGAGTAATCCCAAGCCCCATATCACAAGAGGTAGAAAGCAGAGAATTAGCAAGGAGGTAATTTGTAGTGAGAAAACATGAGTGCAGAGGGCAAAAACATCTGTGTACACAAAATCACTGGAAAGCCAGGAAAACTGAAACACACAATTTATCTCTTCAATTGATGAGATGCTTAGCTGTTCCTCCTAGAATGCTGGGAAAGGGACTAGTTTTAAACCTAATGATTCTTTGCTCTTTGATAAGCCAGTTTATGTTTAAGGCCTTACTGACTATTTGAGCTATAAATGTGGTGAAGGCATATCCACTATGATATTGACAGGGCAGCCCAAACATAGAAATAATCTATAGTAATAGTCTTGACCACTAGCAGAGAAGTCTTCCTCCAGGTAGCAAGGCTTTTATTCATCCCGAGGTGTCCACAAGCACTAACAGATACTTATATATGAGGAAGCTTCATCTTCATGAAGTCAACTTCCCATATCTTACTAGGGACTAGTTACCTTAGATTAATGGTGGGAACTCGTTTTTCCCCTTGCCATTGGATAGTACCAACAATGGGACAAGTGTTGGGACAATCATTCATTGATGATCAGACTGCTTCCATTGGTTTTAAAAAAAAAGATCAGCCTCTGCTTCAGGCAGGGGAGTCCCCTGGAGGTCTGGGCAACTGGCCAGGTAGTGATATTGAGCGATGTAGGCATTTGACACCCACCAACCACTTGCCTCTCTTAGGAGGGTTTTCACAGCAACTGTAAGAGTCAGGTCCTGGCTCAGGGTAAGTTTGTCAGCCTCTGTTACCAGTATAGCAGTTGTGACCATGGCACAAAAACAAGATGGCTAATCAGATGCCACCAGGTTCAGATGCTTGGACAAATACACTATGGACCTCCACCAAGGTTCCAGAGTATGAGTCAAAATGTCCTTTGCAATGCCCTGAGTCTTATGGATGTAAAGGTGGAATAGTTAAGTGACACTGGGTAAGGCCAAAGCTAGGACTTGAGTTAGAGTCTGATTTAGTTCCAGGAAAACTTGCTCCTCTGTTTCAGTCCACTTCAAAGACTGGCCTACCACCATGGCAGAATAAATAAGCTGGGCTATTTCAGCAAACATAGGAATCCAGAGCCTGCAGTTTCCCACCACCCCAAGAATTCTCATACCTGTTTTTTGGTTCGGGGAGTGGGATTCTGGAGGAATGCTTTCTTCTGGGCATCTCTAAGAATTCTACCTTGAGCTAGTTTGTATCCCAGATACGAGATTTTTCTTCAGCTAAACTGGGCCTTTTAGATGGAGACATGATATTCCAATGTCTGGAGCAGCTGGAGCAGTCCTTTATGTCTTTCATATTGGCACCAATGTCAGCTACTACCAGGAAATATCATCTACATACTGGGGTAGAGTTGAATCAGGGTGTGACATCCTGAATCCTATTGTCTTTTTGTAATGCCTCCCCAGAGAGGGTATGGGAATTTTTGAACCCTTGGGGTAGTCATGTCCAGATTAGCTGGCTATTCTCATTGGACATTGGATCAGTTCATTCAAAGGCAAATATGGGCTGGCTCACTGGCACAGGGAGAATAGAAAAGAAAGCATCCTCAAGGCCTAGAACCCTATAGACCTGGTGATCTGGCAGGAGGAGACTTAGCAAAGTGTATGTATTTGGACCAGTAGAATGAATTATTTCCATTTATTTATTTACTTCACAGAGATCTTGGGCTGTCCAGTAATTTGAAGTCCTTGACTTGTACATCCAGGAGAGGCATATTCCAAGCCAACTGGAGTAGAGGTAAGGATACTAGCTTCCAACAGCCTCTTGACATGGGGAGCAATTCCCAGTCTAGCCTTTTGGTTAGTGGGATATTTCCAGGTCCTAAATTGTGGTATGCCACCAAGCCTGGAGGATGTCTCAACTCACACTTTAGGAAACTATTGTTGCGAGTCATGGAACAACATCCCTGAGTGTGGATTTGCTTCTGCTGTGAAGTCTGAAAAAGCTAGGAAATATTCTTAAGACAGAGGGCAGTTGAGTTGGTAGTCAAGTGCAAAGGGAATTTTAGTTTCTTGAGTACTAAAGGGGAGAGTGGTGCTGAATTTTAGAAGATCTCTGTCTAGAAGGGGCAAGTGCAATCTGGGACTATTGGGGCCCACAAGACTGGACAGTCAATGTACAGCTGACAGATTCATAAAGGCAGACCTCCAAGTTCACAACTTATGGGGTATCCTGTTTTTTAGAGCTGAGGGAACACTTGTCTTTTGGAAAAGTCACTGTCATATCTGTGGAAACCTTGTGAGGCCATGGTTCTCCCTTCAAAATGGGATTCATTCCCAAAACACCTCAGAAGTGTAACTTTTCCTTCATGGGCAATGGAAGGACCTTTTCGTTTCCCAACATCATGAGGCCTTAGAGCAGTAACATTCACTCTTTGTTGTAACAGTCAAATTTACATAGAGTCAACCCCACAAAATTACCTACTAATAGCCCACATAGAAATGTCTATAGAAGACAAACACTGAGCAGGAAGGCAGCAGGCCCCACCTCTGCTAACAAACAAATCTGGGCATCCCGAAAACTGGTTATCACAGAAGAGATTAGATGACAAGAATGGGTGAATTTAGGATTCAGAGATGCTTAGTAACTTTATCTAATGGTTTGGGATGTCAGGTACTTCCCCTTGAATGCTGACTTTTCCCGGGTGGTGTCATCTGTTCCAGAGTACAGCTTTTTCAGGTTCTACCCACCCTTTTTGTGCATATGTGTATTATCATTGTCTTTGCCTACATAATTTTCTAACTATGTCTGTAAAAACTAGAAACCTCGTGGAGACCATCCCAAACCTCATGGAGATCACCCTTTCTTCTTATTTTTCTCCTTGTTACTTCTTCTACTTCTTCCCCTTACTTGCCTTCTTTCTTCTCCTTATTCTTTCCCTTCTTCTTCTCCTCCTCCATCCTTTTTCTGCTCCTTCTTCTCCGTGCCCTTTCACTTCAATTTTGCCCCTCATCAGAAAAATAAAGTACATGCATATTTGAGTTATTTTTTATCCTCAGACCTTTGCCTACCATAGACATCCAATTCTGAGCTCTAAGGGGATACTGGCAATGATACTCAAGGCCCCCGATCTGGGATCACTATAAAGAAGTGAATCATCTATTCATGGACCAGGCTAAACATTCTTTAAGATCCTTTATTGTACCTGTGGATTCCTGTATTGCCATCCTTTTGTTAGTAACTGGCCCCATTGGAGATTTTAAAACAGAAATCTCTGCCCCAGTGTATACCAAAATCTTAATTGGGTAGCCTCGTATTGATGCAATGACCAAGGGCTCTTGGGGGCCTAACAGAGCAAATCCCTGATTTTTTATTCTGATCCATTATCCATCTCCCTTGTGGTGAGGAGGATCATTGCATTCCTGATTTTGAGGTAGTGCCCCTTTTCCATTACAGGAAGCACATGAATTCCTTTCTAATAAGGCCTTCCCCATCTTCCCCATTTTTTTGTTTGTTTTTTAGACCTTTCCTTTGTACACAAGCAGTAGGGAGCACAGGGCGAACAGGAAATCAGCCAGCATAATCTTTGCCTGTCTTACAAATGAAAAGCAGAGGGAGGTTTGGGGACATAAAGAAGATGAGAATATATGTGGGGGAATGAGGCAGGAACCTCAAGATTGCCAGAAGCACCTACTGGCAGGTGGAGTTACAAAAATGGATTTTCCCTGGAAACCACAGAAGGAACTGAACCTGATGATGACATTAATTTGGCCTCACTTTAGACTTCACCATCCCATAACTGTAGAAAAATAAATTACTGTTATTCTAGGATTCTAAAATAGAAATTAGTAAAGAAGATGAGATGGGGTAAGGAGGAAAGTCGAGATGTGGAACACTTTGAGAAGGATGTATTTATAAGGTGACTTAATGGACAATTAAATAGCCTGGTTTAGTTTGACTGGAATTCCTGGAGAAGAGAAAATCATCGAAACAAGAAAAGGTTGATATTTGCTAAATTCTAGAGTACATTGAATAAATGTTTTAGAATGAAATAGTCAGACATGGTGAGGCAAGACTGTAATCTCAGGACTTTGGAGTAGAAGCAAGAGAATGTGAGTTGCCTCACTGTTATTGATCCTGGGGGTCCAACCTGGTCTTTTCTGTCCCTGCACTATTTCAACTTCTTTGTCAATAGTCTTCTTATTAAAGTAGCTTCAGTGATCTACTATGAACATAGCATTTATTTCCTGCCAGCACTCTAATAAAAATACTCTTTAGCCCTCTGCTTTAATTATCTCAGTTCATCCCTGCCACTAAGGTAGGTGTTACTATAAACTATCTTACAGATATGAAAATATGAGGCAAAAGGGGGTTGAATACTGTGTAAGGCCTTTCTGACCATGACCATGGATTTCCAGATAGTGAAGTTTTATCATCTGTTTGATTCTGTTGTCTGACTATCTATCTATCTATCTATCTATCTATCTATCTATCTATCTATCTATCTATCCACTGAGTTTAAGGCCAGCTGTACTTAGTGGATCTTGTCTCAAAGCAAAAAGAATAATGTGAATTTTGCATATTAACAAGTTAGGGATTTGAATACAAGCATAGGACTGTATTGGAAATAAAGAAACACACAAATAGTGGCTAGAGAGATGACTCAGTTGTTTAAAGCACAGCTATTCTTCCAGAGGACTAGGATTCAATTTCCAGCAAGCCATGGTAACTGTAACTCTAATGCCAAGGGATCCATCACCATCTTCTGACCTCTCTTCAGGCAATGCATGGCAAACGTGCACAGAAAAACACTGATACCCATAAAATGAAAAGAAATAATTCAAAAGATAGAGATAGATAGATAGATAGATAGATAGATAGATAGATAGATAGATAGTCAGACAACAGAATCAAACAGATGATAAAACTTCACTATCTGGAAATCCATGGTCATGGTCAGAAAGGCCTTACACAGTATTCAACCCCCTTTTGCCTCATATTTTCATATCTGTAAGATAGTTTATAGTAACACCTACCTTAGTGGCAGGGATGAACTGAGATAATTAAAGCAGAGGGCTAAAGAGTGTTTTTATTAGAGTGCTGGCAGGAAATAAATGCTATGTTCATAGTAGATCACTGAAGCTACTTTAATAAGAAGACTATTGACAAAGAAGTTGAAATAGTGCAGGGACAGAAAAGACCAGGTTGGACCCCCAGGATCAATAACAGTGAGGCAATGAGCCCTCTGTCTTTTTTGATGGACGAGAGAAAAAAATTAAAAGTTAGTTAATGAGATGGGGGGATATTGATAAGGTCACCTGTCAGGCACTGTGAATTAATTTAGCTGTCCCTGAAGTGATGAAGCTGAAGAAACAAACACAATGACCATCATTAACTTTTCCCCCTCGGTCTGTTGCCAAGGCTTCCCTACTGTACAACCAGATAAGAAGCCACAAAGTAAGAAAGCCCACTGACCAACGATGGCTAGAGAATACACTTGCCGCCAGGCCTTATGATGCAAGTTCAATTCCCAGAACACACATAACGGAAGAAGAGAACTGATTCTTGAAATTTGTCCTCTGACCTCCACATGTGTGTCATGGCACGCGCGCGCGCGCACACACACACACAAATAATTTAAACAAGAAAGCCCTTTGATGATTTCATGAGTCAGGTTCCTAGGGCACAATCATGAAGAACAATAATATGAAGAAGGAAATCTCACCTTGTAACTAATGACAGTGTGGTTTAAATTTCAGGCTCTGCATAGTCCCAAGCCTGGCTTTGTCATGTGTGAATGCCCTTTAGGATTTAGGAGACTCTGCAGAAAGTGTATTGCTTGTGTTTCTTTTGGTTGCTTTTTCCAGTGGTTCTCAACCTGTGGGTCATGACCCCTAAGGGTAAAACAACAGTTTCACAGGGGTGACATATCAAATATACTGGATATTAGATATTTATATTACAATTTTAATAGTAGAAAAATTACAGTTATGAGTAGCGATGAAAATAATTTTAGAGTTGGAGGTCACCACAACATGAGGAGCTGTATTAAAGGGCTACAGCATTAGGAAGGTTGGGAACCATGTCTTTGTCTATGAGTTTCTACTTCCACTATGTTCTCATTCTCACCCCATGCCTTAGATGTACGATTCTCCTTTGGCGTAGAGTTGATGGCCTCCTCCTCCTTATTTCTTCCATTTCCTCCTGAATCATTGGAGACTTCGGTACAGAATTGTACCGAAGTGTGAGGTCCTTGAAACGCCACAACAGCTTAAAATTAAACATAATTCCTATAGATTAGTGTATCTCAAAATCTTCTTCAGGGAACTTTCTTTTTGCAGTGGATGATGGATAATAGAGAGACTCACAACAAGCCATAAGTGACTGTGGAGTACTCACCCCTAGCTGGGACATCTATATCACACTCCATACTCCTAAAATCTCAGGGACTATCATGGAAGAAGAGGCGAAAAGGTTGTAAGAGTGAGAGGTTGGTGAGGACCGGGACAAAAAGCAGTGTTTTCGAGACATATCAGGACCATTGCACTCATGAGTTCACAGTGACTGTGGTTGCCTGTACAATATTAAGCCAGTCAATATCCCAGTATAGTTGGGGTAGAGACCTGTGGTAGTTTGAATGTAAGGAGTGGTACTATTAGGAGGCATGGCTTTGTTGGAGGAAGTGTGTAGGGGTGGCCTTTGAGTTTTCCTATGCACAAGCTACTCACAGAGTTGCAGTTCAGTTCCTGTTGCCTTCTGATCAAAATGTATACAGACAGCACCATCCATGTCTGCCTGCATGCTATCATGTTCCTTGCCATGATGACAAAGGACTGAACCTCTGAACTGTAATCTGCCTCCTCAATTAAATGTTTTTTTTTTTAATAAGAGTTGCCATGGTCATGTTGTTTCTTCACAGCAATACAAACCCTAACTAAGATAGAAGTCATGAAACTCCTACCTTTAGCCCAGTAGTTATTGGCAGGTAATGGCTACTGGGGAAGGGAGAGTCAGCTTTCTTCAGGGATTATATCCCTGGCAAATTGCCCTTGCTCCAGGGGATTACACCATATTCATATGCTTACTGGCAGCACTGGGTGCTGTGGATTAAAAAAAGAAAGGACATAAACTTGGGAAAGAGCTGTGGTTTGGGGTCTGGTAGGTGTTGGAGTGGGGAGTAAAGTGTGGCTATGCTAAAAATACAATGCATACATCTGTGAAATTCTCAAAGAATAAATAAAAATACACTTGAAAACATTTAAATACAAGAGGTCTGTTTCCTTTAAAACTCCTTAGCTATTACACAAAGACTTTGATTTTCCCAGTGTTGCCCAGTTTCCCCTCTTTCTCTTGTTTCTTCTCCCTGTCTTTCCATACATTACAAATTGCCCCAACCAAGCCATGACATCTCCCAGTCAAGCCATCACCACTAATTTCTCAAGCAGAACACTTCATCCAGGCTTATCCCAACCATCCTGTAATGTCTGCGCAATGAAAACAGCCCATCTAGGTGTTCAGCTAAAACAAACACAAATTCTTCCTCTAGGAGAAAGTTTGCAGTTATTTAACTCAAAAATTGACACTTTCATTTTCTCCCTATTAGTTAGCTGCGCTGTTTTTCAAGCATGAATTGATAAGCACCTGGTCAAATAGAGCCATAATAAGATCGAAAACAGAGGCAGATGTGTGGGTGAGGAAAAATAAAGCAACAAACCGTGATGAGTACCTAGTGCTGGATGAGAGGGAAGAGGTCCATCTAGCATCCAAGTCTGCAACCTGAGCAATTAAGCCCCCCCGCCTTTGTTTAGTTTTCACAAGGCTGCGTTTTACTTCTGTGCTGATTTTTAAAAGATCCCCTTTCAAAATGGGGAGCCTTGGAATACTGACACATTTCTCTTAGTATGCACAGCTCCTAGGTACTTTTAGTATTCACTGTGGAACAGTAATTAAAGGGAACAGAAATGTTTGTCTCTCTTAGGGTCCTCCTTGCCTTGGTCCTTGGTCCTGCTTCAAGTGATGTAGCAGACTTTGTTCCCCACAGGAAGCCTCACCCTCTCTGAGGAACGGATGGGGAGTGGGATAGGGGAAAAGTGGGGGGAGTGGGAGAAGGGGAGTGAGGGGGAACTGGGATTGGTATAT
Organism: Dicrostonyx torquatus; assembly: GCA_028555095.1. Classification (NCBI taxonomy): domain Eukaryota; kingdom Metazoa; phylum Chordata; class Mammalia; order Rodentia; family Cricetidae; genus Dicrostonyx; species Dicrostonyx torquatus. The sequence continues at coordinate 328,477 of JAQHUG010000260.1, read as the reverse complement.
TAAATAAAAAATACTGGTTTTTTTAATTTTTTTTTTTTAATGAACAGAAAGACCATACATGGTGGAGCAGGACTTTAATCCCCTAAACTTGGGAGACTGAAGCAGGGGGATGTCTACAAAGTCAAGGCCAGTATGGTGAGTCCTTGTCTCAAAAACAAAAACAAGCAAGCAAGCAAGCAAGCAAACAACGAAACCTTCCAAGAAAGGAACCCGTGGAACACTTGTGAAGGAACGCTTGTGAAATGTTTACAATCCTCCTTCTGAGGAATATAGTAGACATTTTATGAAGGTTTTCAAGAAGCCAGTTCACTTTGAGCATTCAATATATTTGGTGATAGAGTTTATTCTACGGTTTCTGATCCTAGAATTGGCCTTGCTGCCATGTAGTTCTGAGAGTGATTTTTGTTTTAAGATAAGGTCTTAGTATGTATCTTAGGCTGGCTCTGAACTTCCTAAGTAGTCCAGGCTGACCTCAAACACATGCCATGCTTTTTGACTCAGTATCCTGATTCAGAGATTGATCTAAAGTTTCTTCTGGTGGGCACTCGACCTTTTCCAAATTCCCACTGAATAGCCACCTCAGCCAGCACTTGCTCCACTATGTGAGATGACTGAATCTTGATACTTTAGGTTTCATTTCCCTGAAACCCACTGAGAGCCATGCCATCATTATCTCCAGTACATGTTTAATCTGGACACCATAAAATGCTGAGTTCTTCCTCTTCTTGTCCATCTCTTTGTCCTCTATGTTTATTCTCTCTCCCTCCTCTCTTTTAGCCATCACCCCAGTATATTAAGAATAAAATAAGAATTTTTTGGTTAAGAAAACTTTAAGCTTGCTTATTATTATTATTATTATTATTATTATTATAGAATTTCTAGGTTACATTTTGAGGAACTTCCAAACTTTCCCAAAGACCTTTACCATTGTGATCCTATTAGCAAAGCTTCCATCTTGTCCACGTAATTGCCAGCATGATTAATATCCGTTTAGAAGTTTTAGGTATTCCATATGGAGTGGGTGGCATCTGATTGCGGCTTTAGTCTGAATTTCCATGATGAACAATGAGATTAAATATATTATTTTCTGCCTATTGGCATTTCGTTTTCTTCTTTGAGAAAATGTGTATCCAGATCCTTTGACTATTTTTAAATTGAGCCATTTTTAAAACATTTATTTATTTATTTTTTATTCTGTGAATGTGCATGCATGTTGTGAGCATGGTGCTCACTGTGAACATGTGGAGGTCAGAGGGTAACTTGTGGTAGTTGGTTCTTTCATTCTGCCACATACCTCTCAGGAAGCTTAATCAAGTTGTCAGGCTTGGAAGCACTTCTAAGCTACCTCACCGGCCTCAATTTTGATTTTTTAACAGTTCAGTTGTAAGAATTATTTAAATATCCTATAAGGTCTCTTATGAGATATACAATTTGAAGTATTTTTCCTGTTCTACAGGTTGTCTTTCTCTTTTTTTTCTTGATGGTGCACTTTTTGGCAAGAACGATTTAAATTTGGACGAGGTCCCATTTATCTGGTTTTTGTCTTTTTATTCTTTGTGTTTTGATGTCATATCTAAGAAACCATTGCCTAATCTGAAGCTGCAAGACCTACTCCTATGTTTTTTACTAAAGATTTTTGAGTTTTCCTTTTTGTCTTTTCTTTTTTTCTAGACAAGTTTTCACTATGTAGTTCTTGTTATCTTGAAGCTGACTATGTGGACCAGGCTAGCCTTGAACTCACAGAGATCTTATTGCTTTTGCCTCCCAAGTTCTATCATTAAAGGTTTGCACCACTACACCCAGCTGAATTTTAGCTTTTAAACTGAAGATTGTTCCCCTGGTAACAATACTTTTTATTCATGCCTTATGCCAGTGTTTCTCATCCTGGGAATCGATGACCCTTTCCCAGGGGTTGCTTAAGACCTTCTGAAAACACAGATATTTACATTATGGTTCATTACAGTTGCAAAATTATAGCTATGAAGTAGCAATGAAAATAATTTTATGGTTGGAGGTCACCACAACATGAGGAACTGTATTAGAGGGTCACAGCATTAGGAAAATTGATAACCACTGATTTACACATTCCTGTTTACATCACTACTAGTATCAAATATTTGATATAACTTATTTTGTCAAATTACATAGCAACTAAAATATAGCAATGGTGTGTTTTTAGAGAGGTGGGGGTATTTCAGAGGAAAAGAATGGTCCCTGGATGAAGCCGATTGGTGAGGCACACCATCTTTCCTACTTGGAGGAGAAATGATAATGATAATGACAGCTTACTGCTGCCACCTGCCGTTAGACACAGTCCGCACAGTTGGTAAACCCAGAAGTTGGCCTGGCTTAGAAGACAAAATGGAAATGAGGGAAAGGAGCTGCTTAGGGTCTAATTGATCAGCGATCACCAGCCCATGTAAAACAGTCAAAACTCATTACTTCCAGAGCATTACTACCACAAGAGAACACCATGTCTAGTAAGGCCAGATGTCTGTTTATTTTTCCCAGAATAATCCAAATGTCTATATTTTAAAAATGTGAATGTTATCAATTTTTAATTGACTGCATAAAATATGTAAGTTCCCCTTGGAACAGTAGTGAGTTTCTGCAGCCCAACATGCTCAGGAAATGGAGGCAGACTGAACTGGTCTTGTCCCATAGTCAGACTGATGACTATCTTAAATATCACCATAGAACCTTCGTCCGGCAACGGATGGAGATAGAGACAGAGACCTACATCCACATTAGAGCACTGGACTGAGCTCCCAAGGTCCAGTTGAAGAGCAGAAGGAGGGAGAATATGAGCAAGGAAGTCAGGACCACAAGGAGTTGGCCCACCCACTGAGACAGTGTGCCTGATCTAATGGGAGCTCACCAAATCTAGCTGGACTGGGACTGAACACGCATGGGATCAAACTGGACTCTCTGAATGTGGCTGACAATGGGGACTGACTGAGAAGCCAATGATAACGGCACTGGGATTTGTTTCTACTGCATGTACTGGCATTTTGGGATCCTATTCTATTTGGATGCACACCTTCCTAGGCCGGAATGTAGGGGGGAGGAACTTGGACTTCCCACAGGGCAGGGTACCATGCTGTCTCTTAGGACTGGAGGGGAAGGGGAAAGGGTAAGTGGGGGAGCGGGAGGGAAATGGGAGGAGGGGAGGAAGTGGAAATTTTGATTGGTATTATTTATAAAGTAATAAAAATCAGAATAAAAGAAACTGAGGCAGAGTTGCTTCAATACATGCAATCAGGACCACCCTGGGTAGCATAGTCTCGTTTCAAATAATATTTGCACACATGTCTTTAGGCCAAACAAAAGAAGTCTCTAAGGTAATTTTTCAACTGTTCTATGTCCTTCACCAGTTATGTGATGACTCATGGCTAGCGTGACAGGATTTAGGTCACCTTGGTGACACATCTCCAGGTGTGCTTGTGAACGCATTTCCGAAGCTGATTAACTACGGAGAACAGATCTGGTTTTAATGGAGAGGGTGTCATCCTTTAGACTGAAGCCATGAACTGATTTTTCTGTAGAGGATACAGAGGGGAAAGGCATCCGGTAGCCAGTGTCCCCTGCTCTCTCCTTTCTGATCGTGGAGACGTGCGCGGACACTTTCATGTCCCTGATGCCACAGGCTGCAGCTTCGATTCCCTCCCCATAGACCATAGCTTCAAAACAGGAAAAAAGGTAAATCTTTCCTTTCTTAAGTTGCTTTTTGTCAGGCAGTTGGTTACAAAAACATCAGAAGTAACTAATACAAGTCTATTTTCTTTAAGCTTCTCTTTATTGAAACTTCGGGGGTTTCACATCACGCACCCCAATTCTGTTCTCCTCCCACTCCTCCCACACTCCCCCCTCCTCTCTGTTGCATACATCCCAGATGAAAGAAAACAAACCAAAGTAAACAAGCAAGCAAACAAAATCAAGAAAAAAGGAAAAAAAGCATTAAACTGAAACAGAGCAAACAAACAAACAAACAAACAAACAAACAAAAAAACACACCAGAAACAGCGAAATTTCAGCTTCTCCCTCTCTCCCGCCTCTCCATCACCTCCTCACCTGTTCTGATGGCATTGGAGGCTTCAGTGTGTCATTATATCCTTTTGTCCTATGAGCTTGACTGGCCACTGTCCATTGCAATGAGTCATTGATCTGGTTTAAGACCTCTGGGTTTTGGTATATGAACCTCACTGGATCCTCACCAGTGGTCTTCTGGAGTATCCTGTGTCTTGGAGATCTTATGGGTATTGTTCCACAGGACCAGTCCCTTCAAGAGCTCCAGCAAGACCTAAATGGTTTAGATGCCAGGGTGGGTCAACCCAAGGCCCATTAGTGGGCCTGGGTGTTAGCCAGGCAGGTATGATAGAGCCACTGGGGCCACCTGCTTCTGGTGCAATGGTGAGTCAGCTCTTTTACATGCATGCCCTCAAGGTAGATTCATCCTCGCCTGTGAGGGGTGGGGGCCCTCTCTCTGGAGTGCAGGGGCCAGCTCTCTTGCTGTAGTAGGAAGCAAGAGGTAAGGTCAACTTTCCCAGTGCAGTGATGGGCAAGACTGGCTCAGTGTAGCTCTCTGATTTTGTCTCACATGATTTCTAAGGCCTCCTGAGGTGCCACTGGCCACAGACATCAACACAGACCCCAACTGCGGCTAAATCACAACGTCATACATGGCCCTTGGCTACAGCTTAGGCCTGGATGACATCCTGACTCTGTATGGAGGGAATGGTAATGAAGGTGGAAATGGTTTCTGGCAGCCATGTGGTCAACCGACACCACCAAGGCCTCAGGTTGCAGCCCCAGTCCCGGGCCTCTACATGACCATTAGTGGCAGTGTAGGACCCGGACTTCAGGTTAAACCCCCAGCCACAATAGCACCATGGACCTCAACATGGGCCTTAGCAGCAGCTGGGTCTGGATGTCACCACTGCCCCCAGCGGCAGTATGGCCCAGAGATACTAACTTGGCCATTGATCTTGGGTATCTGCATGTCCTTCGATGGTAGCAGGACCATCAGACATCAGCACAGACTCTGGCTATAGGAGGGCTATGGACCCTGACATGGCTATCAGCTGCAGCTCAGGTCCAGATGTCACCATGCCATTGAGTTGAATCAGTGCAGGCCACTCAGACGTGGATGTATCCTGGTCCTCAGTCACCAACCCAGACTCAGGTTGCAAGTTTGACCCTGGATTTCTTCGTGGTGCTTGGTGGCAACCAGAGCCATGTATGTCAATCTAGACCCTGGCACTATGGGGCCGTGGACCCAGATATGGCCCTCAGTGGCAGCCTGGACATGGATGACACCCTGGTCCCGGATGGTAGCATAGGCCACCCATATCTGTATGGCCCCTGCTGTGGCATAACTCCCCCTTTTCCCGATTCTACCCAAGCCACAGGCTCCATCCCAGTTCTCGGGCCTCCCTATGGGACCTAGTAGTAACCTGTGTCACAGATTTCAACACAGACCCTGACTGCAGCTGGGCCACAGACCCAGACATGGCTTCAGGCAGTAGCTTAGTCTGGTCTACATCCTTGCTCTGAGTGGTAGCTCCAGGCACTCAGATCAGGACGGCTCTGACAGCAGCATGGCCCCTGGACATCAACTGGGTCACAGGATGTGGCCCAGACCTCAGGCTTAAGGACCATTTTGATATAGGAGTCAAAATTTAAAAGAATTTACTCTGATACAGTTCAAATAATGTTAGCAGTGGCAAGGCATTCTTAGGGCGCCTAACCTACTTTTCATATTGAAGCTCTCAGCATAAAGGGATAGGGGCTAAGTGTTCTTCATCTGGGTATGTCGATCATTGAGGATATTGCACGGAAGGAATTGATGCTCACTTAGTGCAAGATAGATGACTACATTTGTGCTTTGTCCCTGTTGCTGACTAGCTATATGATCATGGGATCTTGTGTGATACCTCCTTTAGCTTCACTAAGTGTCATTTTCCTCAAGAATAAAACGTGAGTTGTGTGAGGCTCTATGTTTGTGAAAGCAGCCTCTATTCAAAGACAAGATATTAGTGGCAGATGAGAAGTTGAATAAAAGAATATTTAAATTCACATGGCCAAGTTTCTAGGTATATTCTGGGGCACCTGCAGTCCAAAGGTTCTCAGAAATTGAGGAAGCTAATGTGATACTAAAAAGAACCTTGATAAAAATCAGAGCATTTTGTCACAGATGGAGAAGCTACATTGTCTCAGCAGAGATATAAATCATAGAATTTTGAATTATTAAAGCTAAATTTGCCTGATTGATTTTATGGACTATGAAGACTACCAAACTTTAAAATGTCAGCAATTGTGATGATAATAAGGGTCAAGTGTCAAGATGGAAACATCAGTGAGTTACCAGCTAGTACAACGCATTCTAAAATTACCTGATGATAGCAATCACTTCTCAAGACTGTGATTCAGTAGACAGGGGCAGTGCTGGCTAGATTTACGTCAACTTGACACAAGCTAGAGTCATCAGCAAAGAGGGAGGCTCAATTGTGAAAATGCCTCTATAATATCTGCCTATAGGGCATTTTCTTAGTGATTGATAGGAAAACCCCAGCCCATTGTGGGTGATGTCATCCCTGAGCTGTGGTCCTTCTATCTATAGGAAAGCAGGCTGAGCAAGCCATAAGGATCAAGCCAGTAAGCAGCACCCCTTCATGGCCTCTGCATCAGCTCCTGCCTCCTCGTTCTGGCCCTGTCCGAATTTCTGTCCTGACTTCCTCTGATGATGAACAGCAGTGTGGAAGTGTAAGGCAAATAAACCCTTTCCTCTCTATCTTGCTTTTTGGTCATGCAGTTTCACAGCAATACAAACCCTAACTAAGATCAGGACAGATAGAATTTAATTGTATTTCACAATGCTCAGAGGTGCTCCAATAACTCGGAGGGAGACTTGGAATCTGCTCTTGAGTCTTAGCAACTGCTAGCAATGTAAGTTTAAGGAAGCTATGAATTGTTCTGAGATTCTTTGCTTATAATTAACATGGCTTATCAGGTTTAATTTGTATTCTCAGAGTTTTGTTTGTTTGTTCTTGTTTTTCAGATCAGGTTTTCTCTGTGTAGCCACAGCTGTCCCAGGACTTGCTCCACAGACCAGGGTAGTCTCAAACTCAAGAGATCTGCCTGCTTCTGATTCCTAAGTGCTGGGATTAAAGGTGTGCACCAATACAGCCTAGCTGTATTGTCTGATTTTAAAGAATTTTTTTGATGTCTGAAAATGAGGGTTGTGTTATGATGGCTAACATTGTCAACTTATTTAGCTATGGAATCTAAGAAGAAGAGACAAACCTGTAAGCAAACACAGTAAGGTATTAGCAAGAAGGATTAGGTGACAGAGGAAGGCCTGTACACAGAATGAGCAGCACCATCCTGAGTTGGCCCTGACATAAAGAGGTCTGAGGGAAAAGCAGGTCTGCTTTGCCTGGCAGCCTTCGCTCCTTGGTGAGTATGTCTAAACTGATGCAGCCGCTCTCTGTTGACCCTGGAACCCAGCCTCTTCAGCCCTCCCACGTGGGCTGAACATCAGTATCTCTTAGGTTTTCAGCACCAAACTGGGACTGCTGAGGCATCCAGCCTCGTGCACTGGGCAGCTACCAGGTTCTCGGGCTCTCCAGCCTCGAAAATGGTCATTGTTAGACTAGCCAGACAATTTTAAATAAGCTAATGTAATAAATTACCTATACACAGTATATATATATATATATATATATATATATATATATATGCTTTTAGATAACGCTGAGTAATGCATGTTCATAAATAAATCAATATGTCCATACACATATAGAGGAGAATGTGCTGATATTTATTCTCTTATTCCTTTTATGCTTATTCTTTCATATTTTATTTTTTCATATCTGTGAAAAGGAAGAACTATTTAACTATTTCAACCAGGTCTTACATTCTTTAGTGGGTCTGTGCAGACTTTTAATTTTTTAAAAAGATGAGATTAAACTTTCAGACAATCCAGTTTCATTTTCAGAGATAAACTGACAGGATTGAAGAATATGAAATTTGTTAGAGTTTACATTATATTTTGTTTTTAAACCACAGGTCATAAATGGCATTGGTGATTACATATTAAACATTTTATTTTATAAATATATTATGTTTCATTATGTGGAGGTTTTGTAGTAATAGGAGTGTCAATGTGATAAAGATCAACATTTAAATGACCTTATAATGCTTCATATATATATACATATATATATATATATGTGTGTGTGTGTGTGTGTGTGTGTGTGTGTGTCGTTCTTAATTGCTTATTTTAGTAACCTTCAGAATAAAGTCGATGACTTATGTCTTTTCAGACTCTGAGCCACAGACTCTGAGTGTATACTGGAAAAAGTTCCCCTTTTCTCCAAGGCCAATCGTTCCTCTCTTACTCTAACTCATTCCTTTCTGCTTTCTTTAGAAGACCTCTTTCCATCATTTGTTTTTACACTGCTCCCCTCTTCAGGTCCCCACCTTTGTCTTTTCCTTCTTGATTCCCAAGCATCTGGTTCATTTTGAATCCTCTGGTTTGAATTTTCCCAAGATTTCAGACATGAATTTTGGGAACCATGCTCACAATTCAAGTGCTCACACGGACCAGAAGTTAACACAGATGACTTGATGCTTGTTTGTGGTTTCTCCTGCTGTGTCCAATACAGCATGAGTGCAGTTTCATTTGAGTCAGTTCTGATTCTATGACTGATTTGTTTTCCTTGTTGATGACATGATAATTCATCTAACCAATCAATAGAGGAGTCTAGAGACCTGAGAATATTGAGTTAGAAAACAATAGGCTGATAACTTAGAGTGCTGCCGTGATACTGGCACGGTTCTAGTCAGAATCTAGACTGAGGGAATAAACAGCCACCACAGTAATCAGCAGTCGGCTATGCTGGGTAATGTTGACAGGTGAGGACTAGGTAGGACTGAAGGATTGTTATGTAATGCTTTTCCCTAACCAAGAAGAGGCTTGAGAATGTCTGTCCAGAGCGCTAAGAGAAGCTTAAGGAAACGGTTGCTTCCACTATGTTCTTATTGTGTGTTATGTCAGAATCTAGTGAATAACAATAAATTCACAACACACAACAGGTTTTTTTAGCAGCAATTTGCTAAGCAATCTCAACTTTCCTTGAGAGCTGGCTGTTGGCAAGCACGGATTCTGCTATTTCAATCTTAATTATTGATATTAAGTATGAAATCACAATTCTATATTCACCATATATATATATATATATATATATATATATATATATATATATATATATATATATATATATATATATATATATATATATATATATATATATATATATTCAGGATAAAAAAATGGCCATAAAACCATTAGAGGAAAGTTCAAGGAATTCAAAGAAGCCTTACTGGAGGAAGGCATGGGCAAGAGACTGATTGAGATGTAAAGAGAATAGTTGTAGTGGTTGGGTAGTAAACTCTATTAAGGAGCTGCTGAATGTGCTTCCATAGAGATAAGTCACACGTTCAGAGTTGAACTAAAGCCTTAGGACTCAGTCAAACTGTTGAGATAAGATATGGGACCATGGAGACTGGAGAGGCAAGGTGTCAAGCAGAGTCAAGACAGATTAACAGAACAGACAGAGGGGGAGATAGCAATTAGAGTGGGCCCTGTCAGTGGTACAGACTTAGCTGAGCTGAAACCTCTGGGACTGTTGGGGATTGTCTGTCAGTCCATTGATACACACACCATGCATTCAGATGACAGGATGTTGGGGATCATTGTCATCACCCTAATAGTGTTAGGAGCCCTTCTTTTTCCTTAGTCTCACATGCTCCATAAATTCTCAGGCCTAGTTTGCCTGATGTGACTTTAATACCTTGATGTGCTGATATGGTCCCAACACACATTGATAATTTATAGTGCGGGGCTTTGTGCTTTTAAGGTTAAGTAACTTATCAGTTTGTGCCTCACATGTAAACAGATGATGTCATTTGCATGGATGGTGAGGTACAGAGCCATCCTCTCCATTTGCACTCGAGATGAACCCAAATTCTGTTTTTAAATTGGAGTTTCTCAGGATAATACATTTTTTAAAAACACAATTTGGAGTCATTTCGAGCAGGACACAGCCTCAAATTTTTCTTTTCAGTTTCATTTTATTTAGGGCAATTTAGAACTGCTGGCTAGTCTAACTCCCAGGAATGGTCCCTCCAGTGTGTGATTCTTGACCTGTTATTGGTCATGAACCCCTTTTAGAATGATGAATACTGTAGAATTGTTCCTAGAAAATGCATATATATAGTCATAGTTATTGTTTAGAATTTCAAACACTTTATTACTTTACATATACTCCAGGCTAAGGGCCTTGGCCAAAGATCTTAAAGGTTCTCAACTAAACAGAACAATGCTGAGTCTCCTTAAGTACAGGAAGGGTCAAGAGAGAAATGTTCCTTATTCAGAAGGCTGAATTTGGTATTAGAGATTTGTAGGCAGAGACTGCTCATTTGTTTCCCTGCCGCCCAGACGTGAATTATCACACAGAAACTATATTAATTACAGCACTGTTTGGCCAATAGCTTAATCATATTCCTAGCTATCTCTTACATCTTACATACCCATTTCTAAGAGTCTGTGAATTATGACTAGACTGTTGCCTACTGGTAAGGTTCTGGCTAGTGGCTAGCATCTTTTTCCTTTGGCAGCTACATGCATCTCTTTGACTCTGCCTACTTTCTATTTCTCTGTTCGGATTTCTGCCTGGCTTTACCTACTAAGCCATTGGCTGAAAGCTTCTTTAATAACCAATGGTAATAAAACATATTCACAGCATACAGAGGGAAATCCCACATCAGAAATTCTTATGTTTTCCCCATTCTTTCCTCTTGATGGATGTGTTTATCAAGACTTCAAAAATCTAGTAAAGAACTGTAGTGGCATTTCATTTGTATTTATATATAAAGCTTGCCTGAAGATCAGAAAAGTAAAACAGCCACACTGGCTACACTGGCTAGCTTTACAGACAAGGCAGCAATGACACACACATTGAATCCCAGTAACCACAATGACACATACCTTTAATGCCAGTAGCCACACTAGTTTGTCATAGAAACCACGTGGCAGTGGTGCATACCTTTAATCACAGAACTAGAGAGAATTTTAAAACGGGAGGAGACTGCTCCCATTCTCAGTCTCATTCTGAGGTTTCTTGAAGGCAGGGTCACCATTTTCAGAGTGAAGTCAAGGTAAGAACTAGTGACTGGCTGCTTTTCCTTTCTGGTCTATAGGTTGAACCCCAATATCTGTTTCTGAGTTTTTATTAATCATGCTTCAAAAAAATCCTTTCATGCCTGGTATTTAAATATTCTGTCCAACATAACTATTGAAGTTTTGCTATTATAAAGAGTGAGAAAAGGGCCTGAGGAATCAACACTAGATAAGACAAATGAGGAGCTTGTGGTCTAGTGAGAGATATTGACATTAAATTATATAAAACACACTAACAAAAGTATTGTAGTCACAAATTTTAATGAAAGATATGATCAAGGCAGTGAAATAGAAAGTTATAAAAGGTAGGAATGGAGGAAATGCTTTCTTATGAAAAAAAACAGACCTTTGAGGGAAATTTTTGTATGCTGAGACCTAATGAATTTGACTTGAGAAAAATCATCAGAATAGCGTTCTAGATAGAAGGGACAGTATGTATGAAGACCTTGAGCTGCTAAAGAACCAAAAGGTTGCATTGTTTGAGAAAGTGAAGAATACAAGTGTACTTGGAGAAGAGTGTGTGATGAGGAGCACAAAGGATCATAATGTCAAAATAAGAATGGGTTTGTTCATACAGGGTCTTTCCAGGTCATGGCACATGATTTTATTTTATCTGAAGTGTGACAGGAAACAACTGAATAAGCCTAAGTAGTAAAGTCACATTACTTAATCATTGGAGACACACACACAAATACACACCCCAACACAAAACACAAAACAACCCTTGTCCTGTTAGGAAGAAGCAATAGTGAAAGCAAAAAAGATAAGTTCCCAAGCTGTGACATCAAGAACCAGGTAGCATGACTGTGAGTGATCACAGTAGAGGTCAGAGATGGGTTCCATGTATTTTTTTCACAAAACAATCAGAATGGGGCTGGAGAGATGGCTCAGTGGTTAAGAGCATTGCCTGCTCTTCCAAAGGACCTGAGTTCAATTCCCAGCAACCACATGGTGGCTCACAACCATTTGTAATGAGATCTGGTGGCCTCTTCTGGCCTGCAGGCATACATATAGGCAGAATATTGTATACATAATAAATAAATATTATTTAAAAGCGATCGGAATGATTTGTTGGTGTTTCAATTTAAGTTTTGGAGGGGATATTAGGAAAGCAAAGCAAGAGAACAGTATAATAATATGTTTCTGGCCATAAAACAAGACAGGGTTGGTTAAGTGGGATAGAGAAGATTGTGAATAGGGCATAAATATAGTAGAGAAAAATAAGTGTCCCATTTTCAACTTGTTTGACATTAGTGTGATTTCAGGTAGGTGGCTAAATGTATGTTATATATGATGCACACACATTTTCACAATCATAATTCCAAATGTAGATGTAAATGTGAAAATTTTGAACCATGAGATGGTGTTTGAATCTATAAACTGATGATTAATCTAAAGAGAATATGTAGTAAGAAAAGCGCATCCACTGAAAACAGGAACAACTACAGCATTTCCAGTTCATAATAGAAAGAGATGGGGAAAAAGGAATAACAGGTGGAGACAGAAGCTCTTCTGGGAAAAGAAATCAGAAGACACTATAGTCAGAGAAGACATTACAGACTCAATTGTGCCCCCACTTCCCCAATCAACTTGCAAAAGTCCTATTATAATATGGACCTTAGTGTTCCCCAGAGGCCCATTTATTTATTTATTTATTGTTTTTTTTTCGAGACAGGGTTTCTCTGTGGCTTTGGAGCCTGTGCTGGAACTAGTTCTTGTAGACCAGGCTGGTCTCGAACTCGCAAAGATCCGCTTGCCTCTGCCTCCCAAGTGCTGGGATTAAAGGCGTGTGCCACCACTGCCAGGCTTTTTTGGTTTGTTTGTTTGTTTTTTTGAGACAGGGTTTCTCTGTGGCTTTGGAGCCT
>JAQHUG010000260.1:277880-314360 GCA_028555095.1 Dicrostonyx torquatus | reverse complement strand
CTGGAACTAGCTCTTGTAGACCAGGCTGGCCTCAAACTCACAGAGATCCGCCTGCCTCTGCCTCCCGAGTGCTGGGATTAAAGGCATGTGCCACCACCGCCCGGCCATGCTTGTTTTTAGAAACAAGCTCTCTCAGTAAAACCTGGAGCTTGTTGCTTAAGCTAGGTGGGCTAACCTATGGAGTCTCAGAAATTCAACTCTGTCCATATTATGGGAAAAGCTTAGGTATTAATAATACAATTTATTTTTCAGAAACCATTAAGGCAGGTCTAAAGGCATAGATTACTTGATAATTTATTTGCCACTCAAATATGAAGATCTGAATTTGATCCCCAGCATGATATAAAGAGCCAGGCATGGTGGTGTTTACATGTGACATCAACACTGGGCAAGTGGTGAAGATAGGGACGTTTCTGGGGCTATTGAGTGCCACTGGTGGACCTTCATAGTTTGTCACTGAATTTAGGTACAACGTGTCTAGTCTTTTATTATTAAGTAAGATGCTCCCTGTGAGGTTTTGTAGATGTCCTTATGTAGTAAAATTCCTCTTCTTTTTCTGTTTTTTTTTAAATTTATTTTAGATCACTAAATATACTTATTTTTCTGGCAAAACTATTTTATTTATGTACGTATTTATTCATTAACCTTTTATATTTTTGAAACAGGGGCTTTCTATGCAGCCCTGCTTATATCTTTTCTATATAAACAACATTTTTTTCATTTATTTTACATACAGACTGCATTTCCCTCCCTCTTCTCCTCTGGGTGTCTTTCATCCCATTCCTCTTTCCTGCCTCTTTCCCTCTACCCCCATCCCCTTCTACTCCTCCATCTCCGTTCAGAAAGGGGCAGGCCTCCCATGGGCTTGAACAAAGTATGGCACATCAAGTTGAAGCTAGATGGAGCTTCTCCTCTTGTGTCAAGATGGGCAAGGTAATCCAGCTTGGGGACTAGGTTCCCAAATGCCAGCTAGGCTCCAGGGACTGTTAGGAGCCTTACAAACAGACCAAGCTACACGACTGCCACACACATGCAGAGGGCTTAGGTCGGTCCCATTGAGGATCCCTGACTGTTGGTCCAGAGTCCATGAGTTCCCACAAACTCAGGTCAGCTGTTTCTGTGAGTTGCCTCCATCATGACCTTGACCTGCCTGGCTCATACAATCCCTCCTCCCTTTCTTCAGCAAGACTCCTGGATCTCAGTGCAGTGGTTGTCTATGGATCTCTGCCTCTGCTTCCATAATTTACTGGATAGAGGATCTCTGATGACAATCAGGGCCCTCACCAATCTGCTTACAGTAGATGGCCAGTTCAGGCACCCTCTCCACTATTGCTAGGAGTCTTAGCTGGGGGTCATCCTTTTGGCTTTCTTGGGGATTTCCCTGACACCAGGTTTCTCCTTAACCCTGAAATGCCCCCCTCTATCAAGATGTCTCTTTCATTATTCTCCCCCTCCGTCCTGCCCACAACCTGCCTCCTGCACCCAGCCTGCCCAACAGGCTCCCTCGAGATCCCATCCCTCCATTCCCTTCTGCCTCCAGTTTACCCAGGAGATCCCTTCTATTTCCCTTTCCCAGGGAAATCCATGCATCTTTGGTACCTCCTTGTTATCTAACCTCTCTCAAACTGTAGATTGTAGGTTGGTTATCCTGTACTTTACTCCTAATATCCACTTATGAGTGAGTACACACCATGTTTGTCTTTCTGAGTCTAGGTTACTGGGTGTTGTTTTAAATCAATGAAAGTATATTGGATTTTCTTGTGAACTGCTATTTGTATGGTTGTTGAAATGATCAATGGTGCCTTCAGACTTTCCTCATTCTTCAGCTTCCCTGTTACTGTTTTGTGGTAAATTTCATGTTTTTTTTAATGGTTATCATTGCCACAGGGAGCTGAAATGTTACACAATTGCCACTTACTATTTTACAGGAAGGCCTAGAGGAAGAGTATCAGGCTGCAAGCAAGCTCAGGGTCAGGTGAATAACAAAGAAGCTCTGTGAGAAGGGATTTTCAGGAAATAGCCAGATAGTCCCATAACTATGTTCTTCTAGGAATGAGGCTTTGAAGAAGGCTCAAGCCCATTCTTAGCTTTCTGACCCAGAAGCTCTGCATTGGTTGTGATTGAAGCCTATTAATTTTTCAAAGCTACCACACAGGGAAAAAGACTCTGGTAGTAGAATATGGTAAAATTCTATGCAGCCTGCTAGCCTCACTAAAAATGGAGGACTTGATTCATAAAGATCCCTTTAATTGTTTTAAGTTTTTGGCAACTTCAAAAAAACCACTGGTGCACATCACAAAAATTTAAAAATCCCTGTCACTTGTTCTAGCATGCTAAAATTGTTTGTTTTTACATTTATTAATTTAAGCGCGCACGCATGTGTGTGTGTGTGTGTGTGTGTGTGTGTGTGTGTGTGTTGTATGTATACTGTGGTGTTTGTGGAGGCCAGAGAGAAATATTTGGGAATCAGTTCTCCCTTTTACTATATAAGAATGGTAGATGGCTCAGTCATGCATAAATATTCAGTGATATGGCAGAAGACACCAGCACAGATGCACAGAGCCAGTTTGTGAATGGATTGGATTATACCTTACTGTGGAGGAAGGATTGTGAAAACAATGCCTTTGAGACAGTTTCTTAGCTTGTTAATTGTTGTTTCTCTCTAGTGGTCTTTGTAAGAGTGTAGAAGCATTCCTTCTTTGATAATGTTAAATTTGTAAGTTTCAGGTGACATGTGAAACCTTTTAAAAGATTTTTCTCAAAAGTTTTCAAAATCTATTAGCCAGGATCATGGTGTAATAAGACATAACTTGTTTCTTTTGAAAATTTAAATGCATGTGTAGAGTTAAGAAGCTGTTGTACATTTATGATTTAATAAAATAGTTCTAAAGGGAAAAAAAGAATGGTAGATAGAACTCAAGTCCTCTGGCTTGGCAGCAAGCACCCTTACTCACTGGACCATTTTGCAATTTGCCATACTGGCCTGTAGCTCTGTATCTTAGGGAAGCTGTGGAGTGTGAGAGTAATGGATAGGGACTAACTTTGAGTGCCTTCACAGGCACTAACACCAGGTAATTAGCATTTCCATTACTGTGCTTTCTGATACCTTATGAAATAAACAGAAGGACGTAGAGCCTACAAATCCAGAATGCTAATGATACATAATTATGGAAGATGAATATATTTGTGGGACACACATTATATGCTTTATAACTTGCATTCTTTTTTGGAAAAAAATCTTATATGCTCTACTTTGTTTATGTTTTTTTCTCCCACAATTCCTCTCAAGTACTTTTCATTTCGCTACTCATGAAACTTTATGTTCTTTTTTCATCTTTCTCTTTAAAAAATCAAACAAGCAAACAATGAAAAACAAAAAGCACACATATAATAATAAAATCCCACAAATATGGAAATCAAAATGGACAAGCAAAAGACTAATAAATAAGACAAAATATGGCCAAAACAAACCAAATGAGACAAAAAAATCTACAAAAAATACCATTGAGCTTGTTTTATGTTGCCAAACTACTTCTTGGCGTGGGGGGCATGCCCCGAGTATAGTTAAAACCTCATGTGGCTTGAACTTGTGCAGGCCTTAAGCGTTCTACCAGTTTCCGTGAGTGTATATATGCATCAGTCTTGCTGTGTCCGGAAAACTTTTTTTTTTATTGGAGTTACCCAGTACCTCTAGCTCTTATAATCTTTTGGCCTCCTCTTCTATAGATCCCTGAACCTTGATGGGAAGGCTTTGATGAAAATTTCCCATTTAAGACTGAGTATTTCGAAGTCTCTCGCTTTCCATAAATTATCCAGTTGTGGTTCTCTGTGTTAATTTCTATCTTCTGTAAGAAGATGCTTCTCTGATGAGATCTGAGTAATTCTCTGATCTATGGGTATAGGGACATGCCATCAGGAGTCCGTTTATTGCTAAGTTCCTTTTGCAGAATAATAATTGCATCGTGTTTTCTCCTAGGTCTGTGACACATCTAGTCTCAGTCTCTTCGCCAGTTTAGCAGTAGTGGGCATGAGTTACGTCTCATGGAGCAGGTCTTAGATTCAGTCAGATAGTAGTTGGTTACTCCCATAACATCTGTGCCACTCTTGCTTCAGTATATCTTTCAAGTAGGTCACTGCTGTAGTAGACCTTGTGTCTTTTTTAAAAACATGTGTTTTTCTACGAAATTACTCATGATTTCAGCAGTATCTTTAGGGGAGTGTGAGTATTACAACTCTGGAGCTGCAAAGATATCCTGACTTGTCAGGAAGCCAGGCTACCTAGAAGCTGGGATGCAGTGGGGGATGGTCTCCCTACAGGATATATCAATCCTGCTCCTCTCCTGAAGAGCTGCTGCAGCTGAGCTCTGCTCTGTTCCCATAAGGGAATGTCCTAGCAGAGCTATCTGCTTCTTCTCTGGCTCAAGATGTTACTTCTTTAATTAACACTCTGCTAAAGGGTAAGCCCTTGCAGATATGTAGCAATCTCCTCCATCTCCTGTGAAAAGTTGTTGCTCAGTCTCTTTTTTAGGGATCATCCCAGCAAGGTTCTTCTGTTCTGCTCACCCTTGCTTAGCCTCATAAGGGGGCATCTCAGAAAGGTTTATCAGCTCAGTCCCCTAAGGAATGTCCCAGTCAGTTATTTTCTATTCTGAGCCAGTGAATGAAGATCATTACTCAAAACTCTTTTGAGAAAGATATTTATTTCGGGAGTGATGTGGGATTACTCTCTGTATGCTGTGAATGCCATTGGTTAATAAAGAATCTGCTTTAGGTCTGTTGCAGTGCAGAATAGGGCAAGGCAGGAATTCCAAGCAGATAGAGGAGGAGAGAGTAGGTGGAGTCAAAGAGAAGCAATGTAGCCACTGAGGGAGACAGATACCCGACACAGGACACCGGTAGGCCACAACCACATGGCGATGCACAGATTAATAGAAATGGGTTAATTTAAGATATAAGAGTTAGCCAGGCTGGGCGGTGCTGGCGCACACCTTTAATCCCAGCACTTGGGAGGCAGATCTCTGTGAGTTCGAGACCAGCCTGGTCTACAAGAGCTAGTTCTAGGATAGGCTCCAAAGCTACAAAGAAACACTGTCTCGAAAACAAACAAACAAACAAACAAAAATACATTGAAAGAGTTAGCCAATAAGAAGCATGAGCTAATAGGCCAAGCAGTGTTGTAATAATACAGTTTCCGTGTGATTTTTTTGGGTCTGGGTGGCTGGGAACAAATGAGCAGTCTCCACCTACAAGGAAGAAGGAGTCCAGGAGGGTGTCTGCCTTTGCCAGGGGGGTAAAAGGAAGCCTCCTACTGAACAGCAGAGAGGCTTAAATAGGGCTTCTTAGGGATGGAGTTTTCCCAGGGAGAAGAGGAATTGTTCAGTTTTCCCTGCTCAGGGATTGGTTGGTTTAGTTGGTCAGGGCAGAGATGGCTCTGTTTGTTTTTTTTTACTGGTGCTTTTTAGCCTTTTGGCTCCAATATTAGGGCCAGGGAGTATTTCTTTCACTGGCTCTGACTCTAGGGACAAAGTATGTTTCTTTGGTACTGGTTGCAGAGTCAGGGCATGTCTCTTTGGTCCTGGGTTCAGGGCTAAAGGTGTTTCTTTCCCTGGCTCATGTCTCAGATCCAGGATGTGTTTCTTTCACTGGCTCTGGGCTCAGAGTCAGGGTACTCAGTGATAGGTTGGTTTCCAGTTGGCCTTTTTACCCTACACTATCTAATCATTCTTTCCAAATTCAAGACATTGTGTTAAATAGGATTCTTGCTTTGTAAAGTACTCTTGTGATGTTTCTGTTTCTGATAATCGTACAAAAATTTGAACTATATTGAAAACCTGTAGAAAAATAAGATTACAGCAACCACTCCTAAAAGTTGTATTTTGACCCTACACACACATGCCATGGCACACATGTGCCTACATGCGTGCGTGCACACACACACACACACACACACGGATGCACTCATGCACACATGTACACATGCACACACCAATAATAAATAAAAATGTATAAAGATAAAATAAAGCCACCTAAAAAACCAGGTACATATGAGTAATGATTAAAAAGATTTCTAGATGTATAATCTATGGAAAAGAAAGTAAAAAGAGTGTGCAAGAACAACCTGGATATGTGAAAGTCTAACTATGTTGAGAAAGGATTGCATTAGTGTACAGATTGCTACCACTTTGCTACTCCTGTTCCCACAACAGACACCAGAATATTTTTCCCATTGTGACCGAGACAATAAAGTTCAATTGATCTAAAGTAGCAAATGAACTGGAACTGTCAAGATACTATTTAGGTTAACAAATTTGCAGGCTATATATAAAATTTAGGAAAAACATATTATTTCTAAGCTAAAACCTTATTTAAACTTCTTTACTATCAAGATAAACTGACTTTATTTTTGATACAGATTTCACTTTGTAGTTCAGACTGAGCTCAAACTCACAGAGATCCTCTTGCCTCTGCCTCCTGAGTGCTGAGATGAAATGCCTGAACCTCTATCACCAGAAAAATAAACTGAACTTTTGTAGGCTTTGAGAATAATACTTTAAGAAAAGTCTAGCAAGCTATGGATATTTATAATATGGCACATATTATAAAACATTAATCTTCATGCAAAATATCATGTAACCTACACATTTATCTAAACATTTAGAACAATTATTTGACAAGAAATCTAAAGTATTATTACAAAAAATAAAGTGAAATACTGTCTTACACATTAGGGAAAAAATCCTATCTTTAAAAGAGAATTTGTTAGTATTTTAGTACACATGACTTCTTTTTTATAGTTGATTATTTTAGTTAGCATACAAAATGATAATTTTCACTGTGGCATTTTTATAGATGCATATGTACTGTGTTAATACTTATAGCCTCATTCCCCTGTATTGTCTCCCCTTTCAACTGTCCCCATTCTTCCACACAGTTAGTTCAGCTTTCATGGTGTGTCTGGGGGGGAGGCTGTGTTTAATCTAGGTTCACATGTAAAAGAAAACAAGGGAGCTTTATTTTTATTCTCCCAATTTCACACTCGAGTTCCCCCCTTTCCCATCTCTCTAGACCCCTAAACTGTTATGGAAATGCAGATTAAAACTTCCATGAGATTCCATCTCACACTATTCAGTAGGGCTGTCATCCAGAAACAATAGATAGTGCACCTAAGGGTGGGGATGGAGACTTGGATCCTTGTACACTGCTGATAAGAATGTAAGTTAGTGGCCTCTGTGGTAATCAGAATGGAGTTTCCTTAAAATTCAAAACTTGAACTATTATTTGTCCCAGTGATAGCACTCCTGTGAATACATCTGGAAGAATATCAGTCAAGAAGCTACAATGATGCTTACAATCCACACATATCATATATTATAAATCATAAATCATATATCATATGCCATATAACATGCATCATATATTTTATAGAAGAAGGATGTTCTGGGGAAGAGCAATGACTTCATGAACAGAGTTACTGAATATTGTGTGTGCTTTCAATATTTTTCCCTTAAACTTCATATTTGCTAAAAGCAATCTATTTTTTGGAAGCTTCTTACCACCCTCCAAGAAAAACTTGTCCTCTCTTAAGAGAAAGTTCAGCGAAACCAAATCTAACTGCAATCCCTAAGGTCAGAACTAGTACCAAAATGTGTGGGTGTTAAGAAGTTCCAGACTTCATTGTTTCATAAGAAGAACTTTCTGGTAAAGTACATATTCTGAGTGATAGAATGGACTTCTTGTGAAGTCATTATTCAGAAGCAGAATATCAATGACTCCAGGAATTGTTAGAAGGGATAATTGTTAGAAGGGATAAATAGTCAAGAAGAGACACGGAGTCCCTAGCTACTAAATGCAAGTGCATGGGTTATAAGAATTATTCAGAGAACTTATTGAAAATATAGACCTCTGAGCACCACTACAGAGATCTCAAGGTCCCAGATTAGGAATTTATAGTTTTGTTAAGTCTTCTATGTAATTTGATATGCAATTAGTTTAGGAATCACTAGATTAGATAACCTTTAACATGCATATCAAGAGTAGCAATTTATGAACTGAGTTTCAAAGAGATGAGGGAAAAGTGAGTTTTCTATTTCAGTGGGACTTCACCTGCAGTGAAGGGCAAGATGTAGGCATTGTATTTTATTTCTCAGACTCCAAAAACCTTAAAGCAAATTGAAGTATATTAACCAATCTCACTATGTTTGTGCCTAATTTATTCTCTTAGAGAGAAAAATTACATTTTTTATGAGACTTGGATTCTTATGTCCATCTTTTAGACATTAAAGTACTAGAGAATCAAAGTACTAGAGAACAAATATTTTGTATGGTTTTTCTTTTTAAACATACAAAAGAGAAGACTATAGGGTCATTTGGTGTGTATGGCCATAATGAATCTTGAACGCATGTCCAGCCTCCCATTCCACCACCATATTATTTTAAATAAGCATTAGATGTCAGTCATATTGCATAATCCATATGCACTTCAGTAAAGCCTTAAAAAGATGAGTATTCTTTCTAAAGTATTACCACAATATCTTTATGACAAGTGAAAGGAAAATCGACAGTTATTAATAGCATAAAATACATGGCCCAGTGCTCAAATTTCCTTAGTAATACATGAAAGCTTTTAAGTTAATATTTAAATTAGGATGTTGATACTCTGGGAAAGGAAATATCTTTAGAATAGGTTGATATATCTTTTAGAAAGCTATTATCTTTGTTTTAATGGTATGCAGAGTTCATGGGAGTTGTTTAGTTTAAAGACGTCTCTAGGATATTATTTAGGTATATTTTGCTATTTTTTGTTGAAGATTTTGCTAAAAATTCCTTTTCCACATCTTTTATTCTCTTCCTAGTATCTTTAGGTCTAGCTTTATTGAGCTATAAATCACATACCATAATGTTGACATTTTAATAGAGCCTACAATTAAATGGGTTTTGAATGCTTTCTGAATTGTGTAATCACCATGACAATGACTTTAACAATCTTCAAAAGAAATTTTATATACATTAGCATTAAACTTCAATATCTCAATCTATTCTTTAGTACTATGTAATTAATAATATATTTCTGTTTCTGTACATTTCCTTATTGTGAGCACTTCATATGAATAATATTACATTTTTTTAAAAGTTTTCTTTTTTATATTTATTTATTTATTATGTATACAATATTCTGTCTGTGTGTATGTATGTCTGCAGGCCAGAAGAGGGCACCAGACCTCATTCCAGATGGTTGCAAGCCACCATGTGGTTGCCGGGAATTGAACTCAGGACCTTTGGAAGAGCAGGCAATGCTCTTAACCACTGAGCCATCTCTCCAGCCCATAATATTACATTTTTATGACCGGCTTCTTTCACTTAGTAGAATGTTTCAAGTTCATTCATTTATAGCATTTTGCCCCACTTTATTCCTTTTTGTGACTTAATAATATTCCCTTGCAGAGCTAACATCGCAGTTTGTAAACCATTCACTTCACTACCCTGGAAGTGTAGTTACAGACACTTGCGAGCCATTGTCTTTCTGTTGGGAACTGAACCCAAGTCCTCTGAAGGAGCATCAAGTGTTCTTACTACTAAGCCACCTCTTCATGTTCCTGACATGACATTTTAATTATGGTTGTCCCAGTAGGTGTGGTATGGTATCTTATTGTGAATTTAATTTGTTGTACAGCTTTTGGAAAAAGTATACTCAGTTTATTTGCTTTTTTTTTATTTTTTGTTTTCTCAAGACAGAGTTTCTCTGTAGCTTTGGAGCCTGGAGCCTGTCCTGAAACTAGCTCTTATAGACCATGCTGGCCTCAAACTCACAGAGACTAGCCTGCCTCTGCCTCCCGAGTTCTGGAATTTAAGATGTGAGCCACCACTGCCCAGCTCACCTACTTGTTTTTATTTATTTATTTATTTATACCTCAGGCTCTTTTGTTTATTTGTTTTGAGACATGGCCTCCTTATGTAACTCTGTCTTGCCTGGATTATGTACACGTGCCAGGCTGGCCTCTGACTCATAGAGGTCCACCTGCTCCTGCCTCCCAAATGCTGGGATTAAATACATGGGCTACCTTGCTCAACAGGTTCCATGAAGGGGAAATAGACAAGATCTCCTGACAAAATTAGGAGCATGGGAGTGGGGGATGTAAGGAGAGGAGAAGGGAAGAAGGGGAGAGGGGAGGAGAACTTGAGGGAACAGGATAGTTGAGATGGAGGAAGGACAGAGATGGAGAAAAAGAAAAAAGATATTTTGTTTGAGGGAGCCATTATGGGGCTAACAAGAAATCTGTCACTAGAGAAAGTCCCAGGAATCCACAAGGATGACCCCAGCTAAGACCTGATGGAGAAACTCTGTCAACCAATCACATCTAGTTAAGGCGTGGCTACCTGAAGCCCAGGAAGAAAAACTGGGAGGACCCAGGTGGCTCTCTCTGCATGGCTCCCGCCAGACAGATAGGAAGTCGGACCTCCTACTCTTGTAGCGTGAGTTTCCCCTTATAACCATTAAAATATAATTGTTATTCTTGAGCTGGCCTGGTTGTTTATCATACCGACCTGATTCGCAACAAAGACCCCAAGCAATAGAGGAGAGGGTGCCTATATGGATGTCACTATAGAACCTTCATCCAGCAACTGATGGAAGCAGAATCAGAGACCCACAGTGGAGCACTGGCCTGAGCTCCCAAAGTCCAGTTGAAGAGTGGGAGGAGTGAGAATATGAGCAAAGAGGTCAAGGCCATGATGGGGACACCCACTGAAACAGTTTACCGGAGCTAATGGGAGCTCACCACTCCAGCCGAATAGGGAAGGAACCAGCATAGGAACAAACTAGACCCTCTAAATGTGGGTGACAGTTGTATAGCTGGGGCAGACTGTGGGGCCATTGGCAGTGGCACCAGGATTTATCCCTACTGCTTATACTGGTTCTTTGGATGAATACCTTGCTCAGCCTAGATATAGTAGGGAGGGCCTTGGACCCTCCCCAAAGCAATGTGCCTTACCTTCTCTGAGGATTGGATGTGGTGGGAGGGTATGTGGAGGGAATTGGAGAAGAAGAGGGAATGGGAACTGGGATTGTTGTGTAAAATGAAAAAAGATAGTTTATTTTTATTTTTTTTAAAAAAATAAAAATAATAAAAAGAAACTTTAAAAAAGAAAGATATCATTTTTAGTGTGTGTGTATGTGTGTGTGTGTGTATATATGCAGTTCTCTGTTCATGTGAGTGTGTGCACATATGTGTGTCAAGGCCCGAGGTTGATCTCAGGTATCTTTCTTGGTTGCTTTACACACTACTTTTTTAGACAGGGTCTCTCAGTAAACCTGGAGTTAATAGTTTGGCTGGGTGCACTAGTCATGAAGTCCAGGGAGCTGCCTGTTTCTTATTTCCACTGCTGGGGTTACAGATGCACACTGCCATGGTCTATGCCCTGCATTTTACATGGGTTCTGGGAATCTGATTCTAGCCAGTCATGCTTTTGTGCTATCCACTTTCTGATGAGCTATCACCCCAGTCCTTTGACAGTGTCTTATTTTTCCAAAAACATAGTAAATTTAATGTCCAAGATATATTTCCATGATGTTAATAGTACTAACATTCCTTGATTACTTACTCAAGTCCAAGCAAGACGCTTCTGCCTATGCAGAGAAGTCCATATGATTATCGCAGTATTAGTATTTCCCACATTTACAAATACAAAAATTGAAGCAGTGTTACATGATACAAAGTAGTCATCAAGCTCAGGACTTAAGCCTTTTGTTGGTGATGCTGTACAAACCAGTCTCTGTATTGTAGTTGATGAGCCTTTGGAAGCATAAAGGTTATTTTCATTTTGAAGGAGTCACTATCTCTTATCATTGGTACCATATCTAAGAATTCCTTGCATAGTTCAGGGTTAAGAAATCTACTTCTTTGTTTCTTATAAGATTTATATAAATGTTTTAAATATAAAATTTGTATTTAGGAATCTCTGGATTAACATCGGGATTTGCTCTACCTTAGGGTTTCCAATGGTATAATGTCTTTAGCAGTCATGAGATCCTGACTACGGAACTAGGTATCTAAGCCTAGATTTTTTTTTAAAAAAAGTCTTTAACAATTATACGTAGGTTTGAGAGATTCTTAAAGACTGTTAGAAACTGTCAGAAAACAACACTTCTGGGAAAAGAACAAAGGAGTCTAGATTATTATGCCTGAAGATGAGACTCTAAATAAAAGGACATTTATTTAGAGCTCTTCACAAAACTATTTCATTATAGTTCAGAAAATAAGCATTGTAACATCAAAATGTTTACTTTTTTTTCTTTAACAATTTCTGTGTTGGAGTGTTTTTAGTGTGTGTTTTATAATGTATATATAAAATGACACATAGTAAACATAAAGTATATATCTACAAATATTACACATATACAGATTAAATATATACATACAAATATTTAGACCTTAATCCATTTTGTACCCCTATACCAAAACATCTGAGGCTGTGAAACTTGTAATGACGCTTGTTTTGATCAACCATTATAGAGAAACGGAATGCCACTTGTATCTTGATGAGAGGTCTCTGGATAAAGAAGCAAACAGTGACATATCAGAGACAAGTCCATGGTGGGCCCTTACTTTGTAGCATCTCACTACCATAATATTTAGCTCACTCCTGAGAGACCCAGCCCACTTTGTGAGATCATCATTAATCCATTCCTGAGGAGTCCATTCTTGGGACCTAATGACATTCTACCAGGCTTTAAGGTCTCTTAAAGGTCCCACCATCCTAATACCAAAGACCAAACTTCAACACATGAACCACTGAAGGACAAACCATACTGAAGCTGTAGAAGTAGTTTCTTCAGTAATTTTCTCTTTTGACGATTAGAATCAGTAAAAAATACTTTAGAGGATGGTATGTACTTTTGTCCATCCCAAGAGTGCTTTTGTGAGAAGTGATGTGGGTTTAAACCACACAAGGGATTCCATTAAATCCATTTATTTTAAAATATCAGCATTTATTGGTGATATATCATTCATTCATATATAATAAATAGTTTCTTAGTACATAATATGCATCTTGCTTTAAGGGGATATAGTTGTGAACTTAAACACAGTATCTGAACCCATAGTGCTGTATAGTTCAGTGGAGGAGACAGTTGTAAACCATGTAAGCCACATTATATAACTGTGATGTGAAATAAAAGTACAGCAAGCTACAAGAGGCTAAGAGATGAATTGAGGCACTGTCTTCGTTATGGGATTGTGGAGAAAGGCTATTCTTTGAAGTGGTATTTAATCAGAGTCTTGATGAGACTGGTTGTTGTGCCTTGTGAAGAGATAGGGAGATAGTGGCATAGATGGAGAGATGGTGCATGTGAGGAACACAAGGTGGGATGGAGAGATGGTGCGTGTGAGGAACACAAGGTGGGATGGAGAGATGGTGCGTGTGAGGAGCATATGGTGGGATGGAGAGATGGTGCATGTGAGGAGCATACGGTGGGAGAGGGCAGTGCCATACCATTTTTGGACGAATGGGTGTTCAGAAAGCAGTGACACTTAAGACATGAATATAACTGAGAAATAGATGGAGTGCAGGCTAAATTACTTGGAGAGACTTGCCTTCCTTTGGTTTTTGAGGCCAAAGAGAGGTGGGTTAATCACAAACTAGTCAAAGATATCAGCGGACCACAGGAACTCAGGAGGGACTATATAGTGGCTGGGCTTACTTAGAACATTGAATTCTACCCTAGTAATAGTTCCTGGAACATCGAGTACTGTTGTCTGTGATTCTCTAGAACAGTAATTGATAAGGAGGCGTAAAGGGATATGTGTTTTCTGTGGCTGAGTTACAGATGTCAGGCTTTCCCTTTGAACCATCATAAGAATTTCTTGAGCAATAGGTACCAACAGGGCCTACTAAAGTGTTGTGTTTTCCTGCACTATTTGAAGCAAGGTGTAAATGTACTAACCTCTTGGCACGAAAACAAAATAGAACACATAGATACAAAAAGAAACAAACGATTTGTTCCTTTGGTAAGTGAGGTAAATAGAAGAGTCATTGCAGGAAATGAGGCTATAGCTAGCTCTGCCTGAGACATTAGGCCCTAGGCAGAAGAGACCCTAAGCCAGGGGAACAGTTATTTGATGGTCCATTATCACCGTGGCTTCTAATCAGCTGGGAGGGGAAGAAAGATGAGGGAGATCCGGATTGGACAACTGAGCATGAAGGAAGAGAAGGAAGAGCAAGACAGCTAGGGAACACTCTCCACAAGAGCCGACAGGAGGCGGCTATAGTGGGTCCCCAGCGTCAAGAAGGGGGCTCGAGGAGGCGGCGCGGGCCCCGCCCCCCTCCCCTGGCGGGCGCGGGCGTGAGAAGACGCTGCGCGGCGGCAGCGGCGGGAGCGAGCGGCAGCTGTCAGGCCACAGAGGTCCGAGCTGCACTTGCTGCCCCATTGAGGACGAGGCGACAGCGTGAGCTGTGACCCGGTCGCTGAGGAACCAGGCTAGCGGCGCGCAGAGCTGAGCTGCCCAGCATCGGTAGCCCTGTTCTTTCTCCTTCCCATTGTGTTGGGTAAGGTGCCTGCGCGGGGGCAGGAAGAGGGGGCGAGGGCTGCTGGACCCGGGAGGCCAGGAGGTGGGGGGCCTGTGGGAAGAGGAAGAAAGGGCAATTTAGGTCATCGCTGGGGCCAGTCAAGGGGCCTAGAAACTGCCGAGGTTGTAGTCTGAGGTAGGTGATGGTGGAGGGGGGCGTTGCTGAGTAATCTGGAGTGGCTGCCAGAGCGGGGCAGAGAGGCGCAGGGCTCCGTGGGGAGCGGGTGTGGCTCACTGCGCATGCGCCACAGTCGACTGGCTCTAGGAGCGGGGATGAGGTGAGAGGACCTGGGTCTGAGGTAGTTGGGACTATGCGTGACGTTTCACTTTCTAAGTTCCCAATACTGAAGCAGTGTTCCCGTTGTGGCTATGTCAGCATTCCTGGTCTCCTAAGGACGTTTTATTAGTGTCCTGAAAACCTTTACTTCCAGGCAGCCTATTAAGGAAGACGTGGCCTGGGGACAGTGCCAAGTTCCTATCAAGTATGTCTTTGGTCTTATTGGCCCAGAACTGTTATGAGGAATGAAAGATTAGACATGCATTTCCACACTGAACACTTGGCTGCATATATGATGTAAATGCCAGCATGAAGTTAGGAATAGCATCTCGGTGGCATGACAGCTATGGCATCTAGACTTTGTAGCATGGGTGTAGCTGATAACTAAACTCTGCAAAGTATATTGAGTGCGTCACAGGGCTTTCCCGCAGTAAAACAACCCCCTTTCCAGCATCAGGTTGTATGGGAAACAACCTACACCATTTAGATGAGAGGGTCTCAAAGATCAATCATTTCTTACTTGTGTTGATTTTTTAATATACATTAAAGAAAGCCACACCCATTTATCTGGTGCAGTATTTATAATTCAACAGCCAACTGAATAGCCCTAATCAGCATGTCGCCACAAGATGGGCTTTCCTCATAGCTCCAAACATGTTCCCTCCCCTGTGCAGACCACTCTCATCCATTGTCTGCCCCCCCTTCTTCCCCCACAAAGCCCTGCAGTACACACCCCTGTCAAGACTTGCTCCTAAACAACCTGCGCTACTGATTGTAAGCATCTTTCTACCCCATTGGAAACTGAGCTGGCGCTGCCGACATCATAATAAAATGCGTTATTTTAAAAGATTCAACCTTTCCTTGTTTTATTCTCTCTGCTCCCAATCTCAAGCACCCCCAACTAAATACCGTAATCTTAAGAAGCCTGTGTGGGTGTAAACATAGCTGATTCAAAAGGTCTCAACTGCACTGAAGAACAGGGAGCTAAGAATATTAGTTATATGAATTCCTGATTCATCTTGTTATCCAAGACAACATTTGAGTCAAAGCCAGCTATTTCGCTGAATGGAACCAAAATTAGAATAAATATTATGGTCCAAGAACTGGAGGTGTAGATTAGTGGTGGAGTGATTAAGGCACAGTGCCCTAGGTTTGATTCCCAGGGATTAAAAAAAAATTTAAAAAGGAACGAAAAGAAAAATGAATATTTGATTCAGATATAGCATAAAATGGGAACCATACTGAATTTCACCTTTGTGTTAGATATATTTGTTGTTATCAAGAAGTCTTCTCTCTGCTTAATGCTTTCTTCTTTCTGTGTTTGGTCAAATTTGCCTTCTCCTGAGGGAGGGAATTTGATTCCATTGATTTTTATACTGTGACAGCTCTTTTCAATTTGAATATACACGAACATATAACATCCTCGCCTTCAAACATAATAACATGGATGACAGCATCCAGTGAAAACAAAGTGGATAACATTATTCTCCTCTTGTTTTGGTAGGAATAGAAATATTGTAGGAAATATATATTTATTTTAAGATGTGAGTGGAGCAATAGGGAAATGGGAAGCTTCCATGGACTTTCAACAGGTGGAATTTCTGTTAAGTCCTGTCTAAAAAGGAATCCAGTTAAATTCATAATTTGTAGTTTTAGTTACATTGTATGTGATAACTTTTGGATATCTTACAGGATAGTGGAGGGATTGTTGTCATAAATTCCAAGGCACTAGTTCTGGTTACCTACCTAATATGTTAAATCATAAATGCTTATTGCTTATTTCTATGATGGATTCTGGAACCACATACTGAATAGGCTTCAAAAATATACACAAGCAGAGGACCTTTAAATCAGTTGTGAAGGAAAGGCATTTTTTTTTAAAGAAGTCCATTAACAACATCAAGCAGTGTGATGATATCAACTGCAAATAATAAGTTGTTTTGAGACATGAAAGGTGGACTATTTGTGGGGTGTAATATGATCATTTGATACAAATATATAATTATTGAAGGGTAATAATTGCTTCTGTTTCCTAAAATTTTTTTTTGGTTTTTTTTGTTGTTGTTGTTGTTTTTGGTTTTTTGAGACAGGGTTTCTCTGTGGCTTTGGAGCCTGTCCTGGAACTAGCTCTTGTAGACCAGGCTGGTCTCGAACTCACAGAGATCCGCCTGCCTCTGCCTCCCGAGTGCTGGGATTAAAGGCGTGCGCCACCACTGCCCGGCTAGTTTTCCTTTGTTATTTTTGTTTGTTTGTTGTTTTTGTTTTTTTGAGACAGGGTTTCTCTGTGGCTTTGGAGCCTGTCCTGGAACTAGCTCTTGTAGACCAGGCTGGTCTCGAACTCACAAAGATCCGCCTGCCTCTGCCTCCCGAGTGCTGGGATTAAAGGCGTGCGCCACCACCGCCCAGCTATGTTTCCTAAAATATTAACCATTTCTATGTACTGGGGACTTTCATATTCTGTTCTTTTTTTTTACTATAAAGGACTAGTGGAAAATACTTTATTTCCTTTTCAAAATGTCCAAATAATTTTTATTAAATTTGATCATTGACAATTTATACAGATATAGAATGCATTCTGATTTTTCTCACACCAGCATTCCCTTATCTCCTTTCTATACCTGTCAAGCATCCACTTCTCTCCACAAGTCCTATTGTCCCTGAATGGACTTGAACTCTTGTAGCTGAGTATGATCTTGAACTTCTGATCTTCCTGCATCCACTTCCTGAGTGCTATAGTTATACATATCTGTCACCATGCCTGGTTTTATATGGTGATGAGGGTCAAACTCAGTGTATTCAAATATTCTACCAATTGAGGTACACCCTCTCCAGATTATTTGAAAATATATTATTAAATGCTTTGAGCAATATTTATCCCACTCTCTTTCTCTAGTGTGAAATAGAACTCCACTGAGGATCCAACCAGCACCTCATACATGCCAGACTGCTCCTACCACTGAGTTCCATCTTCAGTCCCTACTGTGAAACTGAAGCTTAGATGTTTATTTGCAAATTCCTTACGGGCAAGTCTTTGCCTTAAACATTTCCAAACTTATCTACGTCTATTGGGAGTTCAAGTGCTAAAACTTTACAAAGTACATCGGGTGAGGAGAAACCAGAGGCAGGGACAGAAGATCTGAAAGACTTTCATAACTTAGATGTGGGAAGATACTGCCAAATGGCAACAGCACCATGTGCAGTGATGAATGCCTGTAGTGAAGTATGGGATGGAAAAAAGGAAAATTGTCTAAGGCCGCGATTCTGACGCCAGCCTGGGCAACACAGCAGGATTGTAATTTTTAACATGCAGTTAGAGGTAGAGGAGTCGGAATGGGCATTTGAAGCCAAGTCAGCAGGATATCATAACTAAAGGCAAGAAGACCAGCCTAGACCGTGTATCTTTCTATCTTTAGCAAATAAATGGGCATTGGGAATGGGGGGAGGATGTGGAGCTGTGGAGCGGCAGTTTTCAACATGTGGGTTGTAACCCCTTTGGGGGTCGAATGACCCTTTCAAGGGGTCATATCATATAGCATATCAGATATTCTGCATATCAAGTATTTACATTACGATTCAAATAGTAGCAAAATTATAGTTATGAAGTAGCAACAAAATAATTGGGCGATTAGGGGGTCCCCAATGTGAGGAACTATATTAAAAGGTTGCAGCATTAGGAAGTTTGATAATTAGTGGTATAGAATATCATCTTAGTAATGACACAGAACATGGTAGGTACTCAATTCTTTCTCAAACATCTGTAGGAGGGTTATTCCAGTAGATCCTGAAGACCCCTTCAACATTGAGACTCTATGCAACATGCAGATGTTCACCAGACATTGTTACACATTAAAGAACAAGGAGGAACTAATATCTCCACAAAACGTATAAATGGTATAGCAAGGACCCTCTTTTGCTTCTTTT
Source organism: Dicrostonyx torquatus (assembly GCA_028555095.1). Classification (NCBI taxonomy): domain Eukaryota; kingdom Metazoa; phylum Chordata; class Mammalia; order Rodentia; family Cricetidae; genus Dicrostonyx; species Dicrostonyx torquatus. Next base: position 295,601 of record JAQHUG010000260.1, on the reverse strand, counting down.
CCCCATACCATATAGTTTATGTACCTAGAACTATGTTTGCACAATTACGAACTAGAGAATTCTCAGATTGTCATTAATACTGATCATTATTCCTGGAGCTGGACATTTAGTTTCCGTATTCACTGTGGTTTTTGGCCTATCTAAAGAGTTTATCCAAAGCTGGAAAAGTGGGTTAGTGAGTTATAATGGTGTTAACATCTGTTTTCTAGATACTTAAGGAAATTCATTTGGTATCTACCATTTATAACAGTCATATGTAGTTAATGCAAATTTGTAATTCCTTATGTTGCTTTTAAAAAGGAGAGTTGAAGAGTTTTGAACTGTAAAAAATATATTGTAGACTAGTATTAAAAATCAAGTGTTAGCATAGCTCAACGGTAGAGGACTTTCCTAGCCCACTGAGGTCCTGTTCCCTCTCCAGGATATCAAAAGCAAAGCCAAACAAAAAGGAGAATTCACAACTGTGCTAACACATCTGGTTCACCATCATTTCAAAAAAATATTTGTCACTTGAGCTATGGTTCCAAAGACAGAAATTTGAAAGCAGGAAAGTGTGGACAAAAATCAAGCAAACAGAAATGGTAGAAAATTTAATATTCTATAGAGTAGATTTATCCTAAGAAGGAGGATAAAGCTTAGCAATTTAGGAGATGTGGCTTACATTTTAGCTACTGATTTAGGTAGTCAACAAATACCTGATTACCTTTGCAAAACAATGTAAGATAATTAAACAACTGAGCTTTTTTTTTTAAACAGCTCCTTTATTCCTCAACAAACATACTTAACAAGCATAGGAATTATTTTTCTTTTTGGACCACTATTTTAGTTTTTGCTTCATTAATATATGCCAAATTAACTATTAATATTAAGCAAATGTGTTTGTAGTAAGGACAGCTAAATATTTTTTTGGTTTTTTTTCTTTTTTTATTGTTAAAAGAAAAATTTCCATTTACTCCCCTTGTTCCCGGCCCTCCCGCTCCCCCCCTACCCCACCACCCTCCCCCTACTTCCTTAAGATGGGGCAGGATACACTGCCCTATGGGAAGCCCAAGGCCCTCCCCCCTCCATCTCGGTCTAAGAAGATGTGCATCCATATAGAATAAGTTCCCAAAAAGCCAATACATGCAGAAGAGATAGGTCCCGGTGCCATTATCATTGGCTTCTCAGTCAGTCCCCACTGGCAGTCACATTCATAGAGTCCTGTTAGGTCATATGCTCATTCAGTCCTGGTCCAGCTGGATTTGATGAGCTCCCAATAGATCGAGCACACTGTCTCTGTGGGTGGGCCAGTCCCTCACGGTCCTGACTTCCTTGCTCATCTTCTCCCTCCTTCTGCTCTTCCACTGGACCTTGGTAGCTCATTTGCTTGTGGGTCTCTGGCTCTATCTCCATCCATCATGCGAAATTTCTATGGTGACGATTGAGATATTCAACAAAGTAACTATGGGACAAGTTCAGTTCAGGCACCCACTCCTCTGCTGCCCAAGTACCTAGCTGGGACTTCCCTGTGAATACCTGGGATCCCCTCTAGAGACAAGTCTCTTGCAAATCTTAAAATGACTCCCGTTAATGTAGATATCTTATTCCCTTCTCCAATATCCATCCTTCCTCTATCTCCACCCTCCCACAACCCCAGGCTCTCCCCGGTTCTTCCTTTCTCCCATCTACCCCCTCCTTTTCACCTACCCTCTCCCCAATCCCTACCTCCGCTCCCATCCCCACACCCATGCTTCCAACTTTGGACAGCTAAATATTAAAACCTGTGTTCAAGTAAGGCATGATTGTGAATACCTGTAACCTCATCACTCAGGAGGATTGAGGCAGAAGAATCAGGCCATCTTAAGCTACATTGTGAGCTCCAGACCATCTTGGGCTACATAGAGAGAACTTGTCTCAGAACCAACCAAACAAAACCTTGGTTTCAAGACCGATACCATCAACTAATGAATAAAATAATTAGCTAAGAAAGTGTACTATAAGTCCATAAACATATTAATGATTTCTTCTCTGATCATAAGAATCAATTGCAGGCTGCCACTGGTGGTTTTTGAAGTGGGACTATTGATAGGTATAAAGGGAAGGAAAGTTGCCTCTGATTTATCTTAAACTTTTCTGCTTTCACTTTACCAAATTTTACTTCTTGGAATATCACCTATTTGCTTTTATTTACTTTTACATTGAATAGAGCATTCAGCCAAAAGACAACACAAAACAGTTTTCTTCCTTTTTCTTTAAAATCACACAGAGTACAATCAGATTAGGGTAAATTGAAGTTACACATTAGGATAATGATCATGTTAAACACCTGTAACATTTTGAACTTTTCAGTGTGTTTGTGAGGATTCCCCACAGGTTACTTGAGATTGCTATGGGATTTCTCCCTGAATTGAATATTTTTTTCTAGAGACTCATTTCCATTTCATTATAGATTATTAAAAATTTGCTCCCCATTCTGATTTTAGAACCCTAATAATAAGAATAAATCAACAAGAAGGACAAAGGAGAGGGCTGAAATTGTGAAAAGCCCAGCTGGGTAAGTATTTCATGAGATCATGCTATAAATTTTGATATTTTACATTTTCTTCTGTTAAAATTACTTTATAATTTTAAAAATAATTCCAAAATAATGTTAAGGATTAATATGGTTTCAAATGACCTTTTAAATGTATGTGCTGTTAGAATCTCTTTTGCATGCACTTCTTTGATCAGTATTTAGGTTTTCTTCTTTTTAGGCTCTTGCATAATAAATATTACTTTACCCAATTAATACCAGCATTGTTGAGTTTCCAGCATAGACCCAATGTGACAGTACCTAACAAAATATTTTATTTTAACATGTATTCTAAGTTGCCCATGTATAAATATTTTATGTAGGTAAAAGTATATTGCTACATGATTTAGATTTTATTGTAACTTCATATAAGATCCTCTTTTGGATAATACCTGTTACATTGATACTAGTCAACTGTCATAAACTTAAGTGTCATTGTACCATGAAGAAAAAATTATGAAAGATCTATTTCTTATTAGAGTATCCATCTCAATGCAAGTACAATGGGAGAAAATACTTAGAGAAAGTTGAATTTTTCTCTTTTCCATATTCTTGGGTCCAGTCTAATAGCTACCCAGATCTTGACTGACAGAATTAAGAATACAGCTTATATACCTTCCAATAACACTTAGGTCCCTCAGAAGCAAACATTAAACCTCGAACAAGTTTCATATTTGTATCTTATTTAGAACTGTCCAAACTGGAAGCTAATATGCTCACATGTTTGAGTGGCACACATGTCCTAGGTTCTCTCCCCTAGAATGGTGTCAGACCTGAACAAATTATGGAGCCATCTATTAGTTGGCTTACTCATGACATTCAGCCATTCCTTGCCCAGGTAAGAAGCCTCAGAAAAACAAGGCCAGGTTTCCCTATTTTATCAACAGAGTTTTTCTTTCTTTCCCTATTTTAAATTAAGTAATGATCATGTAAGATCATTATCAGGGGCCTTATAATTCAGGGAAATTTTCTAGGAGGTTGATTTGTCTCAGGTTTAACTATTTTTCTTCCTACCCTTTCATGTATTTTCAGGTTCTTTTGTTTGCAAACTTCTCCTTGTTTGGTGCTGCAACAATGAGTGGGAAATCCCTTCTCCTAAAGGTCATTCTCTTGGGTGATGGTGGAGTTGGGAAAAGCTCGCTTATGAACCGTTATGTGACCAACAAGTTCGACTCCCAGGCTTTTCACACCATTGGGGTAGAGTTCTTAAATCGAGATCTGGAGGTAGATGGACGCTTTGTGACACTTCAGATCTGGGACACTGCAGGGCAGGAGCGTTTCAAGAGCCTTAGAACACCATTCTACCGGGGAGCAGACTGCTGCCTGCTGACGTTCAGTGTGGATGACCGGCAGAGTTTTGAGAACCTTGGTAACTGGCAAAAAGAATTCATTTACTATGCAGATGTAAAGGACCCGGAGCATTTCCCCTTTGTGGTTCTGGGTAACAAGGTAGACAAAGAGGATAGGCAAGTGACGACTGAGGAGGCACAAGCTTGGTGCATGGAGAATGGAAATTACCCTTATCTAGAAACAAGTGCCAAAGATGACACTAATGTGACAGTGGCCTTTGAAGAAGCTGTTAGGCAGGTTTTAGCAGTAGAGGAACAACTGGAGCATTGCATGTTAGGCCACACCATTGATTTGAACAGTAGCTCCAAAGCAAGTTCTTCATGCTGTTAGATGTAGGGACTCTTGTTCAAAAGTGTGCACTAAGTTGGTTAGTCTGTAGCATAAGAACTACTGTGCCCTCTGGTGGTATTCACACACACACACACACACACACACACACACTAAAGCATGTGTGTGCATGTGAGGGTAAAAGATAAGGTTCTACTTTTGAAACAGAACCTTTCAAATTGAAATTGTAGAGCAGTTAAAAACAAAAAGCTTTATTGAGCCAAGTGTATTTTGCGTGATTTCTGCTATTTTCCCCTTCTTGTGTGTCTCAGGACATTTATGAAAATTTTAGTCCTGAGAGATTTAAGTATTTTTAAATCACAGTTTAAACCTAGAACCCAGCCGCATGAAGGAGTGAAAGCGCTTAAAGTGTTCTATTAAGTAGCTAGCAGATGCCGCCACCAGACTCTTGCCAAGCAATTTCTGACATTTCTACCAAAGGGAAAAATAAGATTCTGAGCTGTATTACAGCAAAAATAACAATGGAAGCGATGATTTCTAAGTATGAATTAGGAAAAGGTGGTGATGATTAGAAATGTAGATATATAAAAATACACACTGACATGTTCAAATCCTTACATATATGAACCTAAAAAAATCATCTCAGTAAGCTTTGTGCTAATGACATTGGAGTTTGGTTCTAATGTGTTTGAGTCACAGGACACTAGTGAATGGATTACGCTTAACTACGCCAACCCCCTTTGCAAATACTTGGTTGGCCTGCTTTTACTTCATAAGTCTACTGCTGCTGCATAGAGATGTTGCTTCCTTGACAGCTTATCAATTTAGTGATGCTGCTTAGTATGTGACTTTGGGTGCAGTGCTCTCTGCCTACAATTTAGACGATCCTATGGTTCACCATGCTGGCTCGTGAAGGCTCCAGAAAAGATTGGAGAGTAATGGGCTTTTCTCACAGCTTCCTTCACTCAGTTGTCCATTGTAGGGGAAGGAGCTGATGTCTCACCGACTGTTCAGCTGGCCAAAGTCAGACATTAAAACTGGCAAAAGAGCAGAGGTTTATAAACTTTGTGTTAGAATGAATGTCTCATTATTAGATTCCTTCAAAAGTGAAATAGACTGCCTTAATAGTGACCTCCCTCCCAGGAAAAGTAGTCACTGGATGACCACTTGTTAAAATACTGTAAAAAGAATTCCTGTACTGGCTACATGTTTGGTATAAGGTTCCTTCAGGTTGAAGTTCTGAACTTAACAAACTATGTCAGTGCCATGTTCTGCTTGGATTTATCTGAAAACAATAGTTAAGACTATAGAGAGGGCCAAAAAAAATCCTCAAGCCATTCTGGGATTAGCCTTCAACAACAACCACTAATAGAAATATTCCAAAGACACAATGGTCAAAGAATGGTTTGACAATTTTTAAATACCACGACTGCCAATTATATCATTCTACAATTAATATATATTAATGTATTATGAGTGTGCCATCTGGTTTTTCTGGGTTCATCTGCATAGATTTTAATCTGTGCTTTAAAACACGTCTGATAAAAAGTGTGACCCACTGTAGAGAGGAAGAGTTAGATAAGGCCCCCCCAAAAGAGATTCAGGCCTGGGATGGGGTGGGAGAATTCACAGGAATGCAGCCTAGAATTCTCCACGGTAGCCACACATGGAATCAGCCTTACACGTGGGACCTTATGTGCTTTAAGAACTCTGGTACTTTTTGGCCACATAGACAAGAGGAGGACAGTATTTCGACCCAGACTTCCTCAGTCTTTCCAATTACTGTAGAGTCCTGACCCTATTGTCCAACTAATTTAGATGCCGGAAGTCAAAGCCAGAGCTGGAACCCTCACAACTCTTAAATATTGGTCCCTATCCTGCCTATGCCTATAGCCAGCCACACTGGTTTCAATGTTCTCCAGTCATTTTGCAACAGTCATGTTAGGGTGAAACTCTGTATGTCAGAACTAACAAATGGTAATTGTTTTTAAGTGCATGAGACCTGGGGCCTTCTCTTTCTACTTGCACTCTGCTTATAATAGTTTCTGTTTGTAGATCTCAGGCCTTCATGAAGATCTCCATCAGCTCACGAAAACTATTTGTCTCTGTAGAGTGGCATGTGGTTATTTGAGTAAAAATAAAAGTACATGGGCATTCAATTCATAGGCATCCTGTCCATTGAGGCAAGTGTTAATTTGATTGGCAGGTAAGCTGAAGCCCCTTTCTTCGTAGCCATACATACACCTTTATTTTTCGCTACCAAGTTACATCACAATATCAAGCACTTAGCAGTAAGTAACAAAACAGTGGCATTTTGATGAGTAACACTCAGTGGATACTGACATGTAGTTTGGGTAAGATAAAAAAAAAAAACAACAACAAAAGCTGACATCTGTGGTACCAGGAACTGTGCTTATGCGTTTTGATATTGACTGTGTATGTAGAATGTGCAGTGGAATATTTTCAATAGGTGTTTTTTAATGAACACTAGACTTGGGGAATAATGTACTTGTAATTGGAAGCATACTGTGTTTTCAATAGTCCATTAAATCTCCATATAAAATATTTATTTAGTTTCTTGTCACATATTGGCTTTCAGGGGGCCTCAGGTTCCATGTCTTCAGTGGATTGGTGAATTTCAGGTGTCTTTGTACCTGCCTCAGCCATCTCTACTTTTTCCTGAGGTATTCCACAATCCTCTTGTTGCAGGTGCTGCTAAAAAAAAATCTCAAAAATGTGTATAAGATATTTTGTTCCAGTTGTTTAAAAAATCATCTGTGTCAAAGTGAATAAAAAGTGCATTTTGAATAACCAAAATACAATGCTTGTAGGGTTTTATTTCTCTCCTTTTCAGTATAGCAGATATACCTGTCAGTCCAGCCCCTCTCTCAGATGGTACCTTATGTGGTCTCTGCATCATTTTTAATGTGATACTCCAAGTGGCTCTCCCTATTTATCATGCAATAGTGATAGAGAAACAAGCTCAAAAATTGGAGGTTGGAAATTCCTTTTATTTTATTTTAGACCCTTCTGTCATGCATGGAGAGTTTTGGGACCAGAAGAGTATGGATCTTAATCTACTTGATTTTTAGTCATAATTTTAAATGTTAAACTATTATAAAATATAAGCAGAATATTCATGTTGTCTTTATTTTCTTGGCTGATAAATTGCCTAGACATTTAAAAATATGAGAATGTAGAAAAAACAGGTCAGAACACAAAAGATAGTTTTTATCCAAAAATGTTCTATTCTCTTGACCACTACACTTTGGGCCATTAATGTTACACTAAGCATCAAATGGCAAGAACACATATGATAGTGATTTTTTGATTGCATTTAGTTATACGCACGTGTGTGTGTGTGTGTGTGTGTGTGTGTGTGTGTGTGCGTGCACGCGTGCATGACGATAGTAGGTGTGCAGAGATCAGAGGACAACTTTCTAACTCAGCTAATCAGGCTTGGTGGCAAGTGCCTTTACCAGCTGAGCCATATTGCCAGTTCAGCGACATTGAAATGATAAATGTAAGTCTCTCTACTATACATGGTTCATCACGTTGCTTCTATCTGCTACAGATTTAGCAGTCTCATCCATTCTACAAACTTTTGCAGAGCTAAAAATAGTCATTTTTTTTCTTGCTCCAGAATTATTACATCATACTTAAAGTTCTACAATGATATGACATTGAGACTATGGAAAGTCATAAATTTCTCATCACCTTAAAAAGAATTTTCTTACAGCAGAGTATTTGTACCATGCTTGAAGCCTTGGGCTTGATCCCCATCACTGAACAAAAAAAAGGGGGGAGGGGAAAGGATCTTGTCTTCCAGAATTGATATTTTCAAAGCAAAAAACTACCTTTCTCTCTGACATTTTTCTGCCCAAATCATTGCTTACAGGGAAATCTCCTCTTGATGTCTTAAGCCATAATATGAAGTCTCATTTGGGGGACAATAGCTGAGATTTTTCCAGAAAGTTGGAGGGTATACAAGATATGGTTTCTGTTCTATCCTAAAATTGAATGTTAAAAACACTTTGGGAAATCGCGGTATCTGTTTGAATAATTTCATGATGGGACTCGAGATTGGCATATCTGTTTAATATTAATTACTTAGGGAAATCCTGCAACATTTTCTTTTCAGTGTCACCGATCTAGTCATCTCATCTTTTTCTTTCCTTGCTAAGGAGAGATTCCAGGGAAGATAAACTGTGATGCACTGCCATAGTGCACACAACAAAATGTCATAAGGCTAGCAGATTGCAAGCAACAGAATTTTGTTTCACAAGGTTCTGAGGGCTGGCGAGTCTAAGATCAAGATACTGGCAGATTCTGTGTCTGGTGATTTCTCATTTACAAATGACATCTTCTCATTGTGTGGCGAACAGAAGGGATCTCGTTTTAATCAAAACACTGGTCCTATTCATGGAGTTAATGTCCTCACAGCCTAATCAACCTCATCAAGTCCCTACTGCCTGATACTATCATCTGGCAAGTTAGGATTTCAACATGAATTTGGGGTGAGTGAGCATAAAGATTAGGATCACAGCAGACATATTAATATCTGTATATTTTGGAGTAGTCTCTAACGTCCCCTTCCTCCTAGCAAATATCTTTAATTATCCCAGATTTTTACACCAATGGAGCCTTTACTGTTTAGCCTACTCTTTTGGTGTGGGATGGGAAGGTTTGAGAAAGGGTTTCTCTGTGTAGCTTTGGAGCCTGTCCTGGAACTCACTCTGTTGACTCAGCTGGTCTCAAACTCACAGAGATCCGCCTGCCTCTGCCTCCTGAGTGCTGGGATTAAAGGCATGTGCCACCCTCACATGGCTAGTCTGCTCTTTTTAAGAGAGTAAAAGGAGAATTACAGAAGCTAGGCATGTTTCAAGCAATAAGAAAAACATTATTTTAAAAGAAATATTAAACTCAGCAGTTTAAAAGTGCATGCTCCTCTTGCAGAGGTCCCACGAGTTCAGTTTCCAGCACCCGGGTCCGGAGGCTCACAAATACCTCTAACTCCAGTTCCCTGGCTATTGAAAGTCTCTGGCTTCTATGGGCATCTGCAGTCACATGCACGCACCCACAAACAGATATACATGCATACAAATAATTTTTAAAATGCATGTAACCTAAAAGCTAAAGGCTATTCAATAACATATACTGATAAGTTTACACACACTGATCGTCAATGCACTGCCTTTTAGTTAGCTGCTAGTGGCAGTTGCAGTGATTTGGGGGCAAGGCTTTTTTTTCCTTACAGAGTGAGAGGTTAGTCTTTTCCCTGTGAGAATAAGCATCTCCACATGTGGATATGAGAAGCTGTTTTCTTTAGTCTTACAGGAATGGAAGCAGAGTCTTACAGGAATGGAAGCAGTAAACTGTGCATCTTCACAAATTGTTTTGTCTGCTCGGAGGAAACACAGAGCATTTTGACTCGGCCACATAAAAATACTTTTTAAAAATAGTGTGCTTTGTGTGTGCAAATGCATATTTTTAGGTAATCTGTCGATTCCTTTCATGCCCTGTCAACTATTGATAAATGTGTAATGAGTCTCACTCCAGCACTCCTGAATTTTAACCAGACAACCAAACCGTCTTGTTTATTTTGAATTGGTTGATAAAAAGCAATTGGAAAACACTGGCTAATGAAAGAAATAACGCAATTGAACATTAGCTATATTGACTGAAATAAACATTTGGATCATGACTTCCTATGTTGCACTGGTGAGGAAGTAAGAGACAGTCTCAGATCTTCTGTTGTCCATTACATTGCTCCTGGCTGCCTTAAAAACAGCACATTTGCCCTGTAATATATGGCTTAACAGCCTAGTGATACATGGACATGTGTTGGTAGCTTTAAATCATCTCTTTCTTTGTTCCTGGATCGAAAATGGCACCACCAGTGTACATTTTGAACCTTGCCTTGATAAAGCCAGAAAACCAAGGAAATAGACAAGCAGGATAAGTAATATTCATTTCTAATAATATTATTCTAAGATAAGCAAATTTATCTTTGTTGTGTGGGCCTTTAATATATTTACATAAAGGGAAAACTAATTATAATACTGTACACACACTGTGCAGTCTTTTCCACTTAATACACAGTATTTCCATGGTATGTTTTTTCTTCTAGGGATTGTATTTAATATCTGCATGACTTCCTATTGAAGAGTGCACTGTAAGACTTGTAGCCAAATTGTGTCCTTTTATAAGGGGCCAAGAAAGTTATTAATAATAAGCTTACTTCAGATCTGTGCTTATTTCTTAGAGTTAACACTTCTAGATCAAAGAATATGAATATTTTATGGCTTTTTAATATGTAATGACAAATTGTCCATTAGAAAGTTGTCCCAAATTACACCAACATTAGTAGAATAAGAGACTGATTTTCTCAAACACCCACACATATTATCTTCTCGAACCATACTCACTTCCGTCAATGAAAGCAAAAACTCATGTTTGCACTTGAATTTATTATCTGGGAGTAATAGCTGTGCAGATATAGACTGATCACGTTTATTTTTCTTAAGTAAATGGACCATTATACTTCTTAGCTTATTTGGGATGTGGGGTATCATTTTGTTTCTTTCTTATTTTGTCTTATTTTTGCACTGGGGATGGAACCCATGTCTATGCCTACTAAACAAATGTGCTGTCTCTGAGGTTCAGTTCTCATTTTTGTTTCTTATGAATTTGAGGGATTCATTTTTATATTGTGGGTTTAAACCATTGATAATATCCATATCCCTACCTTTTTGTAATTCCTCTCCATATTTCTCACCTTTTAATTTTGTTGATGGTATATTTCAAGTATGTTAAAATTATAGGAAAACTTATGTTCTGATAAAATAGAAAACTATGGTAGGTGGGAACTAGGGAAATTCCTATCTTATTTCTTCTTTGCTCCAGATCGCATTGAGAGTGTAAGCACTATTTTCTTTCAGAAAGTCTGTGGGTCTTAGTATTGTCAACATAATAAAAAGCACAGACAGAAGTCGAAATACTCTTGCATCTAAATACTTCACTGCAAAGTACCAAACAGCTGGTTTGAACTGGTTTAGTTGTTGCTGGAATAGACAGATTGCTCTTAACTCATACAAATACAGTTAGAGTAACTTCAGCTTCCACCCACAAGGGGACAATAAAGACTTGCCAGTGTTCTGCCATGGAAATTAGAACCCGTACTGTTAGGACCAAAGAGGCAAGTAGAAAGTGCCTAGCTAGCCCACCCTTCCCTTAGTTCATACATAGGAAACAAAGCACCGGACTAGTCCAATAGTCTAACAAAATGCCTGTGTCTGAGGCATTTTACAGTTCTATGGCTTGGTTCAAATGACTCAAACTGTAAACAGTCACAATTGTTTTTTTTTTTTCCTGATTTGTAAGAATTGTTTTATCCTTTTTGTCGGGGTAAAGTGCACAAGAAGCATTAAATACTTAAAATATATATCTCATTTATATTTAGTATTTTCAGTGTTGTAGAGACACATATTTCCCCAGGTCAAATCCAATCCTGACATTCAATGAGTCATTTATCTTATGATAATTACATAACCATTTTTCAACCTGAGAAAGCGCTGTCTTTCATAACCAGTTGGTGCGAGGATTAATAAAAATGATAGGCATAAAAAATAAAAATAATAGACATTAATTATTCTTATCCTTGAAGATATTAATCTGAACCAGGTATGGTAATGCATGCTTGAAATCTTAGCACTTAGGAAATTGAGGCGGGCAGATAATGAGTATAGGAACAGCCTGAGCTAAATAGTAAAACTTGTGGTTATTACTATGCTATATTGTATTTTAGTCTACTTAGAGGTAGAATTTTATTATAAAGAACTTCCTTCCATTTGGTCTTCCTAGCACAAGCTTGTAATCATGGTTACTTGGGAGGCTGAGGCAGGAGGATTTCAAGTTTAAGGACTGCGTGTGGGTTACAGGGGGGAGTTTTAGGTCAACTTGGTCAATTTAGTAACACTTCGTTTCAAAACAAAAACTAACAAATGAACTGGTGATATAGCTCAGCGGTGGGGCATATACCTAACACAGAGGAGACCGTAGATTCAGTCTCTAGGACTACAAAACAAACAAACAAACAGCTCCATTAAACAGGTTCCTGTAAAAGTTGGCCAAAAAAATAAATGTTTGCAGTATTTGGTGGTTATAAAGTGCTCACTTTCAACCAAATACGTTACTTAGGGAGCTTTTGAAAAGAGATAAGTGATCCCACAGAAAGCATGACCATATGTGTACCATTTTAGAATAAAGGTTGGGACAGACTTTAAACAGGAAACTCCAAGATACTAAGAATGTATTTGGAAGGATGAAAACAGATCACTAAGGGAAGGAAGTAAAACGAGGGAGCCAAAGAAAGGGAAGTTTTCAGTTCTAAGCAAAGTAGGGTTTAGGCTTCAGACAAAAATTTATAAAAGAAAAAGAAATCCCCGATAGGAATGACTACCAAGATCCTAGCCCACATTCCATCACACAGCACTGTATGGAGAGATGAAATAAGAAAAGTGGTCATTGACCACCAGTCATAAAATTTCTGCACAAGCAATGACTATGCAGCAGTTCTTGGGTGCTGTGAACGACACCCAAAACTCACAGTGGTCCTCATGTGGCCATAGCTGGAGGCTTGTAGGGTCGTTCTGGATTAAAAATGGTCATGAAGGAAGAGTCCTCATAATGGCATCAGGGCCTTGTAAATAGAAAAAGAGATACACTGGTTCCTTCCTTTCCCCACCTCGTATCTGCCGGCACAGGAAAAGGCACTTATCCAGCAAGAAGCAGTTCTCACTAGCCATGCGTGAATCTGCCACTGCATTTCTCTTACAAACCCGGCCTCCAGGTGCGCTGCATGCTATGGACTGGACTGTTAGGGATCTTTGTCTTAGTAGGTATTTTACACCTTGAATGAAGTTTGAAAGTTACTGTATCTTATGCATAATGTTCCTTTTTCTTGTCATACCTTTTAGTTTTACAGAGTGAGAATAGGCTTATTTGATGGTCTACTTTGCTGGGATTTTTATATTTCATTATTATGAAGAGAATTAATGTTCATAATGGTGGCCCCTGGGTGTTGTAAAGGCCAAAACTGCTTTCTGAATCGTTAAAGAAACAGTAAGAGAGATTATTTTTAGACCTATTCTATAGTGTGGAACGTAGACTTTCCATGTATGGTATATGTGGATAAAGTACGTATGGCAACAACCACATTTCTGTTTTCCTGGAATGTAGAGTTTATTTTCTTTCATTTCCCAATTCACTTTGATTTCTTCTATATAATCTGTAGCACGAATAATTAAAAAAATTCAGAGACAGATATTGGGGTTCAACCTGAACACCAGAAAAGCAAAGCAGCCAGTCAGTGACTCTTAACCTTAACCTCAGTCTGAAAATGGTGATCCTGCCTCCAGGAATCTCAGGATGAGACTGTCTGAGAGCTGTATCCTCCTGTTTTATACTCCTGTCTAGGGCTGGGATTAAGGGTGTGCACCACTACCGCCTGGTTTCTATAGCAAGGCAGTGTGGCTTGTACCGCCCAGTTTCTATGGCAAATAGTGTGGTACTGGGGTTAAATGTATGTCTGTAAGGCAGACCAATGGGGCTGTTTTACTCTCTGATCTTCAGACAAGCTTTATTTATTAAAATACAAATGAAATGCCACGACAATAATCTTAATGGGGCAAGACAGAAAGATGGAAAATTCAGGAAACATGTAGATGGAAAGGATCCAATCATGTTGGAATCTGATTGAAGCCTCTTGACAGCTGAGTGTATGAGAAATATTTTAAATAAAAATAAATTAACAAATATACAATATAAAAATGGAGTTAATAATTTCAGCACAACTAACAACATGGATGCAATGTTTCTTTTACAAAGAGATATTTCAAAAAGCATATTAAATAGTAATGAAAGATGCTTAAGGCATATAATGATCTTTCTCCTTTCTTAACTATAAATTTAATTTAATCTTTCCTTTTATTTTTTGCTTCAGGTCTGGTCTTGACCTCACTACCTAGTAAGAATGACCTTGAACTTCTGATCCTCTTGACTCCATTTCATTAGTTCTGGGATTACATGCATGTACCATTATGTCCAATTTATGTCAATCTGGACATTGAAACCAGAACTGTATGTGTGCAATCACTGTACCACCTGAGCCATGTTTCCAGCCCAAACTTAAAATTTTCTAGGAATCTCACAAGAAAACCCATTTATAGTAAAAATAAAAAAAAGATGTGTATTAACCTCTTGTGGCCCACATTTTCATCTTATTAGATTACAATCCTACCCAAGATATCCATGGGCATGTCCATAAATGAGGGAGGAAAGAAAAAAATATGTTTCTTAGCAACTCTCTGATATGTAGCTTGAAAGCCATCAAAATCATATGTATAGCTGGCTACATCTAAGACTTCTCAAAGAAGCCCTCACCCACAGTTGAGCATGTCTTCATCTTTCTCTATCTCTCTTTCTCTTAACTCTCGTGCTTAAATCTGTGTTAAATGTTCTTCCCAATAAAATTCAACTCTGCTTCCTAATGGCTCACCCTGAAATTCTTTTCTGCAGCAGTAAAGAATCCTTTCACTTCAGTAGAGATCAGTGCAAGAACTCCCCAGGGAGCACCATTGAGATCCATGTGTTTCTGGCCTGTTCTCCAAGGGCTTTGACATAATTACTTTTAAAATGATAGTTTACAGGTTGTGAGTGCAGGTGAGACTGCTTGCCTAGTATGTTCAAGGCCCTGGGCTCAACCGCGGGCACGGGAAAATAAAAATGAAAGAAAAAAATTTAACGTTATCCAAATTCTATCCATTTCTTGACCACTTTGAGTAGATTCCTACCACCTAGTCATACAATCAATAAGGAAGTGGTTGAGGTGACAGGAAAACATGTCTTCAAAGTCTATTAGCACATTTTACAAAATCAGTGATGGCTGCTTTTATTAGTAAGATCCCTGTTCCATCTGACTTATACTTCTTGGTCCTAAGGCCACTCAAATCAAGACAGCTTTTCCTTCCTAGACATCATCGTCACTATCTTCACTATTATTCTTTTTTGTCATAATCTCACTCTGAGTCGAGGCTAGCCTAGAAATGACTATGTAGCCCAGGCTAACATCAAACTCTTGGCACTCCTGTCTCAGTCTCCTGCATTCTGGGATTGCAGCATTTCCCTTGCCTGGTTTAGACAGTATTCAGTATTCTTATACCTTGAAGTATATACAAGCCATTCAGTAAAACCCAACATGTTTAAGAGCCATATTATCCTACTAATAAAAGAAGTAATTCTTGGATATAAACATACTACCAGGTGCTATTTGAGGCACGGCAATGAAGAACATACAGGGAAAGTGGGAAAAGCAAAAGCAGAGAGAGTATTAAATGCTATTTTAAAAGAATGGGGAATAAAATGTGTTTTCAATAAGAGAAGGGGAGATATAGGTCCACGTTACAGAGTGAATGCTCTAGTGATGTGGAGGATGGGTTTTGTTGTGAGTGGAGTGAGACACTATAGACAAGCGACCAGTGAGAAACTAACAATGGATAGGAAAACACAAAGGACTATGCAAATTGTACTGACATATTTAGATTTTTAAGCTGAAAACATTTTTAAAACATGGAGACAAAAAGAAAAAAAAACTGCTATAAAAATAAACGTGATAAGAAAGAACAAACCAGAATAGCAGAATCAAGTAAGGGTCTTGCTAGAATGCACATTTTCCAGCTTCATCAGGATCGCATTAACCAAAGTCTCTGGAGAAGTACAAACCCGGGCAGGCATTAGGATTTTCTCAAGTCTTCATCATAACCACTTTCACCAAATCGGACAGAAGTTCAAACAGGGCGGTTTCCTAGACACGTTTGATGCCTAATCTTGATTGTCAACTTGACTACATTTAGATTCAACTAAAACCCAAGCACCTGGGCACACCTGTGAGAACTTTTCTTGATTGTATCATTTGAGGCACAAAGACCACTCTAACTATGGGCCAAGCCTTAGTAGCAGCCCACATAAAAGGGCATGGAAGGAGGAAGCTTTTGCTTTTTGCCTCCTCATTCTTACTCTCACTAGTATGTTCATCTATCCTGTTACAGAGGCTTTTCTTTGCTGATATTAGAACCTACTTCTTTGGGATTCCATTATAGACTGAAGACCAGCGGAGACATTGAGCCTTGTGGACTGAACACTACTGGATTCTTGATCTTGGGAGTCATTGTTAGATTAGCTGGACCACAGCCTGTAAGCCACTCTAATAAATCCTAAATATGTTCATTAGGCAAGAGCAAGAAACAAGAGGCACTCAAATTGGAAAGAAGAATAGGAGGAACATTTTAATACACATACATTAACAAATATTAAAAAATTAAATATCATAAAATCAATTAGAGCTAATATACACATTCAGTAAAAGTTCAGGATATTAGATTAAACACATAAAATGAGTTGTATTCCTATACACAAATACTGAATCATCTAATTGAAATGGTCTAAGTCAATTCCATTTTTTAAACTTTTAATTTGTATGTATGGGTGTTTTGCCTATTTCTATGTCTATGTGCAACACTTGGATGCCTGGTACCTATGGAGGAAAGAAGAGGATGTTATATCCCCTAAAACTGGAGTGACAGGTGGTTATGAGCCATGTGGGTGCTGGGAATCAAATTCAGGTCCTCTGGAAGGGCAGGAAGTTCTCTTAATTAATTAATTAACTATCTCTCTAGTCCTTAATCCCATTTATAATAGCACCTAAAGAAGAAGGAAATCCTTGAAAATTTAACAAGAAAGTACATGCTAAAAAGTACAAAACTTTGTTGATAGGAATTAAAGATGACTGAAACAAATGTAAAGGCTACTTATAAAGTGAAAAAGAATATTTAAAAACCATTTTTCTGCTACAGTACTAGATGTAAAATATAATTGGTGACTCATGAACTCAAGAGACTAAAGTAGCAAGCACAGGGCTGACACAGGTCTGCACCAAGACCTCTGCATATATGTTATAGCTATCAGTTAGTGTTCATATGGGATGCCTGAGTGAGTGAATGAGTGGGTCTCTGATTCTTGTGCTTTCTCTTGGGCTTCTTTTCATCTGTTGGGTTGCCTTGTCCAGCCTTGAAGTGATGGTTTTTGTTTCATCTTATTTTATTTTGTTCTTTTTGTTTGGTATCTCTTAGAAGCCAGTTCTTTCATAGTCAGAGACAGAAATGGAGTGGATCCAGAGGGAAGAGGAGGTGAGGGAAACAGAAAGAGGAGAGGGAGGGAAAACTATAATCAGTATAATTTATATGAGAAAAGAATCTGTTTTTTTAAGTTTTCTTTTTTATATAATTATTTATTTATTATGTATACAATATTCTGTCTGTGTGTATATCTGCAGGCCAGAAGAGGGCACCAGACCTCATTACAGATGGTTGTAAGCCACCATGTGGTTGCCGGGAATCGAACTCAGGACCTTTGGAAGAGCAGGCAATGCTCTTAACCAGTGAGCCATCTCTCCAGCCCTATTATTATTATTTTAA